>JAYKKM010000047.1:7040000-7525000 GCA_035772405.1 Chrysogorgia sp. JL179-B06
ATATATATATATATATATATATATATATATATAATATATATATATATATATATATATATATATATATATATATTATATATATATATATATATATATATATATATATATCTTTGAACAATACACGGGTCCCTTGCCTGATTTTTTCGGAAGATTTATCGATGACTGTTAAGGAACAGCGTCGTGTTCACGTGTCCTTTTAGAGCAGTTCATCAACTTTGTTGATGATTTTCATCCTGCTCTGAAGTTCACGTGGGAAATCAGCGAGACCTCTGTGTCGTTCCTTGATATTTTAATTTCGATTAATGGTGATTCGCTGAAAACGTCGGTCTCGTACAAGCCTACTGACTCCCATAGTTATCTTCTATTTTCATCCTCTCATCCCAATCACACTAAGCAATCCATCCCTTACTCTCAATTCTTGCGTCTTCGCCGCTTATGTTGCGACGACCAAGATTTTCAAGTCAAATCAATGGAAATGAGATCTTTTTTTGTCCAACGTGGTTACCCTACCAACCTTTTAGACCTCGCCGTTCAGAAAGCTTTTCTCGTCCCCCGTTTAGACGCCCTTGAACCATCTTTGGAACGAGTTTCAAACAATAAAATTCCTTTAGTTCTAACATTTCATCCTTTCAATTTTAAAGTTAAAAATATTATTAATCGGAATTTTCACATTTTACAAAATGATCCTGAGACGTCAGCCATTTTCACCGACAACCCTTTGGTATCTTTTCGCCGTAATAAAAACATTCGTGACTCCTTAGTACATAGTGCCCTTAAACAAAATACCTCGGCACCAGCGGGAACATTTTCTTGCGGCCGTTCCCGCTGTAACACATGCGCTTTTCTCAATCCCACTACAGTTATTACTGCCCCCAAATTCGACCACACAATCCGTCATGCTTTTTCATGCACGTCCACCAACATAATGTATTGCATTTCATGCGATAAATGCCCTAAAATCTACATCGGTGAAACTGGGCGACGTCTTTCAGACAGGTTTGCTGAACATCTTCGTTCCGTGAGGATCAATGATGGTGACAAACCTGTAGCCCGCCATTTCAACAGCTCCAACCATTTGGTTTCAGACATGAAAGTCTGTGCCATCCTTCCCATCTCCGGTGGCAACGATAACCGCAAGCGTCAAGAGAAGCGTCTCATTTTTAAACTTGGCACCACACATCCTCTTGGTCTTAACGAACGTTTTTCTTTTATTTAATTTAGTTTTTGGTTATTTTAGTTCGCTTGGAACCTTTATTATTATTAATTTTTTATTATTCGCGTATGCATTTTCATTCCTTTTCAAATTTTTTGTTTCTTATGCTAATATTATCGCCTAACCCCTTGAATATTGGACCTGTCATTTCTCCCGCCCCCTCAGTCTGCTTGCTGATCGACTGTTAAAAATAGCAAATGATCTTACGTTTCCCATCTCATTAATTATTAGTTTGTTTATCTCCCGTGCATTTGATTGGCTACTTTCTACTTGTGACACCCTTTTGGCATATATATAAGCCCTATTTATTTCATTTCATCTCGTCTTACTCTGATGAAGGGCTCCGCTCGAAACGTCAGTATCTCGTCACTAAATTCTTGGCAGTTTACCACCTTTTCACTTTGCTATATATTCAAAACACTGTCTACGCAGCACTCTACTTTTTTATATATATATATATATATATATATATATATATATATATAATATATTTCAAAAACTCATTAATATTCATTAACCAAATTATCCAATCACATTTGCGTATTTAGTCACGCGCAAGGCTTTTATACCTGATAAAAGCCATGAATACTAATCAGCATGAAAATTATATAAAGTCTATACGAACTTTATATAAAATTCCTGCTAATTTGCATTTAATACATCAACCCAATTTACCTCGATAGAAAATAAAAACCAGTACACTCCCTAGTGATTACAATCAATTGTTTTTGAAGCTATTTAAAACACTCGAACTCGCGTTTTATCATATCTAAAATGCTAGCACTGCGCGCCAGCATTTTAAATATGATAAACGCTCCTTCTCGTGTTTTAAATACTAGATATATATATATATATATATATATATATATATATATATATATATATATATATATATATATATATATATATATATATATATATATATATATATATATATATATATATATATATATATATATATATATATATATATATATATATATATATATTATATTGACGATTCGGTGGAATTTATATGCTTTTCATGTTTGAATGATAACTCGTGCATGTTGTATCTCATAAATAAAATCCTAGGAATAATCAAGAGAACTGTCGGCACTACAAATCAGAAAATATTTTCACTGCTGTACACATCGCTTGTAAGACCCATTCTCGAATATGTGATCCCTGTATGGAATCCTTACCTGGTAAAGTATGTTCATGCTGTTGAGAAAGTTCAAAGAAGGGCATCTAGATTAGCCCTAAACCAAGGTCGAAGAGAAATGTCATATGAAGACAGATGCAAAAAACATAATTGGCCAACCCTGTCTGCACGTCGTGACTACATTAGTTTAATTGAATGTTACAAAATAGTTTTACTATTTTGAATGACTATTTTGAATTGACTAAGTTGTCAAACAAACACCAGAGCTAATCACAATTTTAAGCTGTATGTGAAATTAGCAAGAGTTAATTGTTATAAATACTCTTTCTTCGTCAGAATAATAAGACAGTGGAACAATCTACCAAGATAAGTTGTGGAAGCTGAAAACTTTAATGTGTTCAAAACGAATTTAAAAACACATTTAAATGTATAACTTTTATTATAAAACCCTTTATTTAATCTGTATTTATTGTAATTTAAATTTTATTTTAGGGAGTTGTTATATATAGGGCTAACCTCCACATCTTGAGAAATAAATGGTATGGTCTTAAATTCGTTTGTTTCCTGGCCAGTTGCTGATATTTATGCCTTGTAAACGATGCTCTTGGCCAAGCATGAGCCGCTTAACGGACATTCGGGCTTCTACAATTGCAGCTTTTTTCGCTTGGAAAACGACAAACGACAAAGTCTGACTCTCTACCAATGCCAACGAATGGAAAAACACAGATTCAGTTATTAAATGGTTCAATGAACTGAAAGATAAACAGTCACTATACCTTTCTAATGATCGACATCGTCGTGTACTACCCATTTTATAATTGACTCCGCTAGCCAGCACAGTACGTGGAAATGTCCAACCAAGACCGCAACATCATTATGCATGCCCGAAAATCTTTGCTGTTCGATGACCAAATAGCGTGGCGCAAAAGAAACAACTCAACGACGTTTGACATTACTATGGAAGTTTTGATGGGACCGAGATCTGCGAACTTGTGCGGGGACTTTTATTTTACACTATCTTACAAGCAAGTTAAACAATAAGAACATTGGTCTCTATATAGAGACGACGGAATCGCAATTTTCCGTAATGTGGGACCCAGAACAGTTGATAGAATCAGAACGCGGTTTTTCCGAATACTTCAGTGAATTTGATTTGAAAATAACCAGCCAAGCCAACCTAAAGATAGTTAACTACCTTGACGTCACATTCAATTTATCGGACGGCAAGTTTCAAACTTACAGAAAACCCACCAACCCTCCGACTATATTTTAATATTTTAGTTATTTTAACATGATGTATCACTCTTTTTAACTGTTTTAGTATATATATGCTCTATGCAGAATTGCATGGATAAACCTTTGTGGTTGTTTTTGATTGTATAAAACAAATAGATTCCATTTTTTGTTGTCTGTTCAGTTATAGATACACAGAGGACGTCAGAACGTTGTAAGAACATCAGTGACCCACTCGATTCCGTCTCGTGGGCCACTTTTTTGTTCTAACCACGTTCTGACGTTATCTGCATGTTCATCTATAACTGAACAGACAACGGAAAAATGAAATATATTTGTTAAATATATCACCATAAAGCCTTAGATTATACAGTTTATAGAATGAAATACCAAATATTACTTGTAATATACCCAACTCTTCTCCTGTCAATTTAAGACGGAAGGCCTTGATATGATGTTGCCTATATATATGGTCAAATATATATATATATATATATATATATATGAAAATTTGACTGCCCCAACCGGGAATCGAACCCCAAGTCTCCGAATCAACGCATCGGCGATCTAACCACTGAGCTACGATTAGAACAGTCAAACATCATATACATATTTATACATCCATGTATAAATATTAATGGCGAATGAAAAAAAAAGCTTTTGTCTCGTGTTTTTAAATAATTTTGAAATTCAACTGTACTAGATTATTCACTCTCAATTAAACGAAAATTGAGATGACTTTTTATTGATTTATTTGAAAGAACTCCTAAAACGATAGAGAAAGGCTTTATGCCGTTCTTTCATATCTTATCTCGTTCTTGAATTATTTGAGTTGTCATATTACCTGTGACGTCACACATTGTACCCACCATTATGACCAATCTGAAAATGAAGTATATTTTCCAAACTATTGAATATAATTACTTGATTCGTATCTATTTATTCTTTTAATTCTCGTATTCAATCTTTTATACTTTTCAAAAGCTTTCAGATGTTGTATGCCCAGGAGGAGAAGTTCAGTGCCCAAGTGGGTATACATGTTGCCTAATGGAATCCGGTGAATATGGCTGTTGTCCTTTATCAAACGCTGTCTGCTGTTCTGATCGTATACATTGTTGCCCATCAGGATATAGGTGTAACAGTGGTTTCTGCACTAAGGGCTCGGAAATAGCAAAGATTTACTCAAAAAGACCTGCAACTAAGGTGATTAACCAAATTAGTAACTGCATTTGTCCGACCAAGTGATTAATTATTATGTTTTAATTTATGTTTATTTATTTTACTGTTAATTTAACACTTTTGTTCGTTCATTTATTTATTTACTTCTTGAAATGGTAAATATTTATTCGATCAGAATAATTTGGCGAACACCTAATTAACAATTTACTCATTCGTTTCTTCGAGCATTTTATAATTTATTATTTTGTTTATTATTGAAATTGGATACATTTATTCAAAAAAGTTAATAACGAATTATCTACAAATTTCGCTACGGCGCAAAATTACACTTTTTTGGTCAGAAATTATCACGAAAATTCCGAAAAATTCAGTTTGAATCAAAATTCGATAGAACAAATTTTCAAAAATATTTTGATGTAGGTAAGGAAAATCCTAGATCCGCCCCTGTCAAATTACCACTTTTCTTTCAATTTCTAGCTGTTATGTACTCAGTTGATATTATAGTTGTAACCGCTGGCCATATAAGATAAGATAATATAAGATAAAAGCTTTATTTATACAGGGAACACACCTCAGCCGAAGCTGTTCTCCCTGGTGCCCTGATATCAATAACTACATACATAATAAAATACAAATTATAAAAATTATAAATAGGCAATTACAATATCAGAATAATGATTATAATAAAACTATATACTAAAAATCTAGTTCAATCAATAGTTTAATTCAACGTCATATAGATGTTTCTTAAAAGTTATTACTGAGTTTGATTTCTGAATGTGCGGAGGGATTGAGTTCCACAGCTTTATACTCGTGTACTTAAATGCACATTTTATTATAAGTAATTTGTTCTTGGTTTTGGGAGAATGATGTTATCTTTCTGTCTTGTGTTATAACCATGAATATCGACATGTCGGATGTAGCTTGCGTTTATTCCTTCAAGTTGATTATTTAGGCAATACATTAAGGCTTCGTTGTGGTGTTTCCTTCTCTGTTGAAGTTACAGATGGAGTGTAACTATCAGTGGAGAGAATAATTCTTCCCGCACGGTTTTGTAGTCTTTGGAGTTTTAATGCAGATACGTCGCAACATGTGTCCAGACCACTCCACAGTAGTCAAATAGAGGTTCAATGATGGTTTTATAAACGGTTTGAGCAGCTTGTAACGTAAGGAAAGTCATTATGCATTTTAGAATGCCAATTCTCGCTGAGGTCTTTTTACATACATATTCTGTATGTTCTGACCAAGAAATATTGTTGTCTAGCACTATTCCAAGATATTTAAATGAGTCAACTCTTTTGATGGGTACCCCATCTAGCATCAAATTGCCGAATGAGAAATGCCTCTGTGGTGATACTATATATGACCATAAATTCGGTTTTTCTAGGGTTTAATGCTAGACCATTTGACTTGATCCATTCAGAAATACTTGTAAGATCATCATTTAGTGCTTCTTCAATTTCATTAGCATTATTCGAGGAGAAATATAAGGCAGTATCACCAGCAAACATGCTGACTGTTGATTTTGTAATACAATGAGGAAGGTCGTTCACATAAACCAGGAAGAGTAAATGACCCAAGGCTGACCCTTGGGGAACGCCTGTTTTAATCGATTCTGTTGTTGAAAGCACGCTATTGAAGTAAACTTGTTGGTGACGATCAGTCATAAACGAAATAAACCAGTCCAAATCAATTGCTGTGATCCCAAGGGTTTTCAATTTTTTTTATCAAGACGTTGTGTTTCACCGTATCAAAAGCATTTGCGAGGTCTAAGAATACCGCTGTTGTAAATTTGCCTTCGTCGATGTTGGTAAGCCAGTTGTCGACAACTTTTATTAATGCTGTTTGTGTAGATCTTTTCTTACGGAAACCATGTTGACAGGAGTGTATATTGACATTAAACATATAGCACACGCTTCTTGATATTTATCATGACTGACTGTGTATTATATAACATGGTGTCAGAAAACGGGATTTCTTTAGTAATCGACTGGCCCACCATGGACTGGCAAGCGAAAGATCTCGACAAAGAATGGGAGCGTTTTTACCAACATTGCGAATTCGCCTTTGGGGGACCTTTAAGTAAGTGTACAGAGAAAGAAAAATGTGTAATCTCACGAGTTTTGCGGGAAATAAAGGCCGCGACATGTACAGTACCTTACATTTCAATGGAATACTGTTCAAGTTGGAGAGGGTGAACACGTTGAAGAAGTGAGTGAGAAAGATCTACTTGTTCGAATCGCTGAAGAAGAAGCATCCTATTGTAGCATCGAAGAATAATCCTATTGTGGCAACTGTTCAGTTTGACAGGAGGCGTCAAAAGCAAGGTGAAACGTTTGATGAGTTTGTTACCGACCTGAAACTATTAGCCCGTGGCCTGGACGTTAAAGACACTGACAAGCTAATCAGGAATTCTATAGCATGTAAGTTTCTAGATGAAAGAGTGAAACAGCGTTGTTTAGAAAAGAGTAAAAACTTAACATTAGAAACAGCCATGAACGTAGGAAGACTGTTTGAGGCTACCAAAGATGGGATGCAAGTAATCACAGGGGAAGACCCAAACGTGTCAGTGCATGGTGTATCAACAAAGGTCAATAAATCTCGTAAACACAAGAACCAAAAGAGACAAACTACATCTAAATCAGAGAAAGAGTCATCAGGACCATCAAAGTGTTAAAGATGTGGTTATTATAGCCATAAGCCACAAGGAAAATGTCCTGCCAAGAACCAGTCTTGCCGCCGATATGGAAAGATAGGACATTTCAGAAGAATGTGCAGAGGAGGAGAAAAGAAAATACATGGCATGGAAGAAGAGTTATACTCCAGTGAAGAATCAGACAACTCCGATGATGATGATAAAGAGTTGCATTTGCTGCACCTCAAGAGTTTGAAAAGCCACGAAGCCAAAGGTAAAGGTACGTAGCAATGCCAACTGGACACAGGTGCACAAGCAAGTGTTCTGACCACTAAGCAGTTACGAAGTGTTGCTCCTGAGGCACGGGTCAAGAAAACACACAAGAGACTTGTGTCACATAGTCAACACTAGATTATGCCCAGAGGATGTACCACACTGAAAGTGAAATACAAAGAGAAAGAGATCAATTCATCATCATCGACAAGGCTCAGAATCCAATTCTATCGGGAAAAGCATGCAAAGCCCGAAAAAATGAATACATGAAATGGATACATGAAATGGAACGAATACATGAAATGGACCACAGTCTAAAAGAGAAATGGACCACAGTCTAAAAGAGCTTCTAATCCAACATCCAGATTTGGAAAATGCTACAGGAGCGATGCCAGGAACATAATTAAAGTTGATCCAACAGTAAACCCTATTGTTCACGGTCCAAGGAGGCAACCTGAAGCACTCCTATCAAATATTACAAGTAAGCTGAGAGAAATGGAGAAAGAGGGACATCTGGCGAAAGTAACCCAGCCAAGTGATTGGGTTAACTCCATGGTAGTCGCACAGAAAGGAGAGAAGATCCGCATCTGTATAGATCCATCTGACTTGAACAAAGCAGTGAAGCGTGAACATTACCCAATCCCAACAGTGGAAGGAATCACCACGAAGATTCCTGAAGCCAAAGTATTCTCAGTATTGGATGCCAAGAGTGGATATCTCCAAATGAAAATTGATTGCGAGTCCAGTCTCCTGACAACGATGAACACGCCTTTGGGTCGATACCGTTGGTTGAAGCTACCATTTGGCATCAAGTGGCGCCTGAGATGTACCAGAGAGCAATGAACGACATGTTGGAAGGCATATAGTATACACACGCTGTAATGGATGATATTCTGGTGGCTGGACGTGATATACCACATCACGATGCTATCTTACGACAAGTCCTTGATCGAGCTAAAAGTTACAACCTCAAGCTAAACTTCGACAAATTGAAGATCAGGAAAGAAGAAGTGCGATATGTGGGACATATCGTATCAGCGCATGGAAAAAAATATATAAATACAGAAAAAAAACCATAAATACATATTACACTTAGTAGCGCAGATCACGAGAAAAGGATAGTCGCGTATTATTTTTATAGTTACATGTGAGTTTTCGTGTGTAATTCCTTATCAAAAGCAGCATTCGCTACCATTTTGGTAATCTCATTGGCTACTAAGCGTGATTTATAGCACGAAAAAGTCATGCAGACGTGTTGTTTTTGACGAATTTGTAGTAGATTTTATTGCAACAAGAACTCGAGCAACACCAGAATGTAAGCTACTAACACATGAAATGTTTAACTGCAAATTTGAAACCATTTTCATTTAATAATAATCGTTTAATAATAACATTTTAGTTCGCATAGCAGTCATAGAATGAATTGCTTGAATTAAGAATAATTGCAATAAAATAAAAAAATCTAAATTCTATAAACTAAATCTACAATATTAAAAATACTCAAAACGTTACTGTCAGTTATCAATCATTATTTACCTTGAGTGATGATCCTGAGCATAATGCGTAGTAAAGTAGGGTGGGGGGTGGGGGAATGAAGTAGGAAAATGTTTAGAATTTTCAAAATATATAATTTTGACACATCATTTGATTTAGTTTGAACCATGTCGTTCAAAATATATACCATTGTGCTTTATAATACCGCAGAATAGTAAGTGTTAGTCAAATTTTGAGATTGCATGTACAGATGTTTATTATTTTATTAAAATTATAAATACTACAGTATGCCCGATAATTACGGTAGCCTACTGTATGTACTGTACAGTGCTGGTAGTTTAGGGTGCAAAAACATGCAGACTATAGCTGTTTTATGACCTGGGTCGGAACTACAATTTTGCAGTATAAACAAGCATTGCTGTATACTGGTCAGCGTTAATATATGCACATGTCTGTAGTGATTAAGGGAGAGCTCTTAGTAGACAGACAATACATGGATGATTGTCAAGCTCATATCCTCAGAAAAATTATTCTTTTTGTCCTGGACAGGAATCGAACCTGTAACTTTCTGATTGCTGTTGAGATGAATGAATTTGAATGAATGAATTTTATTTGACATAGTATATATAAAAATTAATTTACAAGGGTATATAAATAATAAAAACAAACTATTATAACTAATTTAAGGTATGTCGCCAGTAGTTATTTGTAAAACTAGTAACTGAGTTGGAATTTTTAACCTCGGTTGGTTAACGATTAAATAATTTAGCAGCAGAGAAAGCAAAGGATGTATAACCAGATTTAGAATAGATTTTAACTAGATGTAAGTTTTGTTTGTTTCTAGTGTTATAATTATGTATATCAGAGTTACGTAAATATATATTATTAAGGTATTATGGGCAAAGTCCATTTAAACATTCATAAACCATTTTACATTTATGAAATGCCCATCTGACATTAACCGGACTCCAACCTAATTCATTGTAAAGCTAAGTGTTAATGATCGTTCTTGTTGGATTTTTTCTGTATAATGATGCGGGTTCCTCTTTTCTGCAGCCTTGGTAATCTATTTAAGTTTGTCTGATCTGCATTAGAGAATTAATGATCAGAACTAAAAATTAGCCTTCTAGTATCAGTGTCAAGATACTTTCTAATTTTTCTTAGTAGATTTAGTCTCCGAGATATTTTAGAACTAATATAATCGATGTGATCTAACCAACTAACTGAAGAATCAAATACCAGTCCTAGATATTTGAAAGAGTCCAATGAATCAAGTAATTTGAAGATAAAAATAATGGCCTAGATGAATTAGCTAAACATTTCTTGTATCTCATAGCATAACCTTAGATTTAGAGCAGTTAACAATTAAATTATTGTTCTCAAACCAAATGTTAAGTTCGTTAAGTTCAGTTTGTAATACTGTTTCAACATGTTTGCTGTCTTTATGAGCATAAAAGATAGCTGTGTCGTCTGCATATAAAACAATTTTACATAGTTGTTGTTCACGTAGTTTTAATAATAATAATAATAATAATAATAATAATAATAATAATAATTTAATAATGTCAAAATATTTTACATTCAAAGTACTATGATAAAAATGTGTTCAATATAGAATACCCTTGTTGTCCGTGTATTCAAACTCTATTATATATGATTATTTACAATAAATTAATATAATAATAATATAAAACTAAAGTCCAAATAATATGTATCTATAATAATATATTAATAATTATTGTTTAATAATATAAGATTAACTAATAATAATAAAAATTTACAAAACTAATGAATTCTTGCCATCACGGTCTCTATATCTAAGTCTATGTCTTTAAAGGGACACTTCGGCCCAAATACAAATGTAGTTCATATGAAAGATCTTACTGACTTTAGATTATTTCCAAAGTTTCAGCACTCCTATCAATTTAGCTAAGAAGATGTGGCTAGTTGAAGTTGGAGAGTTTGTGCAATTTCGACGCCATTTTGTTTCTCAAATATGACGTCACTGAGTGACGTGTCTCGTATTATGCCTAAGAAGCTCCTCTACTTTCCTGCATGATTAACTAAATAGTTTATTTCGACTAATTTTCGTCCAAAGACCATTCACAATAACTATCACTATGTGATCGCCGTCAAAACAACTCCACTGACGATAAAGAATCACTCAATGACGTCATATTTTCAAAACCAATATGGCGTCCAAATCCACAAATTTTCAACTTCAACTAGCAATGTCTTCTCAACTAAATTGATAGGAATGCTGAAACTTTGGAAATAAACTAAAGTCAGTAAGATCTTTCATATGAACTGCATTTGTATTTGGGCCGGAGTGTCCCTTTAATGTTGCATTGTGCTCTTCTGAGTGTTCTCGAGCCTCTTAGACACAAAAATTAGGCAGATCTAAAGGTGGAAAATGAGATCTTTGCTCTTATCCACGATATTGTGTGTGAGTATACCTCTCCTTTCTTGATTGCTATCAACTCAGCAATTCGGCTATGATATATTAGGCATTCCTCTCCCATTCCTCCGGTTGTAGTAAAAACAAGGGGTGTGAAAGTTTCTTGCTGAATCTCCGTCACTCTTTTGTCATACGTGCGTTTCTTGTCATTCTTGTGCTTTCGGTAGATTTGTTGGGGAGTGAGATCTTCATAAGATTCTGCGTTTGGGTGACAAACCTGGACATCAGAAAAGGCAGATCATCAGAAAGACAAAGGTCTTTCCCAAAAGCCCCTTACATGTACATCTAGCCGCGCTCCAGCAGATATATTTGCTCCCGGGTTTAGGGTCTCTCCATTGACGTTCTGTAGAGTGGGTTCAATCTCAATGTCGTTGCATACCATGTTCAGGAGTTAAGCTTCGAGATCTCTTAGTTCATTGTGGCGTTGAATTATTATAATTATAATAATAATAATAATAAAAATTATAATATTTTTCTCTCTGAACTAGAACCCAAGCATAAGTTACACCAGCTTAGTTAAAATTCTAATTAGGTACATCCAAGCTTCATTATTAGTTGTTCCATGCACATGCATTAAGATTATTGTCAAGACTTTTTTTTTACTCTATGGCGCCAAATATAATTTGACCCAATAATAGCTGAAATTGAACAATCACGTATAACGCCTTTCAAAACATCCTTGTCTCTAGAAAATGTTTTTAAGTTCGACCATACATCTTGATGAACTGTTCCAAGTGAACCAAAACATAGCACAAACAATTTCGTATCGTAACCATTTCGCTTCAAACACTCCACCAACGGGTCATATCGAACCATTTTAGAATCTCTAGCCAAGTCAAGATACATGTCGAAACATACTGTAACCTCTACGATTTGGCAGCATTTAGATAATTCATCGACGACGAAAATATCCGGACGACGATGATCCAGATCATTCATTTCATCTTTTAGCATGGGAAACACAGTTTCTTATACATTCCTCTCAGCCATAACGCGAACTCGTCGACAGCACCTCCTGAGCATATCAACGACTATACTTACAATTCGATCGTGGCGTCTACTGTAAAAGTTTCCAAATGGTCTGATACACCCATTTAACAGATGAGCCATACTTTCTGTTTTTTGACAACCAAAAGGGCCTAACGGATTATTTTCCCTATTCCAAATATATGTTGTGAATCTCGTAGGCAATATACTCAACCTGGCCTTCGCTACAAATCGAATGAGATGATCATCACCTTCCAATTATAAAAGATTGAACATGATGATTTCGGATTTATGTTTGTCATATTCAGGAACTGGCCCTGTATGTATAATTTTTCTGCGTCTTGTACATCGTGATCGCCATACAACTTCATTAAGCGTTTCTGTAAATTATTTGGCGGTAATTCTAAACCATTAGCGTGAACGGTAATTATGTCCTTTACAAATTTAATCATTACATTCCGCTTTCTAGCATATCTAACCAAATCCGGCCAATCCAACTGACAGCCATAAGACGTACTGGTATGGAGAAAACCTTTATCATTTAATTCATAACCAAGAAAGTTATTATCTGAGTTGGTAAATTGTACTTCAGGGAATCGCGGGCAATAAAACGGAAACTCTGTACCTCGTGATTTAACATTTTAACCAAAAATGCAATTCTCGTAGTATGATAAACATCTGATATACGTTTCACACCCAAACCACCTTTCAGTCGTGATATAAAAATAAAGAGTCGTGTTGTTGAATGGTATAGGCCAAATAACTCTCGTACTACATTAACTAGATGAGATTCTATTTCCAACAAAGCATTTTACGAAAATCGCGTGTTATAAAAATGGTGAAGAACCTTCGCGAGGGCAAAGTTGTTGAACGCACTGCACTTCAGCATTAACGGAAGCTCGCAGTTTTTTATTAGATTAACTAAGTTCTTATACGTTGATACCATCTCTTCAATTTGGGATTGATCCTCACCAGATAAACTCAACGATTTACCACGATATTTATATGGAACGTTCTTTGAATAAACAGGAAGCAAGCAATTGTCAATAGAAATATCTGGTACAACATCTCTCTTTCCCTTATACAACCAATTATTCCCAGAACGACGACCATAGAATACGGCGCACTTTTCAGGTTTAACTGCAAGACCAGCTTACCATGTTCCATAACATATCTGTAATCACATTCAATTGATACGAAGTCAAGGTAATATCATCTGCAAAAGCTTGAACAGGCAATGGATTTAAATGGATTTCAACTTCAATATTCATTGTTACCGTGGCAACAGATACCATCAGTTTGCATACACGATCGATGACCAGAATGAACAACAGAGCACATAAAGGGTCTCCAGTCTTTGTTCCTCTTATAATAAAAAGCGCTCCATCAACTCATGACCACAAATAACACGAAATGATGAATGGCGATACAAATCTTCAATTAAACAGTTGCAGTAAATCATAGGTATATTGAAATGTTCTAAGGTCTCAAAAACAAACTGATGTTTCACACTACCAAATGCATCGGCGAAATCAACAAACACCATGTGAAATTTAGTACTCAGGTGGCGAAAGACATCCAAGGAAGACTTGAGAGTAAAGATAAGTTCTCTTGTTCAAAAAAGCACGCTGCCAAAAAGATATTTCACTCTGTATGTACGGAATATTACGTTACACAACGACATCACTTTATAAACTACTGAAAACAGCGAAATATCTCGTAGCCTCGTAAGGTCGCTCTCCGTGTAATTCTTTTTCGGAATCCTTTGTACCACACTCTCTTTCCATTGGCGAGGTAATTTCAAATTAATCAGTGACACGTCAAAAATCTGAACAAGCGTTTGCCCATCGTAATCCACGCCATGTTGGAACAATTCTTTTATGTATTCATAGTATACACCATCCACACCTGCAGATTTACCATTCGGTAAACCTTTAACAATTTCTTCGATATTCGATAATGTGAAATAGTCAATTGGATCGACCAATAGATCATCATTAACAAAATAACGGTATTGAACGGTAACTGTTGATAGAATGACTCACTGACATACTTAGGAGCTCTATAATATTCCTCATTTCGCTCTAAAGATACGGCAGCCGAAACTCTTGAAGGCCAACAACCATTGTTACATATAATATTGAAAGCCTTTCGTTTATTTATCCACAGATAAACAAGTTTTTCTTTACATACTCGATACTCATACTTTTCTTCAAACTGACTCCATTCATCAGTGTTAAACCTTTTAAGATACGGGCTAAAATCACGTACAAGATGGCCGAGTTTAACTCCCGTGTAGACAATCTTTCCAGCAGCAAGAGCTTCCTTGTGTATGGCTTTGATTCTTGAAACATTAAACTTGGTCATATACACTCAGTAGTTCAACTAAACTTCACGAAAAACTTAGATGCAAGCATTAACGACGGCAGCTACGACGGATTATTAACAAAAACCAACGCTTCAGAGCGGAGCGTGCTTACGCACGTCCATTAAATGCTTATTATAATGGAGATCGTGATAACAATTCTGGGGAGGTATGGGAGAACGAACAGGTAACAAAGGTACAACCGTGGATGCTGTCAACAGAGACAGGATTAAATCAAAGATCTCTTCAGTCAGCGAATTTAGTGTCACCCTTGATTTATTAAGCAAGAAAATAAAAAAGGAAGAATTGGACAGCGCCTGGATTAGATGGAATACATAATTTCTGGTAGAAGAAGTTTACGGCAGTTTGTCCAACTCTAGTTCGAATCATGAACCAATGGAAACATGACCCGAACAGTATTCCACAGTGCTCCCTATTGGAAGGACGCCATTGATTCCTATAAAACATCAGACCTCAGCAACTCCCAGGAATACAGGCCGATTACATGCTTACTGACGCTATACAAACTCTTTACTGCATGGTCTACTCGCAGATTACATGATGGTTCATGCACTTGAAAATGAGTTGTGGGATGACGGGCAACTTGGTTGTAGGAAAGGAGTAATAGGAACAGTGGACCAGCTACTTATTGACGAGTGTATAGTGTGTTAAGTTAAAGAATATCGGAATTTGGCTGTGTCATACTATGACAACCAGTAGGCCTATGACTTCGTCCATCATGACTGGGTCCCAATGGTATACGAGCGCACGGGCTTTCCTAGTTATGTAATAAAAGTGATGAAGGAACTAATGAAGATGGAATAATAAAGATGGAAAACCAAACTTTCAGTGAAGATAGATGGGAAGAATGCGTTGAGTACATGGATCAGATTCCACAGGGTTTTCTACAAGGTCACAGTTACTCGCCAATAGGTTACTGCCTAAGCGAGGTCCCCATTAGTTTACTTCTTCAAGACTCACCAAGGTACAAAAGGGTATTGCAGGCTCACGACTCCGTACTCATAGCTTATTTATCGATGACCTGAAAGTTTATCAATCTGGAAACCGTCAATAGTACAATTGTACAAGCAAGTGATGATACTGCAGTCGGCCTATCATGGGGTTAAGAAGTGATTGATGTCCAATACCGGCCATCGGACTCCGATGGACAAACTATATTTTACATTGGTCCGATCGGACAAGACAGTTTTCCGTCGGAAAAATATTTGTCCGATGGAATAGTTAATGTAAACCGCGATATCCAGCTGTGCGCGAGTAACATGAAGAAATATCAGTTTATCCGATGGATCCATCGGACAAGGCTGTTTTCCATCGGACAAATATTTGTCCGATGGAATAGTTAATGTTAAACCGCGATATCCAAGGGTGCGCGAGTGAGCTGAAGAAATATCAGTTTGTCCGATGGATCCATCGGACAAGGCTGTTTTCCATCGGACAAATATTTGTCCGATGGAATAGTTAATGTTAAACTGCGATATCCAAAGGTGCGCGGGTGAGCTGAAGAAATATCAGTTTATCCGATGGATCCATCGGACAAGGCTGTTTTCCATCGGACAAATATTTGTCCGATGGAATAGTTAATGTTAAACTGCTATATCCAAGGGTGCGCGAGTGAGCTGAAGAAATATCAGTTTGTCCGATGGATCCGATGGACCCGATGGATCCATAGGACAAGGCAGTTTTCCATCGGACAAATATTTGTCCGATGGAATAGTTAATGTTAAACTGCGATATCCAAGGGTGTGCGAGTGAGCTGAAGAAATATCAGTTTGTCCGATGGATCCGATGGACCCGATGGATCCATAGGACAAGGCTGTTTTCCATCGGACAAATATTTGTCCAATGGAATAGTTAATGTTAAACCGCGATATCCAGCTGTGCGCGAGTAACATGAAGAAATATCAGTTTATCCGATGGATCCATCGGACAAGGCTGTTTTCCATCGGACAAATATTTGTCCGATGGAATAGTTAATGTTAAACCGCGATATCCAAGGGTGCGCGAGTGAGCTGAAGAAATATCAGTTTATCCGATGGATCCATCGGACAAGGCTGTTTTCCATCGGACAAATATTTGTCCGATGGAATAGTTAATGTTAAACTGCGATATCCAAGGGTGCGCGAGTGAGCTGAAGAAATATCAGTTTGTCCGATGGATCCGATGGATCCATCGGACAAGGCGGTATTCCATCGGACAAATATTTATCCAAGGATGCGCGAGTGAGCTGAAGAAATATCAGTTTGTCCGATGGATCCGATGGATCCGATGGACCAGATGAATCCATCGGACAAGGCAGTTTTCCATCGGACAAATATTTGTCCAATTCAAGGACAAACCATTCAAGGAACCATTCAAGAGAAGAAGCGGAGGCTCCAACGTCTTTCAACTTAGATATTAGTATTTTATGATCGATACTGTCGAACGCCTACCCTGGCGATCCCAGAGGTTCTACGCCGCCGCCCGCTGCTCCCCCGAAAACCGAAAGCGGTGAGAGAACGTCTGGTCGTACGGGCAAGCAAATCTCACTTTCGTGTTGCGTTAATCTAATTAAAACTTAAGCAATCAAAAACATTTCGAAAGTTGATCGGATCTAATTAGGGAGTGGTGGGTTAGACAATTTCACAAGTAAACAATAATCGACAACATATCTCTTCGATTCTAAGATTATGGAAAAGACTACCCTATAGGTTCTACTACGCCAAACACAAAGGAATAGTTCCCATCGCAAATTCCTTACTCTTCGATGTTATCCCCCATTCAGACTAGCAGTAGTGATTCCTTTAGCTCGTAACTGTCGAATGTGTGAATCAACTAAGGAGTTTAATGGACATACGACAGCAGAATGGGGTGAACATACTGTAATCCTCGAATCGACAGTTCTCTACAAATGTCTGGCACGCTCTGAAAAATCAATGATTTTCTATGGAACATACATAAATCGATGGGACGTATTCGCAATTCTACCAACTGGCCATCGACGGGACGTATTCGCAATTCTTCCAACTGGCCATCGACGGGACGTATTATCGATTTATGTATGCCAAAAGGGCCTCCTTCTGCGACGGTTAAGGGATTTAATTTCAGGAAAACGTCTCGGAAAAACGACCGATAAAATGTCATCCAAAAGCGCTTTGTCCATATTCTAATTTTATCCTGCTTTGAGTCTTTGATCAAAGAATCTTGAGACAATATTATTTATTCGTTATTTCATCCACCCCCCCCCCCCCCCCCCCCCCCCGATTCAATTATTGAGCCAATCAGAAAACAACGCCAATATCTGGCCCTAGCAATCTTATTGGTTCGGAGCGATCAAAGAAATGGCCCGAGCGACCAGAGGTTCTCTCGCCGCTTTCGGTTTTCGGGGGGGAGGGGAGGGGGGGCGTACAACCTCTGGGACCAGGGTATCGAACGCCTTGCTCATATCTAAAAAGTCTACTGCGGTGAGCTTCTTTTTATCCATGGCGTTGAAAATTGCATCGGTGGTTTGAATGACGGATGTTTCAGTCGAGTGCAATCTCTTGTTTCCACTAATTGGTACTTTGATAATCTTTCTTTTTGGAGTAAATAGGATGTGAACTGGTTATGGGCGACTCTTTCACAGACTTTCGATAGTACGGGCAGTAGTGAGGTCGGCCTGTTGTTATTTGCTTGTTCGTGGTCACAGTTTTTAGGGATAGGTGTTACTTCTGATATTTTCCAAATGGTTGGGAAGGTAGAGGTAACTAGAGAGGAATTAACAATTACAGACGTAATTGTTGGAAGTATTGGTGTCAGGTAGTCTTTTATGACGTGAATTAGAATTTTGTCAATCGCCTGGGGCTTTCCGGGAGACATTGATGTTATAATTCGACCAACTTCCTCGCTATCAGTGATGCTGAAGGAAAACTGTTCAGACAGTGCATGGTAGCTGTCTTGGGGTAAAAGACGCATTATGTTCAAAACCGATTCAATCTTATCAACTGTATTTTGGCCAACAGAAACAAAGAACTGATTGAATTCATCAGCCACAGTTTTGTGTTCTTTGCTGAAAACTCTTTGAGAAGACGATTAATTGTTGGGAATACAAAGACGTATGGGTTTCCAAATGTTGTTGGTATTGTTTGGGTTCTTTTGAATTTGATCGTTTATAAATTCCCGTTCCGCAGTTCTGATTTCGTTTCTTACCTCGCGTTTGAAGTTTTTATAGGCAGCCCAGGCGTGTGGGTCGTTAGTTTTCTTGGCTGTCTTTCTCCATTGATCTCTAGTCTTCATCAATTCCCGGATGTTCTCAGTGACACATGCATGGTTAGGCCGCCCTCTAACTTTAAAGGTCTTAATATTACACTGTTATTTTCAGGGAGTTATTTTAACTCCAAAATTCGGGTCCAAAACATTTCGGGTCCAAAAAAAAGGTTCAAAATAAGCCGTTTTGTGGAGTTAAATTAACTCCCGTTTTTGGAGTTAAAAACCAACCCGTGTTTCGGAGTTAAAAATTAACTCGCGTCCCTGGGGGTCTGGGGATTAATTTTCACTTTCGGAAGACCAACGTGTGATTCGTACCCGACCTCTGGTGCTTGCTACTTAAACTTAATTAACCTAATGTTCCGCGACTAATCCGCTGCGCCACCCGATCACTCTATAAGTAATATTATTATATGGCTGAGCAAAATGACGCACGCTGATTGGTTAATTTGCGGTCCGGAAAAAGCCGTAATGACCTGAGCGGGAAATTGTCGGGCATTACGCAAGGTGGTAATGCACTTGAAAGTATGGAGGAAAACAACAACGAAATCCAACATGAATCAAATAGTCAGCAAGAAATCGAGAATTTTATTAAAGAACAACAGAGTGCGAACACTCTAAAGAAAACCGCTAGCGACATGAAATCTTTTTATCGTTATCTTGAAAAAATAAACAAGGAAAACGTAAATATTGAACGTCTTGCTCCCGAAGAATTAAATCACTTGCTGTGCAAATTCTTTATAGATGCACGTAAACTTGACGGCGATGAATACGAGCCAAATACTCTCTCTGGAATCCAGAGAAGCTTGCAAAGACATCTCAAAAACATGAATTCTCAAGTCAATATTTTGCAAGATGTAGAGTTTGAAAAATCACGCCAAGTCTTGGCTTCAAAACGAAAAAACCTTGTTCAAGCAGCGGGAAAAGGAAACAAACCGAATGCAACTCGGGCACTTACCTACGAAGAAGAAGACAAACTATTTCAAGCAGGACAGTTTGGTAGTGATGGTCCCGCAGTTCTCCAAAGAACAATTTGGTGGTTTCTGGCCCTACATTTCGGCTTTCGAGCGAGGGATGAAAGCCGAAAACTGCGTTGGGGAGATGTTGAACTTCAAAAAGACCCAGTGGATGGCCGTGAAATTCTTGTTTGGCTTTGTGAACGAGGGACAAAAACCAGAAAAGGTCAAGAAAAGGGACACCAGCGGTCGTTCAATCCAAAACTTTACGCCACTGACTCAGAAAGATGTCCGCTAAAGTATTATAAGATCTTTAAAAGTCATCGTCCTGTCGAGATGAATGTGCCAGACGCTCCATTTTTCTTGGCGGTGAGAAACGTCAGACGACAACAAAACAACGACATTTGGTACATGAGGAGCCCCTTGGGAAAAAACGAAATTGGGAAATTTCTAACTAAAGCTGCCCATAATGCAGGCCTTCAACGATCTGGTTCGAAAATAAGCAATCATTCTGTGAGAAAGACGTGCATTTCCCGACTTCTAGATGGCAACACACCAGAAAACTTTGTCGCTCAACTAAGTGGCCATAAAAGCACAGAAAGTTTACAGTCGTACAAAGTAGCAAGTGCAGAACACCAACGCCAAATGTCGTATCTGTTGAGTAAAAATCAACCTACATCGTCGAGATCTGAGCTGATATCAAACAGAAGTGAATCACTGGTTGACAACTTCTCTGCTACAACTTGTAATTCAGTCCAGACATCAACACACTCGGCGCTGGTTCAAGAAAGCGATAAAGATTTGACTAATCAAGCAATATTTAGCGGTGCAAATATTTCCAACATATCGAACTGTCAGTTTCAAATATTTAACGGAAAAGTGAACTTTAGACAAGAAGGCATGAAGAGGCGGCGTGTTTTCATTGACAGCGACGACGAAGATTGACATTTACAAGTGTTTTTACTGTTGCCATAGAAACTTAGTCAAATTTTTTGACGAACTTTTAAATATTTTGTTAAAATTTAAATGTATATTGTTGACTGGAGCACCACCTTTTACCTTGAGAGTTTGTGAATAAATGTTTATATTTTTGTGTGTGTAAAGCAAAACCATGTAATGAAAATAGAGAAGCCAACCAAATGCTCGGTAAGCGGAAGGCAAGCGAAACTCGGATAAATAGTTCTACAAATACAAAGGCTTTGAAAAAATTCTTGTCTAGGCCATATAATAAACTGCTTATTGACCTCGCTTGTTCGGTCTGTACAGTGCAATATCGGACCTCTGTTTTTATGCACCGACCTCGGCTCGCTTCGCTCGCTCGGTCCGTACTATAAAAACATCGGTCCGATATTTCACTGTACAGACCTCGCGCTCGGTCAATAAGCAGTTAGTAATATTTATCGTATATAATTAATGAATTATTAAAAGCACTTATTTCTTATCTTATTTTCGTTTCAAATTTTTGACCTACTTTAATAACTTGTATAAATTTTAAACAATCTATTAAATTTCGAAGATTTTGTTGAGCATGCAGACTGCAGTATTACAAGTTAAGAACAGAACAAAACTTTTCTCAACTAGACATAAAATATATGTTTAATAACTTGGACAGTACTCGACGATTCACAAAGCCCACAAAGAAAGTAAAAAGGCAATAATATACATGTACGATTCACAAAGAAGGTAAAAAAAGCCAACAAGTACGGCATTCAGACTTAAAAGCGGCGGCTGTAGTTGACAGCAGCATGAACGTAAACCTTAGGCCAAACATTCTTGTTGACAGGAAGACAGGTTTCTTAAAAAACAAATGGGTTTTGAAGCATAGTCCTTGTCCCTGATCGCCGACAAAGACGTCTTCGAACCTTCAAATCCAACTGCAGTTACAGTAGTCTACAGATAACCTGAATATCTTTCCGTGTTTAGTACTGGCTTTTCCCTGTCGCTGCATCGTATGTCCGAGTTGATATAAAGTAAGAAACTATAGCATTTTGACTCGTCTGGGACTATTTTAACAAATCTTCTCAGACAACGATATCCCAAAAGGGAGTATATTTTTGAAGTGTTATTTTCAAGGAGTTAAAATTAACAAATAGCTCCACTATTGGGAGTAACTCCAATAGTGGAGTTATTTTTTAACTCCACCTAAATGGGGTAACATGAGAGTTATTTTAACTCTAAAAAAAAATAACTCCACTATTGGGAGTTATTTGAACTCCCAATAGTTGAGTTATTTTTTAACTCCACCCAAATGGGGTTTCAGGGGAGTTATTTTAACTCCTTGAAAATAACAGTGTAGGTGCGTGTTGATCAAGTATGTCGTTGAACAATGAGTTAAATACGTGTAATTTGCCCTCAACATCACTGAAAAATCGACAATAGACCATGGTGCTCGGGCCACGTCGTTGTAGAATGCTTCGCGGTTATAGTGTTTAACGCTCCTGGTTGTAATAAAAACAGGTTTCGTGCGTGCCTTCTTCAAACGAAGCGTGGCGTAAACTAAGTCATGGTCGCTGATTGAACTTTCCATAACCTCTGTTTTTTTAACTTGCTTTATCTCGGATGCGTGAATCGATTTGGAGGCATCAGTAACTCGAGTTGGTGTATGAATAAGTTGAGTTAAATTATAAGAACGAGAGAAGTCGGTGAGAGCTTTGGCATCTTGATTGTTGCTTTTCAAAAGATTGCAGTTCAGGTCCCCCAATACGTATATCGGAAAGGCAAGCGTTGAGGCAGAAATATAACTCGTGGTTAGGTCTGAATCAAAACAAGACAAAGGGGCATCTGGAGATCTATAAACCGTGCAAATACTATGGATTTTAAGTTCCTGACCTGAATTTTAAGCCAAAGTTGATGGAGCCCCGAGGGAGATGTAAGCGAGATTTCACTTAATACATCGGTCTTGTAGTTTCTCAAGACATATGAACAGACACCTCCCCCTTTCTTGTTTCAACGATCAACGCGATAAAGGTTACTTTCGGGCTTTACTTTCGGGCCAATGTTTTAATGAGTTCGTCACTCGTATATAAATTTTAGGGGACGCCATGTTTGGCCTAGATTTCAGGTTTTGCTTGCAGCGTGAATATGCCGTAACTTCTGATTGGTCAGGATAGGAATATTCCAGTTATAAGAAGGTTTGTGATTTGATAACGCTACTAGCGGTCTATCACCAATATACCACTAGTAGCTCAGCCAATCAGAATGCCGAATTTGTAATAGACCACTAGTTGGTTGATACTATAATTATCGATAGATATCGAGTAGCGGCGATTGACTTGGAAAACTGAGTTTTTAAAGGAATACTCCAGCCAAAATACAAATGTAGTTCATATTAAAGATCGTACTGTCTTTAGTTTATTTCCAAATTTTCAGTATTTCTATCAATTTAGTAACGAAGATATGGCTAGATTGTTGGAAGTTGGAGAGATTGTCCAATTTCGACGCCATATTTGTTTATCAAATATATATGACGTCACTGAGCGATTCTATCTAGTTCGTATTATGTCTAAGAAGCTCTTCTACTTTCCTGCATGAGGAACTAAATAGTTTATGTCGACTAATTTTCATCCAAAGAGTATTCACAACAGCTATCACTATGTGATCGCCATCAAAACAACTCCACTGCCGATAAAGAATCACTCATGCAATGGCGTCATATTTTCAAAACCAACATGGCGTCAAAATCCTCAAATTTTCAACTTCAACTAGTCATATCTTAACTAAATTGATAGGAATGCTGAAACTTTGGAAATAAACTAAGTCAGTAAGATCTTTCATATGAACTAAATTTGTATTTTGGCTGGAGTATCCCTTTAATTTTTAAAAACACTGTTTTGAAGGAATAACGAACATACATGTAAGTTTGTATTAGGCGATTGTTAACTCGGCTTTCGCCCTCGTTATAACTATCACCTCATATAGAAACCTCGAGCTCACAATCTAATTGTTAAATAGAAACACGATTTTTAGCCAATCAGAACACCCGTTTACAAAATGTTATTTTATAATAGTATATTTTAAGACTGCCTACAGTACGTAGCACTCTAGTTTTATATTATTTTTATATTTGTTTTGTTTATATTTCTAGGACACGAAAGTGTGATTTGCAATGACGACGTTCATCGTGATATTTCACGCATTTCATACTTAAGTGGATTGATTATAGGATTTGGATAATTATCGGGGTTAAACTTAATTATTTCAATCAGCTTCTATTTTGAGTTATCGAGCTACTGTATTAATTTCGCCGTACGGTTGGGTATATACTTTCAACTTATCCAACGTTTGTTGAGATTCCAGTATTCCAGGCAACGCTAAATGAAGTATTACTTTATTATTTGCATGCACTATTAATCATAAATAAAACTAGAATGAAAAACATTGTTAAGCATTTGAATGCTTTCATTTCTCATTATAAATAATAAAACTAGAAGGGGTAATTGTATTTCTTATCTTGGTACTTGAGTTCAAAATACCATGGATAATAAGACTGGATAGGAAATTAAACCGACGTCGGCGTGAAAACCTAGTTGAAAATCCTGATATTACGAAGATGTCACGAGTATGCAGATTTTGCTTAGTTTCTCTTTGACTAAGCCATATTTTCCTATTCAGGTATCTACATTGACATTCCAAAAAGTCTCATTGTCTCACAAACCTGCCTAAGTCACGATTAAGTGTTCGAGGTAAATGTTGTTAGTCTTTGTTTCAGCTGTTTTCTTTTTAATATACACACTGCTAAGTCACCAACAACAGTCTTTCTCAAGAATTGTAATGATACTCCTAGGTTCAAACCATTTACTTTATACACACTGCTGTAGTGAATGTGGGAGAGCTTGGAGTAGACAGACGATACATGGACGATCGTCAAGCTCGTATCCTCAGAAAAATGATTCTGAGTCCCGAACAGGAATCGAACCTGTAACCTTCTGATTGCCGGTGAGACGCTCTAACCATTGAGCCACCGAGACTCGATGGAGAGCGAAGGTTGCAATGATGTACTGGTTCGATTGATATATGTACTACCTATGCGGCAGTCACTATATATCGGTAAGATTTGGATCTGAGGATACGAGCTTGACGATCGTCCATGTATCGTCTGTTTTCTTTTTGTTGCCAAGAAACATGAGGCGTCGCAAAAACTACCGCGTTTTTCATCTTCTAAAGTTGGAACATTTCGCCTAAAATGAGCAATGGTTTAATTGGCATTTCCATCGTAAAGTGGAATTGTTATATTTTTGGTAGTTTGACTATAATTTTTAGCTGTATTATTGTTAAAAGTCGCGATTTATTGAGATTTTGAGACGTCACGATTTTCAATTAGGTTTTCACGCGATCAACTGGTGACTTAACCAATCAGCACGCTGGAAACGTCACACGTGACCTTAGTTTCCTATCCAGTCTTTCTATAGTTTTTTCAAATTCATTACCTTAAACACCAGGTTGGTTATATAGCGGTCACAGGTCAACAACGGATCCCACCAAATTGAATTAAATTGACCGATTGCCTTTTAACGAAAACTGTAATGGTCACGGTAAAGAGGTATATCACTTCTCGTCGAAGGAAAATGGCGGTTGTTAAAACTAGTATTTTGTATGGACCTTTAATAAACCAATTGCACGATTAATGAATTATACTGCATCAACATTTCTTAATTGTATTCTAAACAACATACGCGGTAATCAATTGCGTTTTCGTCGAGAAATTGTTGTCTCGTGTATAAAGCTAAATGGTACTCGTAAAGAACATGTTTTATGAAAGAACATTCGAAACATTTGAGATGAGATATACTCGTGTATTTATCTTGAATGTTAGGAAGTTGAGTCTTTTCCTTTCCTTTCCTATACCAGGTTCTCATACCAAGCTGAAAGAAATCGACATTCGTAATAGTGATTTGCTTTAGTTTCAACGGAACGTTTCTTTTTCTATATTTAACGGAGAGACGATTTACTGGCTTTATGTACCAGCGCTCTTACTACAGCGAACTAATGTAGGACAACTGAGATAACATCTGGCATATTCCAACAGAATCATGACAAGATCTCTCAAGTAAATAACTTACTCAACAATTTTTGCCAGGAGAATAACTTTGATTTTATTAAGAACAATAATATTCTCGAGAACTCCTTAAATGCTGGTGGATTACACCTAAATCCTAAGGGTATCCAAATCGTTGCCAGCAACCTCAGAACTTATATTAATTATTGATATGGTTTTGTCAATGCAGATCATTTAACCAATCAAAGTTCATCACCATGTTCTGCATTACCTTGCGAAATTAACCTTCAAAAACTCGAGGATTTAAGATGGGGTCGTTAAATATTAACAGTCTTTCGAAACACATTGATGAACTTAAAGTTTATATGGAATTATTATGAAATATTTTTTATGTTTTAGCCATAAATGAAACAAAATTAGACCAATATGATGCTGACTCACTTATAAACCTCCCAGGTTATACTTGTGTCCGTCAGGATCACAATAAATCTGGAGGTGGGGTTTGTATCTACATCCGAAACTCCATCAATTTTACAAGAACATTTTCCCTTGAAGACAACAATTTAGAATTGATATCAATAGCGCTCCGTCGAGATGACGTCAGTACCGATGTTTGTCCGCTTTTACCCATAATTATTGCGGCCATAACAAAAGAAATAGCTCATTTGCAATCATTTGTGAGTCAAATTTGGTTTGTTTGTCCGCTTTTTGAGCTATTAATAGCAGCCAGACTCTACGCTATTGAAACAACAAAACCAACATATTTAATTATACTAAATGGTACAGACCACCCAAGTCCCCAGAGAGTATAGTTTTTGATAAGTTTGAGGAGTTTTTGAAAAAAAGAAGATTCCATGTACAAAAAATATTATATTCTTGGTGATTTGAATTGTGATTTAATTTCATAATAAGAATATCTACATGTAACTAAAGTCGATTCAATCTTTAGCTTCAGATCAGATTCTCCTGCTCGAGTTCTAAATCTACTGAAAACTACTGATGTGGGAAAGGCTGTTGGAGTTGATAAAATTTCAAATAAAATCTTGAAAAAATATATATATATATGAGTCATTAGCTGTCATGTTCAATTGTAACTCCTATATTCAAAACTGGTGATCGCTATGATTCTAACAATTATAGACCTATTTCAGTTATTTCAGCACTTGCTCGTATTTTTGAAAAACTTGTATATGATCAGTTAGAGAACTATGTAACAAAACACAATTTGATAAATCCAAGGCAGTCCGGTTTTAGATCATTGTTTTCCACAGCCACTGCAATGTAATTAGATCTCACAAATGAATGGTGATTCAATTCCTGTCACAGGAAACTTGTGAACAGGGCCTTATTTCTAGATCTCAATGACATTACAATGACAAACGAGTGTTGCTCCCTTTGGGCGAATACGACAACTACAAGAAATCATGATTTTTAACGTCAATTTTGCCGTTAATCCGTCATCGTTGAGACAATGATGCTTTTGTACCAAATGCCAAATATCTATCTATCTATCTATCTAGTCTATCTATCTAGTCTATCGCGTCTATCTATCGCGTCTATCTATCGTGTCTATCTATCGCGTCTATCGAGTCTATCTATCGCGTCTATCTATCGCGTCTATCTATCGCGTCTATCTATCGCGTCTATCTATCGCGTCTGTCTATCGCGTCTGTCTATCGCGTCTATCGCGTCTATCTATCGCGTCTATCTATCGAGTCTATCCATCGCGTCTATCCATGGATACATATCTATCTATCTAGTGAAACAATGAAATTCAGACAATGCACAAGCTTCGTAGTTTGAAGGTTCTCAGAGACAGTGTCCACTGAAAAACTATTCGGATTGCAAATGGATGGGCCATGGTGTATGTTCAAATAAAATAACTGAGCTTCAAACGAGAAGAGGCAAGCATAGAGTAATTAAAGCCTCAAATAATAAGCGGGCGAGGGTTGTTGCAAACACGCCACTAGTTGTTTGATTAAGTGTGTTAAAATTTCTAAGTTGTACGTCGGAAGTACTATATAACATCTTTTAGCCAGTATTAGGAGATACCACAGGGAGCCGTAACGTCTATTAGTGAAGCGAGTTTAACAGTAAATCGGGTTTATTTGGTATTTTTTACACAATAATTGTATTAAATCGCTATTAAAATGTTCTTACTTGTTAATTTTGTCACCAATCAGGACAAATTACAGGCAACCAGACCAGAAAGGCAAGTTGACTGTGCTTGTCCCGCCCCCTTCGTTAGCGTATCGCGCGCTTGTCACATTTAAATTCAGAAGGCCGTTAGAAAAAGCACAGTCAACGGCCTTCCGAATTGATGTAAACACTGACTCGTTGCCTTTCTGGTCTGGTTGCCTGTAATTTGTCCTGATTGGCGACAAAATTAACAAGTAAGAACATTTTAATAGCGATTTAATACAATTATTGTGTAAAAAATACCAAATAAACCCGATTTACTGTTAAACTCGCTTCACTGATAGACGTTACGGCTCCCTGTACAAGCATGTTCAATAAAGTGCGGTTGACTCTCTCCATGTGGCCATTTCCCTGTGGATCGTATGGGGTTGTCCTCGATCTCTGCCATCTAACAAAGGTCGTGACGTGAATTACTTTTGATTAGAAAGCCTGTCCTTTCTCTGAATGGAGTCGCTGGAGAAATACATAGTTTGAAATCACCTCACACTCAGCCCGGTTAGCCGAGCCCGGCTTATATAAACAGCCCCTGAAACATTCTAGATTGAATAGCCCGGATGTCACAAATAAACTTGTTCATCGAATTAGGAACAAGGAAAAAAGGGATGACTCAAAAGGACCTTCCCATTTTCAAGAACTACTGTAGTCTATTCCCAATAATAACCCTAACTATGATGCTAACTTTAAATCTATAACCCTAACCGCAGCTAACGTTCCCTAACCAATCAAAAAATAAAGACCAGACTAAAACAGAAAGGTCCTTTAGAGTCGTCCCTTTTAGCTATTTCCTCATCAAAGATTATATGGCAACCTCGTCCCAGGGTCTTATCTCCGCTCCGCTCCCCGCCCCCGCTGCGAAAAGGCCTTGGTGGAAGGTGGTAAAGTGCTAAAAATTGATCATTATAAGCGAGACGTGTTCTTTCTCTTGAAATACTGATTCGTTTGAGAAGTTAGATTAAATACTTGAAAGAGTGTTCCATCCTCGATCAAACGTTGCTTGAAAAATCTCAGCTATCGCCCCGTTTCCCAACACATTTGATCTCGTAATGAAACACTCTTCCTCGTGTTTGATAATCGGTATTTTAAGAAAAAATCGAGGTGAAAGTTGGCTTAATTTGTGTAATTTCTTCCTCTGATTTCCAAACCACCGTCTCGGTGGCGATTTCCTTTGTTTTCGGCTCATGAATTATTAATGAGATTGAGATATATTACATCACGATGTTTAACGACGATTTTTAGCGCAACATGCCGCAACAAAATTTCGTTAAAAATCAGTCCACAAATGGCATGTTATACGCATCAATTGTCTCTGCAACATTCGTTGCGTTAAAAATCGTCCTGTGTAACGTTACCTTTAATTATGGCGTAACATGTTACGAAATAAAAAACGCCTTTTCGAAAAACGTGTTTTATCCAGGACCAGCACATTTTGCAGTTAGCTTTAATATTTATGAAAAATAACCAAAATCACATTTCTTTCTTATAAACAAGTGCATTCAACCGTATTTGCGCTTTGTTTACACAAGTCTCTAAAATAATATTACAACAACACTCAAAGAGTGTGGGCATCTTATCATACCTTGTGAGTTGTGACCCAAACGCCCTTATTTGACAATAGATAATGCTACTATCGGTAAAATCTTATCAGCGAATTCCAGACGGAAGACATAAAATTCCCATTCGCAAAAAAATATTTTCTTTAATTAGCTTTCTACTCTTTCTGACCTATTCTGACAAACACGTTGATTTAAAAAAATATTTCACTAGCAATAATCGGTTAATGAAAAAAAGTTAATGCTGAATTCATAATAACATTCTGTAACAATCGTAGTAATAAAATAACTCTTGATACCTTTATAACTGAAACCGCGGCGTGTAATCTAGAAATTGGTTAATAAATATTGATTTGAACGAATACAAAGGATAAGACGATAAAACAAGTTGTTGAATGAGTCCAACTTCTTTCTTTTAATATTTTAATTGGCTGCTTTGTTGCGACAAATTCTCAAAGCCAATGTTAGACCATAAGGTGTAAAAGAATGTCTAACGATGCTTCTATCCTGCTGGCATTTTATAACATTATTCTCCCAGTCTCAAATCCAGGCAAATAACATTCCAATGGACATTGGTTACGATATCGAAAAGGAGATTTGTTAGAATGACTTATTATCACCTAATAGATTTTGTCGACTCGTGTTCGTGATACAATGTGGCAGGATATAAAGATCACAACTATATTTGCTATGGTATCAATAACGTCTTGTTTACAAGTTTTAAGTTTTTGTTGTTGATAAATATATTTTACGCATCCGAGGGCTTTATATAGCATAAAGCCCGACATTCGAGGGATCTATCTGATTTAATTCATGATTGAGGAGGTTTTCCAACAAAGTTTTGTCTATTTTATCCACCTTGGACAAAGATTTCGCTAGTTTTTTCCTTCATTTCTTATCTATAATTAGTATTCGTGGTCTTTATGCTAGATAAAGCCCGCGGTACATCAAAGAAAACCGACTCAATCATGAACTAATGAAAGATATAAGCCGTTGGGTGTATTTGGCGTCGGACCTGCTTTAAGCAGTGACCCTATATATATATATTAATTAAGCTGCGGTCATTTGCGCATTTGGTTGAATATCATACATGAGATCAGGGTTCGATTCGCGATTGGGGCAGTCACTTTTCCCATATATGTAAATGCTCCCCCAAATATTATCATTGAAAATAAACCAATTAAACAAGTTTACGAATGCAAAACGCTTGGAATAACAATTGACCAGCATTTGTCTTGGAAGAGTAATACTGAAAATATTTGCAAAAAAATAACAGCAGGAATCTCTGCCCTCCGTCGTGTCAAACCTTTTGTTGATAAAGATACACTTATCTCCATATATAATGCTATTGTTCGGCCATACTTCGATTATTGTTGTGAAGTGTGGGATGTGTTTGGCAAAACACAATCAAAAAGACTTCAAAAACTACAAAATAGAGCTGCTCGAATTATCACAAACATGAGCAATGATATAGATCATTCTATTGCTTTACATGCCCTGGGCTGGGAGTCACTTAAAATGATGAGAAAAGGGTAAAAGCAAAAATGATGTATACAATTTTGAACAAAATGAGTCCCGAGTCACTCACTAACCTTTTTACTTATAAAAGTGAGATGACAAACTATCAACTTCGAGACATTTCAAGTAGTCTTTGTTTACAACAACCACGTACCAACAATATGAAAAACAGTTTCATATATGCTCATGCTCACCTATGGAACTCTATTCCAAACGAAATCAGGGAGAGTGAATCCCTTTCTTGTTTTAAAAAGAAAATTGCTACTCATATTTTTCAATCGTGACAAAAACAAACACTGTATTACTGTAAATAGTTACTTATTCATAAATGTTATTACTTATTAGACACTATAGCTCATATTTTGTAAATACTTTGAATATTGCTATGTTGCTTGTTGGACACTATAACTGTGCCTCATATTTTGTAAATAATATTAACTATTGTATATATTCCTATTTTTTACACGCCCCCTGTGGAAATCAGCTTCGGTTGACGGGATCAGCGTGGTTAAATAAAGTTATTCTATCTATCTATCTATCTAAAGTATAAGCTAATAACCCAATTAAAATTAAAAACTACACAAACTATATTACAAGTATAAAATTTTCCCCTAGGTGTTACATAAATGGCAACTCTGACAACCACCAGCCTCTAAAAAGCTAAAATCTACATTCCTTATTGCATTCTTAAAAACATTCAAACTATTTACATTTCGTATATCTTTACCTAATTTTGACCATAAAAGTGGTCATATATATCTAATTGAATGTTTTCCATATGTTACAGTATTAAAGCGAGGTATTCTAAAATCAGAGTTTCTTAAATTATATGTTCTAGTTTCGGCGTTACCAGAAAATAAGTATTGAATATATGGTGGTACTAGATTGTTTTTATCTTTAAACATTAATAGAGCAATGTCTTGCAATCTTCTATTATGCAACGAAGAAAGATTTGCTTTAGTGAGTAATTGTTCATACGTGTGCACTTTGGTATTAAAAACTGCACGTAAAGCCCGCTCTTGTACTCTCTCCATCTTACGCCCATCCGATGCTCGACAAAAGTGCCAGGCTAAATGGCAATGCGTCAGCTGTGGTAATACAACAGCCTTGTAAATTTGCAGTTTTGCTTCTTCTGGAATAAGATTCCTTAGGCGCATCCTACCTGGAGCAAGGCCTCTCGAGCGCACTTCCCAAAGTAGCGAAGCGATACACAACTTCTTGTATACAATAATTAATATCAGAGAGGGTTTAATATAGTCAAATAAAGTACTTTTTATCTTTGGTTTTGAGCCAATCAACATAAATTCAGTTTTAGCTACATTTAAGCTAAGTTTATTGGCCATCAACCATTTTTTAAGGTTTTCTAAATCAGAATTTACTGCAATTTCAATATCAGCAATCGAGTCTCCAGAAGCTGTGTCCCCAATTAGTGCGTAAGCGCTAGAATTTTTATATGACACATGAATAAAGTTTCTATCTATCTATCTATATTCATGACGTTATGGTTAGATGCGATGTCTGCCTGTTGGTGTCAACTAGTGAAAGCGGCGAATTTAATATGTATATGGAGAAATCACTGACTGTTCTGACCGTGTCTCAATAGCTCAGAGGTTAGAGCGCCGAAACGTTGATTCGGAGACCAGGGTTCGATTCCCGGTTGGGGCAGTCACTATTTCCATACACGTGACTAGGCAATCGGCAACGGCGTCATCGCAAGTCGCGGATTCAATTGCAGCCGGGAGGCCTTGAAGTTGCATATTTCGCAAATGGTCTCGGTTTGGTATATATTCAAACACTCGAAATTTTCATTCACCATAAATCCTTAGAACATGTAGTTTAATCGAGTGAAATGCCAAATATTACTTGTAATATACCCAAAATCTTATCCCGGCATTACGACCACTATATATAATATACATAACTCGTGACTATAGGCTCTCGGCAACGTCCTCCGCAGCTCAGTGGTCAGAGCACTGCACTAGCAAGGCCTTGAAGTTGTATTTTTCGCAACTGGTCCCAGTTTGGTCTTAAAAGATATATATTCCAACACTCGAAATTTTCCTTCACCATAAATCCATATATAATATATATATAATATATAGTTTATATATAATATATAATATATATAATATAATATATAGTTTATATATAATATATAGTTTAATATATAATATATAGTTTGAGCACTCTGGCCCTATACCGCTTCACGCTCTCTGGATGTGCGCATGACCGCTGTTTGTCCCACAAGCGGTTGTCACTGGCAATCGTTTGTGTATAATTGGTACTCATGCCCATATCTAGATTGTACCATGCTACACTGATGAGCAGTGGAACAGCGAAACACGTGTCTGTAGATATTGTATATATATATATATATATATATATATATATATAATTATATATATAATTATATATATATATATATATATATATATATATATATATATATATATATCTATATATATATATATATATATATATATATTATATATAATATATATATATATATATATATATATATATATATATATATATATATATATATATATATTTATATATATTTATTTATAATATAGCCATGCACCGTATATGAGCTGAACTGAGAGGAGTAAGGCTAATGTTCAACAGAAAATACATTAACCAAGTGCAAAATTTACGAAGTTATGATGGAAAATCCACTTTAAAAATCGTCTTAAGGCTTTGAAAAACCCGACTGAATTGTGAATTGTTTTGTCAGACAAAATAAAAAGGATAAAAGTAAGCTAGCAACACATTTATTACAAATGTTATGATTATTATTTAGTAAAGAACTTTTAAAGTAATAAAGCATTTTAGCTTTATAGCTCGAGATTTTCGCTAATGTTTTTTTTAGCTTTCACGTCCTCTTAAAAGCCCAAATATTCACAACCGTGATACAAATAACTAAAAATTGACCCACCTTTTGGATTTTCAAAGGATCTTTTTTCTTTGTTGAAGGCCACTCAACGAATTTTTGGCTCTCAGACAAAATTCTGAAGCTGGCAGTTTTCAACTCAGCGAGATAGCTTTCGTATATGTGGCGGAAGTTCGTTGCTTTCAATAGTTTATTCACTGCGACATATCAACAGTTTTACCGATTATTATCTTAAAATGTTTTGCTATATATTATAAAACAATTATACCATTCGCTCTCGTCGTGTATGAACTAATAGCCAACTCGGCGTTTCGCGCCTCGTTGGCTATGAGCTCATATACGACTCGAGCTCATGGTATAATTGTAGTAGCCCGAGCTCATGGTATAATATATATATATATATATATATATATATATATATATATATATATATATATATATATATATATATATATATATATATATATATATATATATATATATATATATATATATGTATATATATATATATATATATATATATATATATATATATATATATATATATATATATATATATATATATATATATATATATATATATAGGTAATATTTGGCATTTCACTCGATCAAACTACATGTTGAAAGGATTTATGGTGAAGGAAAATTTCGAGTGTTGGAATACATACATTTTAAGACCAAACCGGGACCAGTTGCGAAAAATGCAACTTAGCGGCCTTCCGGTAGGAATTGAACCCGCGACCCTGCGATTGCTAGTGCAGCGCTCTGACCACTGAGCTACGGAAGCCGTTGCCGAGAGCCTAGTCACGAGTTCTGTATATATGGTGGTAATGCCGGGATAAGATTCTGGGTATATTATAGGTAATATTTGGCATTTCACTCGATCAAACTACATGTTGAAAGGATTTATGGTGAAGGAAAATTTCGAGTGTTGGAATACATACATTTTAAGACCAAACCGGGACCAGTTGCGAAAAATGCAACTTAGCGGCCTTCCGGTAGGAATTGAACCCGCGACCCTGCGATTGCTAGTGCAGCGCTCTGACCACTGAGCTACGGAAGCCGTTGCCGAGAGCCTAGTCACGAGTTCTGTATATATGGTGGTAATGCCGGGATAAGATTCTGGGTATATTATAGGTAATATTTGGCATTACCACCATATATACAGAACTCGTGACTAGGCTCTCGGCAACGGCTTCCGTAGCTCAGTGGTCAGAGCGCTGCACTAGCAATCGCAGGGTCGCGGGTTCAATTCCTACCGGAAGGCCGCTAAGTTGCATTTTTCGCAACTGGTCCCGGTTTGGTCTTAAAATGTATGTATTCCAACACTCGAAATTTTCCTTCACCATAAATCCTTTCAACATGTAGTTTGATCGAGTGAAATGCCAAATATTACCTATAATATACCCAGAATCTTATCCCGGCATTACCACCATATATACAGAACTCGTGACTAGGCTCTCGGCAACGGCTTCCGTAGCTCAGTGGTCAGAGCGCTGCACTAGCAATCGCAGGGTCGCGGGTTCAATTCCTACCGGAAGGCCGCTAAGTTGCATTTTTCGCAACTGGTCCCGGTTTGGTCTTAAAATGTATGTATTCCAACACTCGAAATTTTCCTTCACCATAAATCCTTTCAACATGTAGTTTGATCGAGTGAAATGCCAAATATTACCTATAATATACCCAGAATCTTATCCCGGCATTACCACCATATATACAGAACTCGTGACTAGGCTCTCGGCAACGGCTTCCGTAGCTCAGTGGTCAGAGCGCTGCACTAGCAATCGCAGGGTCGCGGGTTCAATTCCTACCGGAAGGCCGCTAAGTTGCATTTTTCGCAACTGGTCCCGGTTTGGTCTTAAAATGTATGTATTCCAACACTCGAAATTTTCCTTCACCATAAATCCTTTCAACATGTAGTTTGATCGAGTGAAATGCCAAATATTACCTATAATATACCCAGAATCTTATCCCGGCATTACCACCATATATACAGAACTCGTGGACTAGGCTCTCGGCAACGGCTTCCGTAGCTCAGTGGTCAGAGCGCTGCACTAGCAATCGCAGGGTCGCGGGTTCAATTCCTACCGGAAGGCCGCTAAGTTGCATTTTTCGCAACTGGTCCCGGTTTGGTCTTAAAATGTATGTATTCCAACACTCGAAATTTTCCTTCACCATAAATCCTTTCAATATATATATATATATATATATATATATATATATATATATATATATATATATATAATAAATATATATATATATATATATATATATATATATATAATATATATTATATATATAATATATATATATATATATATATATATATATATATATATAATTTATATATTATACCATGAGCTCGGGCTACTACAATTATACAATTATATATATATACCATTTTCACCAATAACCCTTTGGTATCTTTTCGCCGTAATAAAAACATTCGTGACTCCTTAGTACATAGTGCCCTTAAACAAAATACCTCGGCACCAGCGGGAACATTTTCTTGCGGCCGTTCCCGCTGTAACACATGCGCTTTTCTCAATCCCACTACAGTTATTACTGCCCCCAAATTCGACCACACTATCCGTCATGCTTTTTCATGCACGTCCACCAACATAATTTATTGCATCTCATGCGATAAATGCCCTAAAATCTACATCGGTGAAACTGGGCGACGCCTTTCAGACAGGTTTGCTGAACATCTTCGTTCCGTGAGGATCAATGATGGTGACAAACCTGTAGCCCGCCATTTCAACAGCTCCAACCATTTGGTTTCGGACATGAAAGTCTGTGCCATCCTTCCCATCTCAGGTGGCAACGATAACCGCAAGCGGCAAGAGAAGCATCTCATTTTTAAACTTGGCACCACACATCCTCTTGGTCTTAACGAACGTTTTTCTTTTATTTAATTTCCTACAAGTTTTTGGTTATTTTAGTTTGCTTGGAACCTTTATTATTATTATTATTTTATTATTCGCGTATGCACTTTCATTCCTTTTCAAGTTTTTGTTTCTTATGCTAATATTATCGCCTAATCCCTTGAATATTGGACCTGTCATTTATCCCACCCCCTCAGTCTGCTTGCTGATCGACTGTTAAAAATAGCAAATGATCTAACGTTTCCCATCTCATTAATTATTAGTTTGTTTATCTCCCGTGCATTTGATTGGCTACTTTCTACTTGTGACACCCTTTTGGCATATATATATAATTTATAAGCCCTATTTATTTCATTTCATCTCGTCTTACTCTGATGAAGGGCTCCGCTCGAAACGTCAGTATCTCGTCACTAAATTCTTGGCAGTTTACCTTTTCACTTTGCTATATATATATATATATATATATATATATATATATATATATATATATATATATATATATATATATATATATATATATATATATATATATAATATATATATGTAGTATGTAGTCTGATGATCGCCTTGAGCGTGAAACTCGAGTAAACCGAATTTTTTAAAACTGTATTTTTATTCTTCTTATAACCAAGTATATATATATATATATATATATATATATATATATATATAACTATTATCTATTATAATGTATTATCCTTTATATAACTATTATCGATTATAATCTATTACCTTTATAACTATTATATACTGTATACATGTACCTAAAATGAAAAGTCGCTTCTTGAATTTCCTCACGGCAATTGACATAAAAGACTAGAGAGGTAACCCGCTCTAAAGTAAACTACGTTGGATAAAAAGCAATTAGTGCCGACATCTCCTATATACCCTATTCCCGAAACTGGTGAATTGCAGTTGACGATCGAAAAACTCGACGAACACTACACACCTAAGCAAAATACTTGAACGATTCCACCTCTGCCACCGCTCATGCTTGATTTCTGACACGATACAAAACTTATGGTAAGCGACGATGTCTATATAGTCTGGGCCCCAACGTATTAAATATCGCTCCCCGGTTCCTGTTTATGCTTTGACCTCTAATCAACTGACATCATGCAACGTCTCTATACACGCGGTTTGCCAAATAACATGGTTTGTTTCGTCTATGGACCAACGCAGTTTATATAAGTGTCGCTTTTCTCGGCGCCAGTCACAAGTTGGAACAACAAGCCGTCAGCAGAAGAGGTCAATAAACCTATACCGATGCACATAATACTACAGAGGTGGGTAAATGAATTGTTATCCAGGTCAATCTCTTTGTGCAATAATATAATACAATGCACCTATACACTATGAGCGTACGTAGCCGGAGTGAGATTATGAAGATCTTCAGTTTGTGAAGTCTAGAGTTGAAGACTGCGCTAGAGACATAGATTGTTGGATGGTCAATAACGCGGTCTCAAACTAAACCAAGATAAAACCGAACTCATTGTCGTTAGTTCTAAGTATTGTCCTAAACCTGTTCTGGATTTTGTACAAGTTGGTGATAAGAAGATTACTCCCAAACTTTCAGCTAGAAACTTGGGGGTGATTTTTGATAGCCGTATGAGCTTAAATGAGCATATTGCAGCGATCTGTAAGTCGTCTCAGTATCACCTTAAGGAACATTGGTAAGATTAGAAAGCTACTGGATCAAAATACGACAGAAACCTTGCTTCATGCGTTTGTCAGCTCTAAGCTGGACAATTGTAATGCACTACTGTTTGGCCTTCCGAAATATCAGTTAAATAGGTTACAACGTATACAGAATACTGCGGCTCGTATTGCTACCTTAACTAAAAATTTACTCCTGTGTTAATCACATTGCATTGGTTACCGGTTCATTTTCGTATTATTTTTAAAGTTATTCTACTCGTTTATAAAGGTCTTAATGGCTTGGCACCTGACTATATCTCTAACCTTTTAAGCTATAGGATTCATTCTCGCTCATTACGATCTAGTTCTCAGAAACTGTTAGATGTACCTAGGTCTAGAACAAAGACCTATGGTGACAGGGCTTTTGAAGTCGCTGCACCAAGATTGTGGAACAGTCTTCCCTTTCATCTTAGAACTATATCGAATATTAATACTTTTAAGAATCAGATAAAAACGTACCTGTTTAGGCTAGCTTATAATGATTATTTGTAATTTATTTTACATCTTAGTTCAAATTCATACCATGTATAATTCTGATTAATAAGTAACATTTTTGTAAAAATATTTACATTATTTATACTAGTATTGTAAACTAGTGCAGATGATGCGCTATAGAAATTAATAAAATAATTATTATTATTATAGGCTATAGCTAACTACTGTTCGGCGATATACGCTATATGCGAATTTACTTAATCCATGCATGCAGTTACGATCATCCGGTGAACACATTTGCAATACTTCAAAGAGTTTTCTCTTGATATATATTCATTCGATCTTTATATAAATTAGGTATATATAGCTATAGATTATATATAGGCGATGCGTTACAATTTATTTTAATTTATTTTCGAGAAATAACGAAATGTTCATTCAAAACAGCTTCCAGTAGAATTGATGCATGCATGGACAATCCAAATATCCAAAGACCATTTCGAGTCTGTCAGTTAATGAATGGTCCGACTAAAGAATAATGTTTCAGATCAGTATATTAAAGTCTAAATATAACGTTTGATTTGCTTGCTGCTGAGCCTTAATAATCGTTATATTTAGTCAATTTTAGAATTTATTGAAAAACCCTATATATTCAACGGGACTATACTGTATATCGACATTTTTCTTAAGAAACATCGAGTTTTATGTTCCCTAATGGCCAGACACTTTTCATGAACCGAACCTAATTCAAATTTAGGCCGACACAAAAAAAGAAAATCTCGTCTGTTGATTTAAACGCCTGTTGATTTACGTGAAACAATAATTATTTAAAGATCAACTGCATGGAAAACGAGAAAAAGGCGTTTTTATGCATTAAGTACGGTTCATGAACAGTTCGGCGTTTGAATCAAAGTCGATCCAAAGCCGTAATTCTCGCCGAGCCGTACCAAATAGACTCTCAGCCGTTCTTAATTGATTCAGACGCCGACTGACTTTTCTTGAGCAGACCCTATATTAATTAGGTTCGGCTCATGAAATGTTCGGTGTCTGAACCGGGCCTAATTTTCGCAATCGCTATTGGGATAATTAATTGACCAAGTCCTGAGGTGTTTTTTTAAATACCACAAGCAGTATAATGTGTATATTATGGCTCGAGATTATGGTAAAAATTAATAGACCTTAGGGATAAAGTGTGTTTCATTGGCCCTTTTTGTTCTGCAGGTATATATAATGCGCGTTCAGACCAACCCAACCTCGTACCTATAGGGCACTTCGCGGTAAAATGTAAAGTTCTCCTTTTAAAATACACTGACTTTGAGTACAATCATCGGCATATTTGTATACGTACTAACGTTTAAGTGTTCAGGGACACATGCAAGTATCCAGATCGTCAATGTAAAAGTTAAATAACGTTGGTGAAAGTACGGATCTTTGTGGTATATACAGTACCAGTAGGACGGTTTTTAATCGATGACAATCCACATCCAGAAACTTATATTAAAATTCATTCGTGCAAGTTTATTTAGCAATATTTCGTGGTCGACCAGATTAAAAGCTTTTTTAAAATCTATAAACAAAGCATGAATTCCTGATTTACCATGGAGGGAATTGTCAGTATAGCATTAAACTATGGTTGTGCATGTAATAGATATCAGAGCTGATATTGTGGATCGACCGCTTGTAAATCCGTGTTCACTGGGACGTAGTGTGATATCCTTTTGGTTAAGTTGGTGTTGTATTTTCTCAAGAATTTTCCCTATATGTGGCAAAACGGATATTTGTCGAAAGTCATTGTTTATGTCATTAGGTGGATAAACTTTAGGAACAGGTGTTATCAGGCCAATATTCTTTTTGCTTTGTTTGATGCTAGCTGCGATGGTTTCATGAACAACTGCAGGCGCTAACGCATCTGAAAAACGTTTAAGTATAACCACGCTGGAACACCATGCATCATTACCCGTGGCTTTAGATGCCTTAATTGAGATTGTTCTTTACCTGACCTACTATATACTAGGAAGTGGGGGTAGATAGTCTTTCAGGTATACTTCGACATCGATCGTGAAGTTGAGGATTGTTCGTGATGTTAAGGTCTTTCCATGGATCAGTAAAAGATTTCTGTAACTTTTCCGCAACAATTAAGATTTCTTCTTTAGATATTGTAGTCAGACCACCCTGCTGATTACGTACACACGCTAGAGCATATTTTAGGAATTCCCCGAGCAATTATATATTATAACGAAACAATCTTGCAAATCATGCTATCTTGCAACTTCTAAAAACGTCTTGAAACGTCTTGTTGTTCCTCCATTGTTTACAGGCTCGTCTTGGTTTACGCGTAATCATGTTTATTTCACATTTTCGCAAAAAGAATTTGAATTACATTGTGGTTACAAAAAATAAAAGATTACTGACTAGTTTACAACTTCATGACTTTATAAAGGACTGGGTTACAAAATGTTTGCCTACATAAGTATCGATCATTACATTGTCAAATTCGTCTTATCACTAATAGAATTGATAAAAACATTTATAGTACTATATGTATTAAGCATTAGAATCGTACTTGGGGAAAAGCTACGGCGTAGTCTTTCATACCTGCATTTAAAAATCGTGTACTTGTTGGCATTCCTTGTTTGGTAATCATGCACACATGCCCTTATCTTGGGAAGTTGCTGCGATAGTGGGCCCCCTCTTGAAATCTTTTTCAAAGTTTTTGCACATAGTTCGCTCCGTCTTTCGTCCAATCTCGGACCCTGTAAGAATATCTCGGTAGCACGATCTTGAATGCGCGTTTTTGTACTCGCTCCACCTCATCTGAGAGATACAAGGACAAGGCGTGGTGCCACACAGCACAGCAATACTCCAAAAACAGACCGGATCAGCGCAACGTAAATAGCGAGGAGGTCATCAGCTGGAACACCCCCTCGGCGTAACACCCGGAGGATATGAAGGCGTTTGGAGGCCTTGGAGATGACAGCGCTGACGTAGTCGTTCCATTTTAGGTTATTCTGAATCACCAGCCCGAGCACTTTGTTTATTTTATTTATTTATTTACAATCTTTGTCACAAGTGACAGGTTAGTCCCACAGAGCTTTTGCTCCTAACGGGTAACCGTAACATGACAAATACAACAAGAATTTACAAATTACTGACAACACAGTTTTACAGAAAGACTATAGACAAGGGACGCCATGAATGACATTTTACACAGACCGTTTTAAATGATTGTGGGACATCAATGTCATAGATTGTTTCTACAAGGTTCTGGTAATAGATTAGAAGATTATGTCCGATAGAGATGGTTGATTGGCGTAAATTTGGTGGTAAGCAATTGTTCTTGGAGATCTGCAATAGAAACTACTTTGGAGTGTTAAGGTCTTGACTTGTGGGATATTTAGTGTTATTTGATTAGTTCCATTGTTTTGTCTGGTCGTACGATGTGTGATTTTCATTTTGATGTTTGAGTCATCGGATAAAGTTAATTTTTTGAAGAGGTAGACTAGGTCTAGGTATTCGTGCCAGTAACATAATGGAAGCAATCCAGTTTTTAGTAATCTGTCCTTGTATGATACCCCAGATCTAAAAGGAAGTGATAGAATGTATCTCGTTGCACGTCGTTGAACATTTTCGATTTGAAGAATTAACGAGACAGATTGCGGTGACCAAACCTGCGAGCAATATGCCAACTGACTTCTTACCATCGTTTTGTAGAGCGCGAGGCGGGTGTTGTCATTGCGGATGTCCATTGAAGATCTTTTAATGAAACCAAGCATTTTGTTCGCTTTAGCACAGACCATTGACACATGCTGGTTCCATTTAAGGTCGGATGTGACGAGAACACCAAGATCTTTCGGGAAATTGGTTCTGGTGATTGGAATGTCGTTTAGATGCTACTTGGACTGTACAAGTTGAAGATTCCTAGTCACTGTGAGAACTTCACATTTGGATTGATTGAGATCCATTCTCCATACATGACACCATTTGTTGACACCATCAAGATCATGTTGAAGACATTCAACATCCCGAGTAGCCTTGATTCCACGGTAACATTTTGTGTCATCAGCGTACAGTGCAACATGTGATGCAGATGTTGCTTGGGGGAGGTCGTTTACGTAAATTAGGGGCACGCCGGAGAGTACAGGAAGTGGCTGTGATGTTTTACCAAGGACCGTGACCCTTTGTTGACGGTTGGTGAGGTAGTCTTCGAACCACTTTAGCAAGTTTCCACAAACGCCAAAATTTTGTAATTTTTTTAGGAGGAGATGGTGATCAACTCTGTCGAAGGCCTTGGCGAAGTCAAGATAAACGATGTCAGTTTGTACTTTCTTATCCAGCATCTGACCAATTTCATGTAGGACCTGTAAAAGTTGGGATGTGGTTGACTTTCCTCTTAAAAAACCAAACTGGAGTTGATGAAGATTGGTGGAAACATGATCTATCAGTCTGTTGTAAACGCAGCGCTCGAGTACTTTTGACACGATGGAGAGTAAGGAAATCGGTCGGTAGTTGGTCACTTCTTTTAATATTTTCTTCTTTGGAATAGGGATTTTTCCCGATATTAAACTTTTATTGAAGAGGTCACAAAGAGACGAAGATATTTGAGGAGCACAGCACCTTAATAACTTGGCTGGGATCCTGTCAGGACCAGTTGCTTTATTGTCGTCAAGGGAAAGAATGGTGTTTTGAACCTCTTCTGGTGATACAAGTATTTCACTCAACGGTTCATTGAAGGTGACCTCGGCTGTAGGATGTTCATCATACTCTTCCTTCGAAAGTGGAGGCGTGAACATGGAATAGAAGTAATTGTTCAAAAGATTTGCAACGTCTGAAGGCTTATCAGCTGTGACACTACCGTCATCACGAGTCCACACCATTTTTCTTGGTACACTAGAAGTATTTGAAACGGATTTAAACATAGACCAAAACTTCTTTGTATTGGATTTCATCAGATTTGGCAACGATTGGAAGAATTCTTTTCGCTTTCGTGCTACAAGCGCTTTTAACGAGCGACGAAGCTTTCGGAAATGTTCCCAGTGGTTCGATCGAGCGCTCTTTTTTGCTTTTCTTCTGGCAGTTTCCTTCCTTTTAAGTAGATGGCAGATTTCACTGTCAAACCATGGTGATGAGCTGCGTCTTTTTAAGACTTTCGTTTGAATATGGCGCGTAGCTGTATTAATAAGACATTCGCTCCATCGTGTCCAATCGGCATCAATACTAGTATTAGAACTTGGAGGATCATCGGATGAAATTTGTTGTAAAATGAACAAAGATGAGAGGTTAGTAGAAAGATCTTTGTGTAGGATCTTCCAATCAGCTAAACGGTAATTAAATACAGTTCGTTGTTCACAAGAAGATAATTTGACATGCATTTTAAAGTCGAAGAATAACAAGTTGTGGTCGCTAAATACTTCCAATGATTTTGCTGATATGCATGACAAATCTGTAACACATTCCGGGGTCTTTGTGAGAGGAAACGAGTTCCAAAGCTTGACCATCAATTGTGCAGTAATTTTGTGTGAGCTGGGGCATTACCCTAAGATAGCATATCCGCGTCTCCTTGAACTTTTTTGTGTTAAGCTTCATCCAGTTGATTGAGCTCCATGAGACTATGTTGTCGAGGCTGGACTGGATATATTATTATTATTATATTAGTCGAGTCGAGTTCGAAACATCATCCACATACTTCCAAATGCTTGTATCTTGTGAGGAAATGTTCAAGTTGTTGATCATCACCAGGAACAATATAGGGCCAAGCTTGGTCCCCTGAGGGACACCAGCAGATATTGGAAGCCAGTCTGAGATCGCTTCTCCAAGCCTGACACGTTGCCGCCGGTTTGTCAGAAAGCTTATAATCCACGGTATCAGAGATCTTCGAACTCCCAAATATTTTTGTTTTTCTATTAGCACGTTGTACCCTATGCGGTCAAAAGCTTGAGAATAGTCAAGAAAGCAGAGGCGGAGATGGTTTACAGGAGAGTCTAGGTATGAGAGCCACGTGTGAACTATATCTAAGAGGCATAAGTTGCATGGAAGTCCCTTTCAAGCATCCAAACTGTCTTGGGTCGATTTTATTTCTGATGTCATATATCAACCATGTGTCCACAAAATCGTCCAAGATCTTAGACAAACATGGTGTCAGTGAAATTGGCCTAGTGTCGCCCTCGTTGGTGGGTGGTTGTACCTTCAGGATGGGTGTAATGTTGGAGGCTTTCCAGATTGCCGGTACAATGCCAGATGTAAGAGATGCATTGAAGATGGTGGTAACTGGCTCGGCTCATAGGCAAACTCCTTCACAATACGGCACGGCATGCATGTTATCTGGGCCATGAGCTTTGGAAGGTTTAGTTAGTGCGAGCAGTTTATTGCGGACTTCGTGGAACTGAATGGTAGGGACGCATTCGGGAGCAGGGAGGAATGCTGGAAGCGTGCTTACGTCAAGTGGAGGGATGTAGGCATTAACTGAAACATAGAACTCATTAAGGTGTTAACAAGTTCCTGCTGACTCATAGTTCTCCCATCGCGCTCCAATGGGAAATGAGAAGATTTCGCAGACCTACCAGACATTTTGTTGACAATGTTCTACCACTTACGACAGTCATCCTTCCTCAGGTGCTGAACCTTGTTCTTATAGCAAGACTTTTTCTTTGCTGTGATTTCTTGTTGGACTTTGTATTTCATCGTTCGCCATATGGGTATGTTGCCACTGTGAAAAGCTTTTTGTCTGTCTTTGATCATCAACTTTATTTCTGGAGTCATCCATGGCTTGTCCGACTGGTGACATCTCAGAGCTTTCGCTGGGAAGATCTGGTCAATGGCCTCTGTTAGTTGTGTAGTGAAGGAGATCGCGAGGTTGTCAACAGAAGGACTGGGGCTTAGCGCGATAAACCAGTCGTGTGTGGTGATCCATCTCCCCAAAGGAATCGATTCCAGACCGAGGGTAACGGCGCACTAGACGCCTAACAGATTTTACAGGTGGAAACTGCCTATTATTCCCTGAGCTAGGTAGCCATCGAAAGAGATCGAAAGTACGAAACGTTTCAGCTTTTGTTTTGATAGTAATTTGTTTTCGCTTTCATATCTATCATACCTACTACCACACAGTTGGCTATACTGTTCTTTATTACCGCGAGTTAAGCCCGCGTTGTCTTAATTTAATTTCTTCTTTTATGTCTGGTGTCATCCACGGTTTATTAGTTGGATGTTTACGCACTGATTTCATGAGCATGCATTAATCCAATGCTTTGATAATAGACGTATTAAAAATTAATACTTTGTCATCAGCATCTTCAGCTTCGTAAACAGCATCCCAAACAGTCCCACTTAATCTTAGGTCAAGAGCTATCATATTAGAATTACGTTTCATTTGTCTAAATGTCATAGGCGTACGGGCACAAATTTATAGGGGGGGCGGAGAACGTTTTGCCCGACTGAAACCGGAAATTGGCCGACTTTTGCTATAAAAAAACCCACCGGCATAATCATATATACGTGTTGTATGGATATGACTATGAATGGTTTCACTGTACTGATCAACTAAAGGCGTGAATGAAATAATGAACACAAATAATTTGTTATCTATCATTCATTGACGTACTTCCAAACTACTTAGTTATAGTTGCAAACTAAAATTCCGAAGGCATGAGAACTAATAAATAGCATTTTCCAACGTTATATAATTATAAACAGATTCAATCAGTTCAAACATAAACAGTTATGCAACTCATTCAACCTTAAGCAGATAATGAAACAAGCCACGAGAGGAAACAACATTTTGGACAAGGTTTTCACGAACCTTTCTAAATTTTATGATCCCCCCGAAGTTGTTGCTCCTTTGGGCCTTTCTGACCACAGTTCAGTTGTCTTAAAACCTCTTAAGTCTCGCGCGGGCCTTAGTTCCAGAACCCATCGTCTGGTCAGAGATGCTTGCCCCTCAAAGCGTAAGATCGTCGGCAATTTACTCTCTAATGTCAATTGGACGCCGCTGTACCACATGATTGGAATCTTGCGAGGATCAGTTTCAGTTATTTTCCTCAATTCTAAACAGTATCGTTGGTGAATATCTTCCACTCAAGCGTGTGAGGGTAGACTCTAATGATAAACCATGGATTACGCCAGAAATTAAAGATCTAATTTCGAAGCGTCAATCTGCCTGGTCAAGTGGGAATAGTTCTATGTTCAAATTTTATCGGAACAAAGTTTACGTTCTCTGCAAAAAAGCACGTGGTTCTCATTACCAGCATAACATTGCTGATGTTCAACAATCTGATCCACGTAAGTGTGGTCAGCGGTCAAGATCATCGCAAACCTCTCGCCATCCAAGAATATTTCCACCCTAATTCCGATGTAGCTCTTGCTAACCTGTTCAATGACAAATTCATCACGGTTGGCTCACTTTTTCCCCCTCTGGAGTGGTCGCCGATTCCTGTCGACGCATTTCCTCCGGAATTTTGCATCTCAGTCGAAGATACTGAAAATGTCCTGCGTGCTTCCAAACTTCATTCATCAGCGGGCCCCGACGAAATTTCTGGTTGGTTACTTCGCGAAAATGCGTCACTACTAAGTCGCCCTTTGTGTTCTATTTTTAACGCTTCTCTTCGCGAAGGCTACATTCCGTTGCAGTGGAAGTCAGCGATTGTTTCACCTATTCCTAAATCTACTCCCGCGCTTGATGTGGATAATGATTTTAGACCTATTTCTCTCACAGCCATCATAAGCAAGATTCTTGAGTCCTTTCCCTATCAATGGCTCGTGCAGTCGATCTTTGATAAGATCGACCCACTCCAGTTTGGTTCTTTGAAAGGATCTAGTACTACTATGGCACTGGTGTATCTTCTCCATAAGTGGTATGAGGCTTCTGATAAATTAGGCTCATCTCTACGAATCGAAAGCCTTCGATCTCATCGACCATAACATGTTGCTACATAAATTACAGCTGATGGATATCCATCCCGTACTCGGATTGGCACTCATTATTCTGATTGGAAACCTATTAAGGCCGGTGTCCCGCAAGGAACGAAGTTGGGCCCTCTGCTTTTTCTTGTTATGGTCAACGATCTTCGAACATCTGTAAACACCGTTAAATATGTCGATGATACCACAATCTGGGAGGTTATAACCAAAGACTCTCAGTCAAACCTACCTTCAACCGTAGCCGAGTGTGTTGATTGGGCAGAGAGAAATAACATGAAATTGAACTTCAAGAAGACTAAAGAATTAATCGTCAATTTCTCGACTCGACCCACTGCGCACGCCCAAATTATGATCAATGGACATGGTATCGACACCGTCACGCATGTAAAGCTCCTTGGAGTTATCATTTCTAAATGTCGACGCAATCTGTAAAAAGGCCTCCAAACGCCTTTATGCTATTCGGTTGTTAAAGAAGAGTATGATTCCTAATGAAGTCCTTGTCACTGTATATAAAACTTGTGTAAGACCAATACACTGGAATACGCATGCGCAGTTTGGCATAGTTGCCTACCTAATTACTATAAGTAATCAAATCGAGTCTATCCAACGAAGAGCTCTCCGTATAATATATCCTCTACTCGAATGTAATAACGTGATGGAAATAATTAAGCTACCGACATTGTATGATCGCCGTTGCTCTCTTAGGCTGCGTTTACACAAGAGCAAAAGTATCCGGATTCATATTGTTTTGCATCCTCGTGGGAATAAAAAACAATACGAATCCGATAACTTTTGCTCTAGTGTAAACGCAGCCTTAATGCATGAGCGCTTTTTTATTAATAATATGATGTATCACTCGCATAAGATCAGTTGTTTAGTACCTCCAGAGAGACATTGCAGATACAATCTTAGAACAAAATCTTCCTTGTTAATTCCTCGCTGCAGAACTGATCGTTTTAGAAACAGTTTCATAGTCACTGCTTCAAACAATTTTAATTCGAAATAATTTTGATATATTTGATGTTGTAATTTTACCCTTTTAACTATGTGTGAACCGTTGTAATTCAGTTTTTTACTGCAAAAATGCTCTATTAAATAATTTAAGTATTAGAGTCAAAACACAAATATTGTCAAAAGAAATACGAATCTCTCTTGTTTTTCTTGCCAAAAATATCAATAATGCTTTCCATGTCATTTTCCAATGTTTTGTTTGTATACTGTATGCACGTTCGATGCATATAAGCGCTATATATACTACTCAGGCGTTCTTGGGCCATTGTAGAGCGAAGGTATGTCTTCACGCGGCGTAAGCCACTGAAAGACCTCTCCGCAGAGCACGATGTAACTGGTATCGTTGTCAAAATTGAACATACTCTGTAGAACACTGGAAGAACCTCTTGGAGCCCATTTTGGAACATGTTCTCCACTATCATTGTTGCTCTTTTCATTTCTGCTGTATTCTTGGCCAATAAATTTTGAAATATCGCTTGCTCAGCTGTTAGGATCGCATTATCCAAGGTATTAGCACAACCGGTGTCATCTTTTAAAATAATCTCAATGTTCTCAAATGACTTTGTCTTCACAGGTAAATTCTGTATATTGCTGTAGGTTCTAGTTATGACATCGCCCATCTTCCCCTCAATGGGGACAGTTCTTAACAATTTCGTATACGTATCTCGCACTACTTGGTGTTATACGAGATCACAATAAACACAAATCGAATTAATAGCACCATTTACATCAGCGACATAAGGGCTTGTCGTCTTTTTAATAATTTTCACATTGCTTCCACCAAATCCTAATAGAATCGACATTTTTCCTGTCAAGCTTAACTGATGACCATTTTTACATGAACTGTCAGTTTTTCAGTTCGAAGGTCAATAACTCTTTTGACAATGTCTTATTCACGGATTTAACGAGATATTTTATTGTCTCATAATATCCGTAGTCGACAAATTAAGTCTGTATAAAAATATAACCATCTTCACTACAGTAAATGTGTTTATCTTCGAACTGAAGATTATTCCATGTACATGTATATAAAGTTATCGAATATAAACTCCCCAGTTTGCGTTTTAATCAAAACTTTGCGGTAACTTTATCCTGTAACTAGTGGATGGATTGTCAGAAAAGCTAGAAGAACGCATTGCTTGGATGCGTGAGATAAAAAATGTGTTCCGTTCATCACGATAGTAAAAGCAATAATAAAAGAAAATATGCCTCTGTTTTTCATACAAGATTGCGTTTAATAATATAGCGCTTTAAACTTTGATCTCTTCCTTCATAGCTGTATTCCTTCTCTCGCGTGTGATAATTGTGGATACTACCTGAGACGTCCAAACACTATTTGTTGTTTTTTCGCGTTTTAATGTCCATCGCGCCCATTTTTTTTCCTCGGCTGCAGAGTGGCTTCACCGCCACTGCTAATGATTCTGTGAAATTCAATTTCTTGGTATGTGGTTGTAATGACGTTGACTTTATTTCGAATTGTGATTTATTTTTATAGCTGTTCAAAATTTCATAATTAGTTCTAATCGCTTTTCTGTGTTACTTAATGATTTTCCAGTGATGGTTTTCTATTTGGTTTTTCTGTTTATTTTTTTATTTTTGAAAAATGTTAAATAATATATTTTGGTAAATTTGTCAATGTATTGTGCTATAATTATATATTATTGTGCTATGCTGTGGCACATATATTTACATATGCATAGTGCTTAGTACTTAAAACTAATTAGTACTTTAAATGTGAAATCACAGGAGCCCCCATGGTGAGCATTTATGATTAATAATTAAAATATGTTTATATAAAAAAAAGAAAAAAGATAACTATATATACTGCAATCATCAAAAAAATTGCAAAATACATAATTACAATGTACATGTCACAGAGAAAAGACTTTGACATCGTATTGATTATTTTACTAGTTTTCATTAGTTAATAAGTAGTATTTTTTTTCTTTTTCTTATGAAGATGTTATAGGATTTGATTTTTAATTTAGAGTCTAGTTTGTTCCAAACATTAACCCCTTCGTTAGAAAGAGTGTGTTTTGCATAATTTGTTCTTTAACACATAACATAATCTAACAAATACTTATCTTACTCCACACCATCCACGATAAATTAAACAGAATCTCGAAGTGATGTCTATATACGATTCACGATTGTGCAAGCTTTAAATCAACCGGTTTTTTTTCACTGATAACGTATTTGGTCAACATGCGAGCGCCCCTGCGTCCTGCAACCTGGTAACTAAAATCTAGGGGTAAGAGTTATGTAAAATGCTTAGTCAGCTGAGCTATACCTATTCGCGTGAGATCTGTTCTAACATAAGGCATTTGAATGAAAAATCGTTAAATTAAATTCTTAGAACCGCAAAATCCAAACAGCGCGGTTACACACTGTGACCAATACAAACACACAAAGCTACCTCTTCTCGCAGTATAGAACTGTTTTCCTGTGCATAGTTTCGTTCGCAAATTCAAACTCTGAATCAATTTCTGCAGGCACGAGTAATAACAAACGCGCAAGCGTCGTGTCTGGAGTAGAAATTAATGTCACAAGGGATATTAGTCTCAGTTCGGCCAAATTAATTGCGACTGTAAGGTTCTTGGAGAAGCAATTCAAACTCAAAAAGTTAAAATACTTCAGCCTTTCGTTATGGAGTTAAACTCTGTTGGTTCGTTGTCTATAGGTCAGAATTAAACTAACGATTTAGTAGAAAAATGAAGAAGGCATCTTACTGCACCTTTAAACTAAATCAATGCGTTATCGCAAGTGTACGTAAAATTGGATTAGATTATCATTAGAGTAGAGAAATAATTTAGAAGAGGTTGGTATTTTTATCAGTTGACTCATCGTCTCATGGTATTAATATTTTTAGATGAAATTCTACTCTTGCGTGTTTACACTGCTCCTTTACCAAGCACTTGACATTATAAATGCCAACAAATCTGGTGAAACGTTGGAACACGATATTAAAACATTTCCACTTAACCAAATTCAGCCAATCCTAAAACCTGCTAGCGTTGTTTATCCTGGTGGAAAAGAGGAATGTGAAAATGACGCTACGTGTTGCAAATCGAAATTCGGTGATCACGGTTGCTGTCCTTATCGTAACGCGGTTTTCTGTTTTGACGAAAAACATTGCTGCCCTAAAGATTTCACTTGCCATATATCACAGCGAAAATGCATCAAGAAATACAGGTCCAAGAAGTTTCAATCTATGATTTTTTCTGAGATGGTAAAAATTTCCGGCAAGGAAAGGGATACAGCGTGTCTGAAGGGTACAACGCGTGGCCAATCAAAAATTTGTAGCAGCAGTTGTCCTTATAGAAAAGCCGTTTGTTGTTCTGGTGAAGAGCAGTGCTGTCCTCACGGGTACACCTGTGACATATCTAATGCGATATGCATTAGGTCATCGAAATTAATGACTTTTCATGGTATTGCTGTCCCGAGGTTAACAAGCGTAGAATGTCCCTGTGGAAAAGAAGAGTGTCTACATGGCACCACCTGCTGCAAGTCAACAACAGGAAAACATGGTTGTTGTCCGCATCTAAATGTAGTTTGCTGCGCGGATGGCATGCACTGCTGTCCCCATGGTTACTCGTGCAATTCTTCCATAGAGACGTGCGTCAAGCAGAACGAGACCGCCAAGTTCTATAATATGACTGAATCTGTTCAGATATTGAAGAATGTTGTTTGTCCTGGAGGGGAAGAAGAATGCCTAGATGGTAACACTTGTTGTAAGTCCGCATCTGGTGGCTACGGTTGCTGCCCTGAACCTAACGCAGTTTGTTGCTCAAATGGTGAAAACTGCTGTCCACATGGTTACTTCTGTGACTTAGACAAAGGCTTATGCGACAAAAGGTTTCCTTTGTACAACCTTAAAAACAAGATTTGGGGTATGAAAGAGGACGCAATACTAAATTAAATACTGACATACCTTGGGACATACTGTATAGTCAATGGAGGTATGGTCTGGAAACTCAAGGAAAGTCTTTGTTCTATCTTTTTGTTCGCCGTTATGCAATTGTGTGCACGGTGACGGTTAGTGAACACATTGTTATTTTTGTATAATGAAGCAATCATCCAATATCAACCGTGCTGTTTAAATATTACTAAACCTACGAAGGATTTGTGTACGGTGAGGTACCGTCGAACATAAATCGCAGCTCATTTGCTTAACAATGGTAACCGCTTTGAAGTTTGCCAAGTTTCCAGACCATGTCTTGAATGATTATGATTGGGAAAGCCAGCAAAACTTATTATATGTTGAGCCCTTTTTTGATATTCCCCTCGCAAGCGAGGTCGCGAAGCGACCGAGCGAAGCGAGGGTGATAATCTCACCGTGGCAGGGACTCATTTCTCACTAAAGATTCGTATATATATATATATATATATATATATATATATATATATATATATATATATATATATATATATATATATAGAGCCGTACATAGTGGGTCCCAAGTCCACAGTTACCATAAAGCCATATGGTAATAGCCGGTAGGGCACATTGTATACTTTCGTATATATATATATATATATATATATATATATATATATATATATATATATATATATATATATATATATATATATATATATATATATATATATATATATATATATATATATATATATATAATAACTTTATTTATATAGCGCAATTTCTATGAATATCCAACAGCGCTTTACAATATCAACAGTAATTACAATAATATTAAAGAAGGTTAAAATCAGGCTAATAATTTATACTGAAATCTAATAATCTGTACCAAGTTCAGTCCTATATATATTTCAGTTAGTAAAAATCCGTCTAAAAAGAGAAGTTTTGATCTCAGATTTAAAAATGTTAAGAGACTTGCAGCTTCTTATATCATCTGGCAAAGTGTTCCATAACATGGGCGCAGTAAAAGAAAATGCTCTTTGTCCATAAGTTTTAAGGTTACATTTTGGTATTGCCAGTAATGATTTATTGGAAGAGCGCAATGTCCTCGTAGGAATATAAGGAGTTAAAAGTTCGCATAGGTAGTAAGGTGCCATATCATTAAGTGATTTAAAAGTAAGAAGTAAAATCTTAAAATCAATTCTCTCAGCTATTGGCAACCAATGTAGTTCTTTCAATACAGGTGTAATGTGATCGTATTTACGTGTGCCTGTCAAAAGGCGCGCAGCCGAGTTTTGAACATGTTGTAATTTTTGAATTTGGTTCTGTGCAAGGCCTGACAAAAGCAAATTGCAATAATCTAGCTTTGATGTTATGAATGCATGTATCAGAATCTCACAATGGCGGAATGAAATAAATTTCCTAATCTTAGCGATATTTCGTAAGTGGTAAAATGCAGATTTACATATCGAAGTGATTTGTTTATCCATGGAGAGTGCAGTGTCGAACCAAACACCAATATTCTTAGCTGATTTCGATGCAGATATAAGATCAAATTCCGCATGGATGGAGTCCAGTATGGGTGGAGTCCGGTGACGGGCATTGAGGATAAGAAGTTCCGTTTTATCATTGTTGAGTTTCAGTTTATTTGTAGTCATCCATTGGTTCACATCACGAATGCATTGTTCAACACGAGTATTCTGGCTCCCCATGGGCTGATGGATGGAATGACAAATATATTTGCGTATCATCGGCATAGAAGTGGTAAGCCATGTTATGCTGCTTGATTATTTCTCCCAATGGTGCAGTATACATTGAATATAAAATGGCCCAGTACGGAACCTTGTGGGATCCCACAGCTAAGTTCCCTACTTGATGATCTTTCATTTTCCACACACACAAACTGGCTTCGATTAGACAAATATGAGTGTAACCAGGCAAGAGCTTTACCATTGATGCCGAAGTGGCTTTTAAGTCTAGCAAGTAGTATTTCATGGTCTACGGTATCAAAAGCTGCCGAGAGATCTAATAATACGAGTATAACACATCCATGGTTATCAATGGCACGAAGGATGTCACTGTGAACACGAATAAGAGCTGTTTCAGTACTGTGGCCCGCCTTGTATACGCAGACTGAAACAATTCCTTTAAATCACCGTCATCCAGATGACAGTTCAGGCGTTTGGCCACCACCTTTTCTGTCACTTTAGATAAAAACGTTAAGTTTGAAATGGGTCTGAAGCTGGGAAACAGTTCATGGTCAAATGAATCTTTTTTGATCGTCGGAGTCAAAGCTGCTTCTTTAAATTTCGTAGGTACGGTAGCGTTTACAAGAGACAGATTTACAATTCTTGTCATAACAGGTAATAGGACATTATAGCAATCTTTTAACAGAATACCAGGAATCGGATCAATTATATATATATATATATATATATATATATATATATATATATATATATATATATATATATATATATATATATATTATATATATATATATATATATAATATATATATATATATATATATATATGAAAGAAAGCGTTGTATACCGAGCGGACGTAACCACGGAACATCCCAATGAAAACAAAAAAAGTTATATCGGGATCACAGCGAATAGCTTCAAAGAAAGATACCGCAACCACCTCAAGTCCTTCCGTAACGTGAAGTATATTAGCGACACCGAGCTATCCAAACATGTTTGGAAACTGAAAATGGAAAACAGACAGGTTCATATCAAGTGGTCTATAATATAATAAAACAAGTAGCGGCGTATAAACCCGGCGCAAGAAGATGTAACCTGTGCCTCGAAGAAAAACTACAGATCATGAAGGCGAGGAAAAGACATAAACACTATCTAAATAAACGAACAGAATTACTAACTAACTGCAGACATGTAACTTAACACCCAATTAGACATATAGCCATAGTATTTAACATTGAATAATGAATTATATCTGTCAGTTGCCTGATGATCGCAATAGCGTGAAACTCGGAGTAGCGACAAAAACATTCAAACCTTTATTGTTATATATATATATATATATATATATATTATATATATATATATATATATATATATATATATATATATATATATATATATATATATATATATTATATATATATAAGCCGCACATGGTATAGGGTAACTCCTTATAAGGTAGTAACATGTCGTTTTGGGTGATCCGTTTGAATCGGACCATATTTGAGCAGAGAAATTCTAGCGGCCATTATTGATTTGTGATCAGAAGAACTAAAACATAAAGAGGTTTTTACGAAGGGTATACACGTTTGCGTAAAATAACAGGTACGTGTGTTATGTATTTAGACTCGCTAATTCCAAATCTGTTTTCAGAATTGAAATTGGTTAAATATTGATCGAGATAACGTATACAGTTTATTGTGTGTAATTTGCGTATATGTATACACTATTGATATCTGCTGGATATTTGTGTATAAAGTGGACGGGTATTCTACGATTTAGCGATATATATATATTGTAATAGGTACGTGTGTTATGTACGTATTTACACTCGCCAATTCCAAATCTGTTTTCACAATTGAAAACGGTTAAATATTGATCGAGATAACATTCAAAACGAGGGATAGGTGACAAAGCCCTAAAGGTCGCTTATAAGCTTGCTTATAACCATGGGTTGTTTTATAACGCAACCAATGGTCTCGTTATTCCTATATGCTACCAGCAATCTTTTATTACATAATATACGACAATTTTATTATAGTATACAAAATAGGTTTGTTAACAGGTTGTTTAAATAGTTAAGGTTTAGTTTGATTATTCACTGAGCTGTCGCGAAGGTTAGCTAATGGTTAACTTGTACCCTGAAGATGACATTGTAGTCGAAAATTACGTTTGGTAGTTTTTAAACTACCTCATAACATGTCTCATCTAATTTAAGGCACACCGGTTTGTGGTCTGAAAATATGATTCATATATTCCACTTCTAACGCGTATTCGTTTTCAATATTGGTGCACAGATGATCCAGAAGTGATCCATTATCGGTTGTAGGAAGGTAGATGCAACTTTTGCTGCTTTGAGGAACCAAATATTTTAACTATCTGCTGTTTCTGACCTTCATCTGATAGCCTGCAGTCAATCTTGAAATCACCACATATTATGCAATACTTTTGGGTAAATTTATCTAACAAACCAGTTCGTAATGTCCACTGCGCGTCAAAATGACGTGTTCTGCGTCGGGATAAAACTTATTTTAATTCATAACATCAGGCTAAAACCATGACAATAGACATTTGCATTTCTATTTACACTTGCAAATTCGTTATACTGAATGCCTGCAGGTATTATGAATTGAAATAAGATTTATCCGACGCACTGGCTTATTGTCATCAGTAGCCAAAATAGTCAAATGAACACTCTTTGTCCCAACTACATGTATGGTTGTCCAATTACGTTCTATACATGTCACTTATGAGCTCTCAGCTGGAACTAATCAAAAATATGAAATTAGAAATTCGCTTCGCGCGAAAATATTCGCCTAGTGCAAAACCGCCATAAGCGTCGAATCTCCACTGGGCGGAAAATATAATTTTCCTTTGTTATGTGAGATATCGCGTGGAACTAATTTTTAAAAAAGACAAAAGGAAAAGTCGAGCGAGCACAGAATATGAGTATGCGGGCACAGAAGGGGCAGAAGCGTTCCTGAGCGCACATCCCGAGCTTGCCAGTTGCTCCATATTGTAAACACAGTCCTGCAATTCATTTATGAGTGATATGCCAAATAAAAGCAAATATAACCTATTCAAATCTTGTGAAATTGTTGTAAATCTATAAGCCATTGATCACAACAGTTAGTCCCTCAAATGCAAGGAACAGTGGGTGATTTTAGAAATGTTGATCGAAACGCAAAGTTGTCAAGTCAAGCGAAGATTTATATTTAGAAACGTAAACACTGAAGTAAAACAGAATCAGGGAGCAATTGTGCCTGAAACCTATATAAGAATAGAAACCATTCTAAGACACACCAGTATGGAAAGAAGGGAGAGGGAAATTAGCCAGAAATTAAAAAGTGAGCTAGAAGTATTCGATAATATTCAGTCTTCTAGAATCAAGTAAGGGATAGATCCTTACTTCGTGTACCGGACACAGAAATTTGTATGAGTACATTTTAGTTAGCACTGTATAGAACTGGCTCGTTCTTTAAAAATCCGGTTTATTTGATCTATAATAGGTTTAACTCATAAATTGGAGAACTCCAGGACAAAAATAAACGGGATTTTTTAAAGAACGAAGCCGCTAGGTCAGTATAGGAACAGAATACCAGTAACGCTTACTATTAAATGGTCATTAAACCGTGTCCAATTGTTGAAAATTGTCATACTAGAATTGCTTCGTTCTTTAAAATTACATAGCTAAAATTACTTGGCTAAAAGTTATTAATAAATACGATTTCACATTCTTGATTTATGTCAGTAAATTTAAGTTAAAAAGTTGACGGATATTCTATACTCGCTCCTGGGCATTTGGTCATGCTATGCTAAATTATAATCATCTGTATATTTTGAAAACAATATATTTCTGAATTTTGAATAATATGTAATTCATCTTAGAGTTTACATATCATGATCAGTTATCACTATAAAATAGTGAAAGCTCGAGAAAAAGCCTGTTATCGTGTGGGGTATATATGTCTGGTTTAATGCTAAACACATTGAAAATTGATCATCTTAACGCTGACCTTATCGTTTCATAATATTGACCTTATCATTTCATAATATTGACCTTATCTTAACGCTGAACTTATCATTTGGCCCGGATACACGGACGCGGACGCCGAGGGTATAGCAATAGCTCTTATGCACTAACGTGCAGGATATGGCTGATTGCCGAATAATTGCTAAGTACATAAACCGTTTTAACGAAGGGTATAAACGTTCTCGTAATATAAGAGACACGTACGTTACGTATGTAGACGCCGTAATTTCAAAACTGTTTTCAGAATTGAAATCGAGTAAATATTGGCCGAGGTAGCGTTCAAAATCTACAAACGACGAACCGGATTTTAAGGTTTGTTATCGACAAACGCGGTTTGGGCACTGGGGACCTGTATGGGGAAAAGGAACTCTAGCGGTGGGGTGTGGAGTAGTGGTAGAAAAGGCGGCGAGGGGATTATTGCGAATTCGTATTTCTAGTTGTTAATTTATGTTAGCCATATGCTTTGGGCAGATTCGCCACTTACATGCAAGTGGAAATATTTTCGCCCAGTGGAAAACCGCCCGTCAATCTCCACTAGGCGAAAAATAAAATTTCCCTTTGTTCTGTGTGATATCGCATGGAACTAATTATTACAAAAGACAAAAGTAAAAGTCGAGTACAGTATGAGCACAGACTATGAGTATCCGAGCTTGCCTGCAGTTGCTCTGTATTGTAAACTCCGTACTGTAATTTATTTATGAGGATGTGATATGCCAAATAAAAGAAAATATAACCTATTCAAATATTGTGAAATTGTAAATCCATAAGCCGTTGATCACAATAGTTAGTCCTTCAAATGCAAGGAACAGCATGATTTTAGAAATGTTGATCGAAACGCAAAGTTGTCAAGTCAAGCGACGATTTATAAAACACTGTGAAACAGAATCAGGGAGCAATTATGTCTGAAACTTACAAGAATAGAAACCTTCTAAGAAACACCAGTATGGAAATAAGAGAGAGGGAAAGCCAGAAATTAAAAAGTGAGCTAGAAGTACTCGATATTAAGTCTTCTAGAATCAAGTAAGAGATAGATCTAACTTTGTGTACCGGACACAGAAATTTGCTACATGAGTAAAATGTTAGTTAGCACTGTATAGAACTGCCCGGCGTTCTTTAAAAAATCCCGTTTATTTTATCTATAATAGGTTTAATTCATGAATTGGACAACTCCAGGATAAAAATAAATGGGAATTATTAAACAAACGAAGTCAATCGAGATATGGTCTGAAAACTCAGCTAAAGTCTTTTTTCTATCTTTTTGTTCGTCTTTATGCAATTTTGTGCACGGTTACTGAACCTATTGTATTTTAGTATAATGAAGAAATCATCCAATAGAATCGTTTGGATTTAATCGCTCAACAGTGTCTTTTAAATATTAATAAACCTAAAACAAAGGATGCACGGTGTAAGGTACGGTTCAACATCAAAACGTAGCTCATTATAGTCGCTTTGAAGTTTGCCGAGTTTCCAGACCATATCTCGATTGACTATGGTTCTATACAGTGCTAAATTTCGGGTGAAGTTTCATATAAATCCCGAAATGACGTCACATAGACTATCGGTAGTAAAATTCGAAATTAAAATCAGCTGTTATTTCTAAAATAAAGCATTATCGTGAGAGTTAGGGTTAGTATTAGGTGTAGGGTTAGAGTTAGGGTTAGGATCAAGGTTAGGATCAAGGTTAGAATAGGGTTAGGATTGAGATTATGGTTAGTAGTTCTAGAAATAGGTACGCAATGCGTACATGTGACTACCGCTAATAAGGATAGACGATGTAGAAGCAATGCATGAAAATGCATGAAAACAACAGAGACACAAAGAAATTGATAGTTATTATAAATCATTTTATAAATGTGTCGACATAGCTCTATTTACAAAGCAAATGGCAAGGAAAATTAGGAATTACAGCGTGCTTGCGATCGAAAACTTTTAAAAGACAATCCTCGAAGAGTCGTCGAAGAGTCTTGTAGAGTCTTGTCATCCGAACAAGACTTGTGTAGTTTACTTTAAAGGTAAGTTGTATCTTACTCGTTTCAGGTATTTCTGTGATTTTTCAGCAAATATATTTTATTCTTTGATCATATTAAACACTGTGCGCTTCGCTCGTGGACATTTCCAGTTGTTGTCGAAACGAATTTAACTACACAAAGAATGTTCGTGTTTTTGCATAAAGAAGCTTATTGTTGAATGTTACTTGGGAAATCTAAGTTTTCTTCTTCTTTGTTTTCAGTATATTGATGATTCGCTGTTATTGACAAAAAACACAGACACGCTTTATTTTGACAAATGTTATTCTATTGCTCAAAGACAAATGAGCGAATTCTTGATCGGTTATATTATTGTAACACTGAAACAGATGATTCGCTTGTTATTGACAAAAAAACACGGACACGCTTTGTTTTGAGAAAAACCATGCACTGAGACAGCACTTCGTCTTGGTCGTTTATTGTCTTACAAGAAACAAACTACTCTGTTTATTACAAAATAATCACGAATCGACTTTGAGTTGGGGGCGAAACGACTGGATGCCGTTTATCCGCTGCGTGTGTTAACAAACCACGAGCGGACAAGAAATTCTGCCTGCGTGTGTTAACTAAATTTGGGTTAGCTGGAAAATACGGAGTTGGAGTGCCGCAGTAGGAATGGAAAACACGGAGTGTGGAAAACACGGAGTCTGACGTATTTGTCAGCATAGAGCATAGAGTATGGAAAATAAGGAGTCTGCGAACAAGGTCTTTGGAGGGGGACGCCCTGAAATGGGAGGGTGCCAGAGCTTTTATAACGGCGTATAAATTATATTCCGTTCGTATGCCGTTCGGTAAGCGTTCGAACGATTTGATAAACCGTTTGAAATTTTATAAAAACCGTTCGGCGTTCGAATGGCTATTCTCACTGTCACTGACAGTCTGGACGTAGACCATTTGAACGCTTGCATTTAAACGTTATGAACGCTTTGCTTTGAAAAATTCATTCATTCAAATCGTTAGATTTCGAGAAGTCATAAAGATCTTTCCCCAATTCAAAACCCGCGAGAGCTTGCGTGACACGACAAGCCCGAGACTGGTTTCCGGTACTTTTAATAAATGAGTTTCAAACGCTTGGTAAATTCTTTTGGTCATACATACATTGTTTATACTATATCGAGAGAAAAAAAGGTTCATTTCAATGTGAAACATACATTGTTTATACTATATCGAGAGAAAAAAGGTTCATTTTCAATGTGAAATTGACACATTTGATTGATATGTTTACATTTAGCCGGTTTTCGTACGGATATCAAACGGCACGAGCGGTTTCCCAAACGTAAACGGTTTCCCAAATAATTAAGGTCCAGACTGTCTGTCGATAACACATCCCAAAACCGGCTCGTCGCACGTATATTTTGAACGTTATCTCGGCCAATATTTCAATTCTGGAAACAGTTTTGGAATTACCGAGTTTATAAATACATAACATACGTGTCTGATTATATTACGCAAACGTGCCTTCGTAAAAACGGTTTATGTATACATAGAAATTAATAAATTATTCGGCAATCAGCCAACCGCGACCAACTTCGTCGTATGTTATTTTGAATGTTATCTCGATCAATATTTAATTTCAATTGTGAAAATAGATTTGGAATTAGCAAGTGTAAATACATGACACACGTATCTATTATATTACGCAAACGTGTATACCCTTCGTAAAAATATATTTATGTAGTTATTTGACAAATAACTTACTCTTGCGATTAACAGCATTTAGCTTTTATGTATATGTTTGGTAAAAGGTGAATGTCTCAGCTTTTGATCGTTTTATCGCTATGAATGATTGAACGTTTATAATTTTATTACTCTTGAAGGCAGGTGTTATTCTAGCAATTGTATAACTAAACCGTTGTTTTTATTGCTATACAAACGTGATAAATACAATAAAATAAATTATATTCTGATAGCACGAATACAGATAGACTAGTAAAATGAAACTCGATGACCTGAACGCCATAAAATAGAATGTCTGCTCGTGAATATTTAATAAGGAGAAGTTTCGTTTTAATGAGTCCATTATAATTCTTATACCAGTCCTAGATGAATGAAATATTTGTGACTTAGACGGACAAGAAATTATTCTTTGGAAAGTCGAGGCTCAAAGGTATTTTATTGCAAAGGTTCTTTATTATTAGTTCTCTTACTTTACCAAAACTTTCCCAATCTGAATCAGCTGTGCATTCCAAATAGTATTATAGTCGCTTATTAATCTTTACTTATATTTATACTATACTCCATCCATATAATATATATTTATTTGAGAAGAATAATACACGCAAAGTTAGAAACGTAAGCTATATATATAATATATATAGTATACAGGGTATATATTCAGTGGCAAATCGGTAAACAGACCTATCAATGACATGCATTACATGTATGTACATAGTGTTTAAATACCAATCAACGTTCCAAGGCTATAAAGTGATTACAAACAGTTTCTGTCGCTCCAGCAATTGAAACTTTACCATCAAAAAAAGATTTTAAATCTATCTGTTTTAACTGATAATTAGAGTGAAAATATAATAACTAAACTCTCTGAGATAAAGGCGACATCTTGACAGACAAAATAACTTCTGTTTGACAAGCAAGAAGAGCGTAACTAAACAATGTTATAGTTTTTTTCCTGCATCTTTCAAACAATAATAAACAAATCCAAATAGTGGTAAAAAATATCTTATACATAATATGGGGAATACAATTTGTTAAACATATTATTTATTCGTAATGTATTCATTTTCGTCTGTCTCACGTCACGCCAAATACTATTTATCCATGCAACAAAGAATCTGGTATGCACGCGCAGTTACTTTGCATGCGTACTAAATAAAAACACGCTTTTCGCAAGCAAAACTAAACATTTGATTTTTGGTGAATCAAAGCTATTTATTTTATTGACGAAAGGGAGAATCATAAAGAGTGCAGATAACGCGACGTAAATAGCACAAACAAAACCCGCTATGTTTAGTCCCTAGTCCGGACCATGTTTCAAGCATAATTAGAGGTAAGCAAGGAGGCAAGGAATTTTTTATTGTTCGTAATTATACTCACTTGTGTGCTGTTTTCGTTCGTCTGTGAAAGATGATTCGGTGCCAATGCAAAGTATTCCAATGTTATGACACCAGTGCGACAAAGGTGTCCTGAGGTGCATGGATATCAAGATCTGAGTTATGACCTGAGCCTCACGGGACGCGTGCTAATAATCAATTTACCTTGGTTGTACATTGTACATGCAAAACTACATAACTAGAAATACGTTCCGCAATAACCCCTCGCCCGGCTTTTCTACAAACCACCCTCCCCCACCCAACCCCTAGAGTTTCTTTTTCTCATGCACATGATGGTCTCCAGTGCCAAGGTCGATAACAAATCACAAAAGGCTGGTTCGTCGTACGTAGATTTTGAACGTTATCTCGGCCAATATTTAGTCGATTTCAATTCTCGAAACAGTTTTGGAATTACCGAGTCTAAATACATAACATACGTGACTATTATATTACGAGAACGTCCATACCCTTCGTAAAAACGGTTTATGTTCTTAGAAATTAATAAATTATTCGGCAATCAGCCAGCCGCGGCGCGCTTCGTCGTATATTATTTTGAACGTTATCTCGATCAATATTTAACCGATTTCAATTGTGAAAACAGATTTGGAATAAGCGTATACCTTCGACGTATTTTAAAGCTTTGTTCAAGTGAAGCGGTTTTGGGCCAGAGTGCTCAAACTACCACAAGGGTAGTGGGCTAATTTAATAATAATAATATACATATATAATAATAATATATATATACATACAAACCTTTCTTGAGAAATGGATCCCAGCCGCGGCGAGATTATCACCCTGGTTCGACCTCGCTTGCGAGCGGACATAAGACCGACCAGTTTTACCAAATGTTCTTGTGGAAAGCGACAACGTGTCTACGCTTATTATTTTCTTTGTCCTCTCGCCCGGAGCACGCGAAGATCCTAATCATAACCAGCGGAAAATTTCCCGCGTATTCCAAGCGGTATAAGAAAGCCATTTTTGCCATTTTTTAATTTGTATCAGAGTTCGTGAATGCAATCCAAGCGTCGTTTTCGTATTTTAAAACTGTTAGCAATCAGTTATACAAATATTTTAATATATAGGTATGTCAGAGGCTAGTTTTAATTAAATTTCCATGCGGTTAAGCGATCATAACGCGCAAATGTTATGTATTTAGACTCGGTAATTCCAAATCTGTTTTTAGAATTGAAAACGGTTAAATATAGACCGAGATAAAGTTCGAAATAATATACGACGAAGTATATAAACAGGTTTTTACGAAATGTATGCACGTTCTCGTAATCTGATAAACACATATGTTATATATTTGCCGAATTGAAATCGGTTAAATATTGGCCGAGATAACGTTCAAAATCTATGCACAGTGATCCAACAGTGAAGGTATTGATACTTCTACAGTCAAGAGCATGGTAGGGCCAACTCCTTATTAGAAAGTAAAAATTCGTTTTGGGTGATCCGTTTTAATCAGACAATATTTGGGCCTGGAAGACAACGCAAAGCGGTCAATCGACAGATTTGTGATCTGATTTTATGAAAAAAGCATGATTTAGACACTATGATTCTCAGTCCAGGACAGGAATCGAACCTGTTAATTTTTTTGAATCGAATACAATACAATACAACACAATACAATTTTATTGATACATTTTTGAAAAGAAAAGCTATTTATATTTAATTTTAAGTTTGTAGGAACACTGGCCACCAGAAATAAACTCAAGGTTAAAAATTCCTAGAGGCCAGTCAGAGGTGTAATAATAAAGGAATAAATAATTAGTAGAGGTCACAAAACAATACATACACATAGACACACAAAGAACCGCGTTGATTTAAATGTTTTTCAAGATATTACTGCAGTTATATTAACATATATAATGGATTATATAACATATATAACGTGTTGCTGTGATATAATTTAGATACTGTGGTGTACATAATGCCATGCTTTGTTGCACGTAAATGGTTTTGTATTAATTACCATATAAATATTGTTTCTGTATTTGGCATTATTATTATTAAAAATAAAAATAAAAATAATAAAAATAAGCTTGAATGCTAACACTGGTATCAATGAGGGTAGTGTTTCCTAATAAATTTCAATCTTTACAAATATAAACACATATTCATATATGTTCAATGTTACAAAAACTAATTTTAACAAAAATGTTGTATAAATACTACACATATTGTATACTTTATATATGGTGGTAAAATGCATTCAAGGAATTTCTTAATTTATATTACATAATGTAACTTTCTTCTAATTAGAACAGGTACCAATCATAGGGTTTCTATTAACCGATCAGTATCAAGTCCCGACTTATGAATTAAAGATCAGTATCCCTGCCCTGCGTATCAATATAAGTTATCCACATCCCTGTCATCGCAGTAGTCCGGCCAATGTGGGTAGAATTATCCGCACCAATAACCGGTAGAATCCCTAATACACCTTAGTAAACCCAATTTGAATGGACCCCTAGACATTTGAGCGAATTTTATTTTTTTAAAGGGGATCCATTGTATGATAAAGATGCACTTTTTCCTTCAACAGCCTTGGGTGTCTGTTTATACTGACTGCTGAGTTGATTATTTCATGAATAATCAATAGTGTGAGACAAGTAATTTCTTGCTTAGTGATTGACGATATAAATCCAATTAAAAATTAAAAAAAAAAAAATACTCATCCAACACTCGAACCCCGACTCAGCTATGCAAGCTAACCTGGAATATTGTGTTGATAATCAATATTTATTTAATCCCATTGTAAGTGAACCATATACACAATAAAAAGATGCTACTTATATAAGTAAACGCATGGTTTTGAGGGAGATTAGTGATTAAATGTACCCGAAAGCCGAGGGAGGTTTAGTAAACCTCTCGAGGGTTGAGGAGACATTTAAGTAAGAGATAAAGCCCGAGAAATAGGGCTTTATGCTATATAAACGCGTCCGAGGGGGCTTTATATAGCATAAAGCCCGACGTTCGAGGGCTTTATCTGACTTATTTCGCGAGTGAGGAGGTTTTCCAACAAAATTTTGTCCATTTTATCCACCTTGGACAAAGATTTCATTTAGTTTTTCCTTCATTTCTTATCTAATTAGTATTCATGGTCTTTATGCTAGATAAAGCCCGCGGTACATCAAAGAAAACCGACTCAATCGTGTAATAATCACTAATAATATCCGTCAAAGCCATGCGTTTAGTTTGTAATTACATGGTTATGGTTATGGCGTGCCGATCTGGACAAAAATACTTCTGTGAAATATATGACTTGTTGTGTGAAATATATGACTTGTGAAATATATGACTTCTGTTCGGCAAGTATAATACTTGATCGACGCCAGCGATTGGTCAGCGGACAATAATCATGCAGAGTACTTCATGATATTTATCTCTGATGAGTTGATGATTCAATGGCGGAATTGGGTCTTACTAGCGAGCACTCGTCTTCTGGACGATCCTTTTATTAGTATTAAGGAAACCCAACCCCAACACAACAAAAGATCCTAACCCTAACCCCCCGCCTAACGGGTTAGGGTTACTAAACTAATTAGGCGGGGGGTTAGGGTTAGAAAACCCGTTAGGCGGGGGGTTAGGGTTAGGATCTTTTGTTGTGTTGGGGTTGGGTTTCCTTAATACTAATAAAAGGACTCATCAGAGATAAATATCATGAAGTACTCTGCATGATTATTGTTCGCTGCCAATCGCTGGCGTCGATTAAGTATTATATTTGCCGAACAGAAGTCATATATTTCACAAGTCATATATCTCTCACAACAAGTCATATATATCTCACAACAAGTCATATATCTCTCACAACAAGTCATATATATCTCACAACAAGTCATATATTTCACAAGTCATATACACTATCTCTCACAACAAGTTATATATCTCTCACAACAAGTCATATATCTCTCACAACAAGTCATATATATCTCACAACAAGCTAAGTCATATATTTCACACAACAAGTCATATATTTCACACAACAAGTCATATTTCACACAACAAGTCATATATTTTACAGAAGTATTTTTGTCCAGATCGGCACGCCATGGAGGCTTTTGTTTTGTGAAATCTCTTTATCGAACTGTGTAACATTTGGTTTGCAAATACACGTTAGTATATCTTTTAGTCGGAGTGATTTATGGCTGATGTACGCTTTTCGTTTGTGAGCGATAAAGAAGTTGCCGAAGCATGAAATGAAAACCGAGTCCTTTAAGCACCAAAAGACATATATTGTGGAGTAGGAACAAATCAATTAGTTCTTTGAGGCATATTTTTAATGAATATTGGATGAAGGTATTTAGTTCTAAACGTCCCTCATTAATATATTGATGAGGGATGTTTAGAACTAAATATCCATCATGTAGTATTCATGGCGTAAATACGACAGTAATCGTCCCTGTTAAAACAAAAGAAACCGAGGTGATCATGTTATTAGCTACCGACCGTCTATGGATTCCAAATTAGCTGCGCCTTGTGACGTGCAGCCAGATTCATATTGGTATATCAGCAGCTACAACCATTGTCATCGTATAGTTAAACCTTTAAATTCGCTGATGAGTAACTAAATTACCCGCCTAGGCTCAAGCGGTATTCGAGCATCAGTTATTGGCGTTAAAGACAAGGCATTGGCTATTTGTAATTTTGTACGGTGACCATGTTGGATGCGACTACATTTATTTACTATTCGTAGTAACCAGGCGCGGATTTAGAAGTTAGTCGCATAAATTAGACACTTCATGAACAACCCTATTGGTTATGCTTTTCTTAAGAATAATTCAAAACAAAAACCTATCCAATATAGGATTGTTATTCACAGGTATTTTGAATTGCAAATTCTAAATCTAATTTATGCGACTAACTTCTAAATCCGCGCCTGCGTACGGTAGTCTCTTAGAATTCAACAAAATGCTAACCCAACTATCACCAAAATACTAACCCTAACCAAAACAAATTTGCAGAAAAGGCAAATTAATTTTTATCGAACTCGACCGCGGAAATCGCGGGTTTGGAACGAACGCCTATAGCTAGTATGCAACGAAGACAGAACTCTCTAAATACATCTAGGATTTAAAAGAGAAGCATTGCGCATATAAACATGCAAAACCGTGTAATAGCGGCAATAATAACTGTAATTTATGCTCCTCCGAAAAGCTTTGTATTCTGAAGGCATGAGACAAACGGTTCCATCTAAACAAAAGATCTAAAGTTATATCTAAATGTAGACACGACAACAAATTTTACGGAAATAGCCTTAGGTTTTAGGTACATAACCCTTGTTCTCAGGTAATCAATTTTAGTCTGATGATCGTCTCGAGCGTAAAACTCGAGTAAATGTTTTAACTGTATAAATATACCATTTTTATCATAATATCCTTGCTCCATTGTTTTAACTGTGTCCAGCTCTCTTTCTGTTCAAGTGAACACCTACGATTTTATTATATGGATTATATGGTCGAGAGCTTACAATTGAAAAGAAAGCGATCGAATAAAGTCGAGCGCGCGATAAAAAGCACTGAATAGAAATCCGCCTTAAGATCCTACACAAAAAAACAAACCAATGAGGTTAATAAGACTTTTGTTATATGGCTCTTTTAATGTTCTGTCAATCCAATGTAATTTGTTCCGTTAGTGTCTGTGTCAGTTGTGATGTGGGCTCGGTAGACCAGGCTTCGAGTTAGGCAATTTCCTTGGAGGGGGCAATCCTTCTTGACTTTACAGTTGCATGTCTTACTTTGGCTTTCTTCCTGGTTGTTAAGTATTTTTCGGTTATGCGATGTTATGACGCTCGACATATTTGGCATACAGCTGTATAGCTGACCTTGATATTGTTCCTATTGAAAATCTAATTAAACAATCTAACCAAGCATAATTAAACAACGACCAAAGAGCATCAGCAAGCGAATCAACAACATATCGTCCAACAAAGAAATGTTCGATAAAGCACCACCATATTACAATGAAGCGTTAAATGCCAGTGGATACGGAGAAACCATTCAATTCGAGCAAACTACCAACGAGGAACCCTCCACAAGCTAAGAAGAGAAAAAGAAACATCATTTGGTTTAATCCACCGTACAGCATGAACGTATACAGACGAATGTAGGCAAGAAAGTTTTACAACTTATTGACAAGCACTTCCCCAGCAACCATAAATTTCATAAGATTTTCAACAGAAACAATATCAAGGTCAGCTACAGCTGTATGCCAAATATGTCGAGCGTCATAACATCGCATAACCGAAAAATACTTAACAACCAGGAAGAAAGCCAAAGTAAGACATGCAACTGTAAAGTCAAGAAGGATTGCCCCCTCCAAGGAAATTGCCTAACTCGAAACCTGGTCTACCGAGCCCACATCACAAACTGACACAGACACTAACGGAACAAATTACATTGGATTGACAGAACTACGGTGGCCCACAAGGGTCACCTCTTCTCCGTACAAACACGTAGCTTCTCCGTAGAAATCGAGCTTCTCCGTGGGAATACGCACATGTTCCGCGGAAACAGACGCTTTCTCCACAAAAACAGATGCCTTCTCCGGGGAAATAGACCCCTTCTCCGCGGAAACAGATGCCTTCTCTGGGGAAATAGATACCTTCTCCGTAGAAACAAACGCCTTCTCTGGTGAAACAGACGCCTTCTCTGTAGAAATAGACACATTCTCCATAAAAATTTAAAAAACTCCCCCCGGAATTACCCCCTGATTTTTTTCATTCTTGTGACCGGGGGGCAAAAAATGAAGGTTATAACATTGGCTGATTGGCACCATGATTTAATTTCCCACGTTATGTATTTCACCGTATTAAAGATCAATATATTCATCTTCAGAAGGAATAAATGTGAGACAATGCCAGAAGTATATTCTTTAGAAAATATTTTTACAGACAAATTAACCATATCCACATGACATCATTCCCATGATGGCATTCCCTCATTTATGACAAAAGTTACAGTTTAAAGGTAAATATTAGAGCCCAGCAAATGACTTTGAGACAACTGACAAGACATAGTAAAAGAGATTTAATTGCTAAAGTTTCGTCGCTATATATACACATAGATGCTGGTGTTAGAATCATTAGAATTTTAGTGTTAGTTACAAACGGTCAAAGTTTGAAATTTAAACTATACAAGTAGTCAAAGATAAATAAGATATCATAACGAAAGATTATTTGAAGGTGTTTAGTGAAGATTACAAGGATTAGTCAATAATTAGAATAAGGAAAGTGGTAGTGAGCTAATATTAGTGTTAAGAATGGGGTTAAGCTTAGAAAGACTTCCCTTTAGTAAGAGTACAAATTTTGAAGTTGATGAGGCGAGTATTTTAAAATCAGAAGAAGAGACAGGATGTTTGGTCAGGATGTGTTGTTATGAGCGAGAACAGCTGACATGGCTGACACAGACTAGGGCGCTTCTTTCTAGCCAAAGGCGAAACCCCCATATGCTGTTATATGATATATATAATGATGTTATAATATATATGATGATGTTGCGCTACAAGCAACGAAACGTTAGCAATTAAATCTTTTTTATTATGTCTTGTCTCAAAGTCATTTACTGGGCTCTAATATTTATCTTTAACTTACGTTTTCCACCTGGTATATCTATTGCCACAACACTGAAAAGTTACAGTTCTCCAGTAGCGCACTTTGACAGTTGCCACAATATTGGTTCTCCGTAGCCATATTTAAACTAGAAATACGTTCCGCAATTTCTGATGCCTATACAGCTTTGACATTCCACTCGAATTCTTCAAATATTTGCAAGCAGAGCTGTAGATAGCAGACGGTTGTTCGGGTTATTTACCCCCCGGATCACGACAATAAAAAAATTCCGGGGGTGATTCCGGGGCAGTTTTTTAAATTTTTATGGAGAAGGTGTCTGTTTCTACGGAGAAGACGTCTGTTTCTACGGAGAAGGTGTCTATTTCACCGGAGAAGGTGTCTGTTTCTACGGAGATTAAGGCATCTGTTTCACCGGAGAAGGGGTCTGTTTCCGCGGAGAAGGGGTCTATTTCTACGGGTAAGGCGTCTGTTTTTGTGGAGAAAGCGTCTGTTTCCGTGGAACATGGTCAGTTTTAGACAGCGCGCCTGCCTTCCGAAACGGATCAACACGATGTAAACTGTGCCTAGCCGAAAAGTATCATATCATTTTCAAAAAATACAGACTTCTAAACAAACGAAACGAACTTACTACGTAACTTCAAAGAAACACCGCCCGACAATTAGCTCTTTTGATCCATGCCGCGCGAATTGTATATAATTCAGTGAATACGTTGATGTCAGTTAGTCGTCTGATGATTGCCTTAGGCATGAAACACAGTGTTACGGCATCTGTAAAAGTTTAGATTTTACATATGCTTTATATACAGTATATATATATATATATATATATATATATATATATATATATATATATATATATATTTTCGCTTACCTCAAAACTTTTGAGGTAAGCGAAAATCTATTTGCTCTAACTATATGTTGTTGAGCACTCTTTGCATTTCGTAGACCAAAACCTACACGTATATATATATATATATATATATATATATATATATATATATATATATATATATATATATATATATATATATATATATATATATATATATATATATATATATATATATATATATATATATATATATATTTATTTATATCACGTAAGTGCAATATTGATTAAGATTTTATCGCATGATATAATATATAAACTTATCCAAATTTTATTTTATTTTAGAATATCAAGAATGTGATTGAAATTTGAACGCCCAATCCATAGAAACAACAAACGTTCATCTTTTGGAAATATTGCAGATGGCATTGACATTTGTTATCCTGTTTATTCACTTCCTTGTACTTTATTCTCTGTGGAAGAGTTGTAGTGGGTTGTTGTCGCAGAGGTTGAATTATAATATTGTAGTTCTTTCCAGCGAGCAGAAAACTAGTTTTTATAATAGAAGTATACCGCTGGTATTGGTTAAAGGGCTGGATCATGTCGAACTTAATCTTACATTTCTGGATGTAAAAAACGACTCCTTAACTTTGTATAGAGCAACAACCATACTGTATAATATGATTGAGAAAAATGGCGTTTCTTTAATTATTTCTGACAATCGATATCTCAGGTACAGTTCAATTGATGCTTTGGCAGGTTATCTTGGAATTCCTGTAATTAAATGGTTTTACGATGGTTTGAACCCTTTGGTACAGGTAAGTGAACGTTATTAGATCCATATAGAAAAGAAACAATTCTAGCCAGGAATGTTGCTTATTAAAGCGCATATGAAATGAAAATTGAGATGATTTTTTATTCATTTATTTGAAAGACCTGCTATAAAACGATCAAGAATGGCTTTTGGCAGTTCTTGCATATACTATCTTGTTAATTCTAGAGTTATTCAAAGTTCTGTAATATGACCTGTGACGTCGCAAATTATACCCGCCATTATGCCCAATCTGAAAATAATGCATATCTTCAAGACTATTGCATAAAATAATCATATTACCATCGTACCGAAACGTGATAACATTGGGGCATACATAGCAATTTTCAATGGAAATGATTCTAAAACATAAAATTGTGGCATACATAGAAATTTCAAAGATGATATCTTTACAGCTGTACTGGTTGCTACAAGCAGCAGACGGAAAAATCTACGAAATTATATCAGTGATATTTCGATATCATCGTCAATTGGTCCAATTTTGAAGTCATCTCATTAATTTGCTCATGATCATGATATCTTGACAGAACCCCATCAGCTTTGGTGCTGATATAATTAATGTACTGACAAGTTTTTCCGTACCATTCCATGCCCGATATAATTAAAAACTTTTTGACCGAGCGGGAGGTATTTGCGGCAAAATTATCCTGGAAGAGTTCTTTCAGTACAGACCGAGTGCCGAAGGAGCGAGGTCTGTGCAAAAAGACGAAGGGCAGCATAATTTTGCCGTAAAAACCGACCAAACGAGGTTAATAAGGTTTTTATTATATGGCTCTTTTAAATGTCTCATATTTCCTCCATTTCTTCGCAATTTTTAAAACTTCTCAATTCTTTTGTAATGACCGGCCTTTTATTACGGGTTTGTAAATACCGCTCATCAACCAATAAGATTGCAGAAACGCTGCGTTAAGACCGCTCACGAGCCAAACCATATAATAATTTCTTATAATAATATATTCTAATACCATGATTACAGTACCTCCACAATCAACATGCACACTTTTACTAATTTGTACTTATTGGGGGAGGATTTGTGAAAGTACTTCCACCAATCCTCGATTCCCTGGCTTTCGAGGATATTTAATTACTAATTTCCTTCATAAAGTAAATGGTTTGAACCTAGGAGTATCATTAGATGTGTGAAGTTGATCGCCCAGATCGTCAAGAAAAACTATTGTTAGTGACTAACGTTTCGACGGCCTCAGCGGCGGTCATCTTCAGAGTCAAGTAAAGCGTGTTTGCCAGGGTTTGCCTATATATATACGTCTGGTTCATTACGTCATCGTTTGTTTATATCATAATTAGTGTGAGTGGGTGTTGCGTCAAGCGTGGGCCAATATTGTTCGTCATCGGTTGTTTGTGTCATAATCAATGTGAATGGGTGTTGCGTCATGCGTTTATAAGCGTGGGAATAGACCTATTGGTTCGTTATTCGTTGGTGCGTGCGAAGAAGTCTTTGGTATGGTGTCGGTAATTGTTGTGATATGCTAAGTGGTTTATGTTCCAAGTTGGTATACCAACTTTCTAATGTAAGTCGCTTTGTAATTTATGTTAAAGGCGATACATTCACCTTAGTCCGAATCAATATCGTGTTGATTTGTTTGTACGTGGTGTTCAGCTATTTGATTAGTCCTTTCCCCACTTCTAGCTCATTTGTGTTCAGATAGTCTGATTTTTAGGATTCTGGCGGTTTCACCAATATAAGTGTCAGCGCATTTGATCTTGTAAACTGCACCTTGTTTTTCGTGAGGCTGTTCTTTGTCTTTCACGTTAGTCAGTATATGTCGCAAAGTAGTCATCGGTGGTTTATGGGATGCGCGTATGTTGTAAGGTCGTAAAATACGTGCAATAGTTTCTGATGTACCTTTAATTGTGTATGGTATTGTTGCTGTTGTTGCGGTTGTACTGCTGTCGGTCTCGTTGGTCTTCTTGATATTGTCAAGTTGTTCCGTTCAATAAAGTTACTATTGTAGTTGTTTTTTCGAAAAGCGCGCCGAAGATAGTCGTTTTCGTTGCGCAGAGATTCGGGTGAATCACAAATAAGTTGTGCTCGTCTTGTGAAAGTCTTGATGGTTGTTGCTTTGTGAACCGTTGGATTGTAAGATGATTCGTCCAGTAGTCTAGCAGCATGTGTGTTGGTTTTCTGTAAACACGCTTTACTTGACTCTGAAGATGCCCGCCGCTGAGGATGAAGATGACCGCATGAAGATACCGCATGAAGATGACCGCATCGAAATGTCATCACCAACAATGGTTTTTCTCCAGACTACAACAACCTGTACGATCAACTTCACACTTCTAAAATCCTTCATGTCATCGTATAGTATAAGAATATAAAGTATCTAGGGAAATACATTGAAATATTGCAATGTAATTTGGATAGCTGCATGTAATGGTAATATACAAATACCAAGTGTTTTTATCTTGTAATATTTTTACAGTATAACGCTCGATTTTCAAAACGTCCAACAATATTGCATATGTTGCCATCGTAACATCATACATAGACAATACACACAGTAAATAGAACAAACTACCAAGGGTAATGTTTGTAATCTTATGCAGTGGCCAATCTCTGTGCCAAGGGTTATTTATTTATACAAATTTATAGTACACATTTTAATGCTATGCTTAAATTATTAATTATTTCTAAAAGTGTAAAAGACCAATAAATATAAGGAAGGAAATCTAGCATTTAACTTTCTAAACTATCCTATATAGAAAAGAAATACTGTTCTTTATCTGTAGCCATATCCTGCATCACACCTCACAGTTATTACACAACTTCTACAACACTATGGATGGAATCGAGTGGCAATTGTTTCGGACAATGATGACAACAATCTTAAAATGGCGTTAAGCATTTTGGCGATGATGCAGAAAAAGGGACCATTAGAACTTCTCCTCAATTTAGAAATCAGGGATGGTTGTGATTCTCGCACGATTCTTACAATTATAAAGAACATTAAATTCAGAGCTGTGGTCCTTCTGGCACCGTCCGCCCTCGCTTCAAAGATTTTACGCAAGGCAAAGCTTCGTGGTTTGATTAACGTGGACTGTGTATGGATACTGGGAAGCACGCAACCAACACCAGGTGGTCATATACGTTTTTCATCAGATCTACCAACTGGAGTCATTGAACTAAAGTTTTCTGGACGTTGTGATGCAATCGTATCGTTTGATCATTTCATGGAAGATTCCATTTCATTATTCCGAAAAGCGTTGGCGTACTCAGGATTAACTAACGCAAGCAGCCAAGGAATATTTCACTATCGTTGTCGTGGCGATGACTTAGATAATTTTGGCAAAACGCTCTACAAGTAAGTTAACCTTATTTTGCGATTATGGCTTTTACAAATAAGATAGTGTTATTCTGCAAAGTATACTTGATAAAGAAACCCGATCCCAGGCGATTTTCGCCGAATTTATAAGCAAAATGTTCTGTGTTCGAGGATACTTCGACAGATTTCTTAGCTTTCTTTATCTTTTTTTTATGATTCTGATCGCTGTATGAAATATATGCATAGCATAGTTTGAGGTCATATAACGTATTTTTACCAACTTATTATATTTATAACTTATTTGATACTCCCATAGGTTCAAACCATTTACTTTATAACTTATTTTAATAATATGAGTGTTATATACGGCACATTTCTTTGTTACACACATATTTCAACTAGCTGCTAAGATTATAAAAGGCTAGAGCGTGTGAAACTCAGAACAAAATTGAATATATATTAATGGACAGTTATTGCTATAACAATGCATCATGGGAGTTGAGGGATCCTTTCACTGTCAGACGAAATGGCCGCCCCGAAGCAAGCATCTTCCTTGGAAGAATTACTGGCTTTTTATGATACTTTCTTCCACCAAAGAGAATTTTACACTTCTCATTAGCAATATTGTGAGGTATATATGAACCACATTTTGTGCCAAAGGCAGTGAAATCGCAGTTCAAATAAGCGAGAAAATGACTTCAGAGTGATTCATGGAGCGACAATTCTTCGAACAAAACGTTCTTGATGAAGGGCCTTTCTGAACGTAAGCGCATGGATTGCTGCATCTAGTAATTGCATGTGCTTTTAATAGTATTTTTGCGTGTTGAAATTTACAAGGTCGGGCGTTTTGCTCCATCAGTTGTTCCATAATTTTTTCCTCGTGAGAAAATGTTTTTTAAATTGTTTTGGCGCGAAATAAACCTGTTTTATGAGCAACGGTTCAGGTATTTTATTAAAGCTCGAAGTGCAAAGTTCTTTCTCCTGGGTTTCTTGCCGTTGTTTTACTTTTCTATTTCCATTGTTGTCGTTGGTTCGTATCCTCTCAAAATGACAAGTAGGTTCGAGAATTAGTTTAGGTTGTAAATATAATTTCAGGACTATAAATTCACTAAATATTTTGAAAAAGTCAGTGTAGAGTTTTTTTATACCAATAAACCTTTTAAAATATTTGATGTGGATATAGGAAATAAAACTCTAATTTTATCAGTATATATAATATTTATAATAATAAACTAGTCCATGAAGTTAAACCATAGGTAGTGTAGTTAAATCGTAAGAATAATTCTAAATTTGTATTTTAAATCATTTGTAGTTTATATAATAAAGTTATATCATAAAATATTATGCAGTATATATGATGGAGGATTTACCTTGTACTTCTCGAGAGATAAAAAGAGAAATACAATTGCTAGTTGCAGCAGGTGAAATGTGGACAAAGAACTTAACAGATATCCCTGGCTTTTCATATCAAAAATTGGAAGAACACTTAATTTTTTAATCTGAAAAACAGCAGATCACAAGCCTGCAGAGGCTTTAAAACACAAAAGGTGGATATCGCCTTTTTAAGTCTCGGTTTACAACACAAATCAAGGTCAAACCAAATGTGAAGAATTGTCCTGAAGCAGTCTATTTCCATGTTCCCTGTCAAGTAAGTGCTCAAATGCGAAAAACGTATCTGGTTTATGTGCACTTTGACCAAATCTCTGGGGATATTGTATTTGCAAAATGTTACTGCTCTGCTTGAACTGGCCGGAGGTCGCTGTAAACATGTAGCAGCCCTTTTTTTAAACTTTTAGACTTTATAGAGTTAGGACTGACCAGGGTGTTAGCCAGGGGCCGTCCGACCGTCCTATGGACGGCCACTTATGAATTTGGACGGCTAAATTTTAATGGACGGCCATGGACGGCCTAAGGAAATATTTTCTTTAAATAGGAACTTACAAGCTTTGTAATATTTCTTGAATACTTCGAATTGTTGTCATCTGCTGTTTACTTTACTTATGGTATATGTTTTCATACTTTTTCCCGTCGAAAACACGTTGAATATGCCTGAATATGGCTGAATTGAACTGACAAACGCGCCATGTTTTTGTAACCATTTTGATGATTCTCGCATGAAGTATCAATGAGAATAATTTGAAACCGCTGTTTTAAAAAACAGCAATCGCTTTATCGCTCCAGCGCACGTGCTTTAGAGTAACATTTACGGTAAAGATGGCTATAAAATTAGCCAAACGCATAAAAAAAGTGAAAAAAATATCGCCAGCTTTTTTTTAAAACGAGCACAGGAATTACCTAATAATTAAAAAGGTTCAACGAATAGAACATCACAATTCCACAACAAAAAATTGCGGCCACGCCCAAAACGCCCACAAAAATATGTGGCCACGTCCACAAAATTATTTTGGACGGCCACTTTTGAAATCCTGGCTAACACCCTGGGACTGACTGAGATACCAGATAACAAAACATTGCACTCAGGAACTTCAACAGTGGTGTGTTCCCAAAAAGCTATATCACAGGATATCCTTTTTTAGGATCTTATTTTCCCCCAAGATAGCTATGAAAAGGACAAAAATGGTCATAAATGTCCGATTATGGAAGGAAAGAGGGCAGTGTATAGTTCAACAACAGATTAGCAAAAGTGACTTGGAACTACTTCAAGTTGGCTTAGAAACAGCTGGGAGTAATTGCTCCTTAATTGGACTTCTCACGGGTAATTATTGCATTCCATGTGAATTTGATGTCAACAAACTACCATCTAGGCAGAGAGTACTTGATGCAGAAGCACTGGGAAGTAAACTAGAGTCGAAAGCTATAAGACAGCATATCCTGGCAAGATTAAATCAACAAATTTAATTTTTTTGCAGTTCCCGTACAACAAAAATGCACAGAGTTTGTCAAAAACAGATTAGTTTAGTCGACAACAAGACATGTGTAGAAATAGAAAAAAACACATGTACAGAGTCTTTGTGCAGAATGCATGTCCAAAAATGTGTCGGTTGACCTCATCTATATTTGGCTCTGCAGTGATGAAGAGATGACAAACTATCTACCATAACAGCATAATAAACAAAGTCATTAAGACATCTCACACAGCAAGAAATGCAAGTTGTCGATGGAGAACTGAAAATGAACATGCTGCTTTATTTAGGTATCATGAGTATATATAACGGAACAAAAATGAGGCAGTATATATTTGTTATGCAAGTGACTTAGTGGTCAATCCAAAATATCCATGGCTTGGATCCAGCCCTGATGCATTACTTTTGGATGCAAAAGAAACATCTATTTATGGAGCTTGAAATGTCCCGCATCCAAAGCAGACATAAGCATTATGGAAGGTTGTGATGATGAATTGTTTTGTTTGGAGCTAGCTTAGAAATGGCAAGCCATCTCTGTAAAAAGGCATCTTTACTTCTTTCAGTCGCAAGAGATTAATGGCAATTTGCAAGTTGAGTTGGTTAAACTTTGTTGTGTACACTACTAGAAAGGATCTTCGTGTTAAGAGGATTTATTTTGATGAACTTGAATGGGCCGGGGAGAGAATATTTTACCAGAATTAACTGCTTTTTATTTTGATTATTTGATAAATCTTGTTTAAATTTTAACTGAAAAATTACAGATTTCTTTAAAACAATAAAGAATGACGATGACAATGTTAACGGTTGAAATATAATTTACATATAATTTTGTATAAATATTTTAAAGAATGTCTGAGCTCAAGGATTTTTAATATATTAACAGAAATAAATATGCTTTATATTAATTTAGAGAAACACATTATATTATTTTACAACTATAGTTATGTGCTAAGTATTATTTAGAATAAATATAGTTTTTATTTTGAACAACCTTTACTCTTTGTGCTGACAAATTAGTGGCTTGGAAAACAAAGTAAGGTAAGAGCACACAATCCGGATCTTGTTTATGTCTGCAGCCATGCTTATAGGCAAGGTGTGCTGGAGAATACGGAAACTCTTTATTCTTTGTATAGCTCGCTCTACATGGATTCGATGCTTTGCAATTCGTCTAGGTTTTGTTTCATCTTCCTGGTTATTTACAAAGAGTGGTAAATTTAAATAAATTCCAGTTGGTAAGTCATCTTCAATATCAAAACCTCTATCTGCTATTATATCATCACCTGGCTCCAGCAAATCCAAAATCGCACAGTTATTTGTCACTTGTTTGTCAGAGGTGTTTCCAGAATAGAGTTCTGAAGTAATATATGAAATACGAGGAAGAGTGGTTCATCAGGATATCCAAACACCGAGACGTTTGTTGAAAACCGAGGCGAAGCCGAGGTTTTTTAACAAACTTCGAGGTGTTTGGATATCCTGATGAAACACTCTTCCGAGTGTTTCATATTACATCTCAAACAAATCAGTATTTTAAGAGAAAATCGAGGTGAAAGTTGGCTTAATTTATGTAATTTCTTCCTCTGATATCCAAACCACCGTCTCGGTGTTGATTTCCTTTGTTTTCGGCTCATGAATTATTAATGAGTTTGAGATGCAAATGTCAAGTCACCTTTGGGGAAAATACAATATTTGGTTATTTTAACTATATTCATCCTATCAAATAGGTTGTTTCAACCAATCTGTTTTTACAGTGTAAACTAGACAGCTGTTGTATATAGTATAGGATTTATGGTGAAGGAATATTTATAGTATTGGATTTATTGTGTAAGAAAATTTCAAGTGTTACAATACATACATTTTAAGACCAAACTGGGATCAGTTGCGGAAAATGCAACATTAGGCCTTCCTGCTGACCTTCCTGCTGACCGTGACCCTACGATGCTAGTGCAGTGCTCCATAGGCGTACCGTCCAGGGGGAGGGGCGAAGCTGGCGGAGCGTTATCAGCGCCAAATTGTGTGTTGTGTAATTTATGTCGATTATTCGCAATTTAGCAACGAACAAGTATTCACTAAAAGTTTAAGAATTCAAATGAAGAGCAAGATGAAACGCTAAAATTAACGAAACAGCATAACCAGTATCGTCATTCGACGGCTATCTGTAATATCGTATCTCACGGTCGTGATGTTTGAAATTATTAACATTTTGATTCCCCCATCTCTTCGACTGTTTGATCATTCTCGAACCAAAATTATACCGGCTATAAACAGTCAACCTTTGAAAGTATTAGAAACTTTATTTATAGTCTCCTTTATAAAGAATATTTTGAGGCGGTTGAGATCAGACAAACCGTCTTCGTGGTAAATAACAAACAGTGAAAATGTATTTACTGTAACTAAATGTCTCAGTGACCAGTCATGTCTACTATACGATTTAAATTCTTCATACCAGTAATATGCACGTCACGGAATAGGATTAACGGCGCTAGTTAATAGTCTGTATTTCAAATTTCTTACAGACTATGACGTATCTAGGACGTAATATTTAGCTTTTCGCTCGATTAAACCGTAATATTTAATTCACGGATTGATAAATTTGAGAATAAAGAAATTATATACTGCATTGTAGATAGGGCAAATAAAAGTCTATTTTCAGGAGATAAATTGGTCAGATTATCTGTTGTAAAAAGCAAATGATCGATACACACTTATTTTATCAGTGACTTATATTAAAAAACTTTCTTTACAATAAACTTTTAATATTGTGATCAAATAACAAAATAGTACTTGCAAACAAGCCAAATAATATAACGTAACATAGATCTGATCGACATTCGATTCGTCGTATTAAAACACGGCCTTGAGTACCCACAAGCATAAAGGATGTACAAGCCAAACTTTTGAAGAAAACAACAAGAAAATACAACAATATAGACAATATATACAGCAACTTTAGTCTGAGAATATCTGACACCCGGCCACACGGAAATTGGCGCTGAAACTCTGTGACATCATCTATTGTTCTCATCTCTTCAAATTTACTTCCGTTCCATGTCACTTAAAATTAAATTTGGTATTTTTAATTTAGTCTTTTGCATAAAGTTTTTTCATTAAAACATAGCAAGTACAGCGCTTCTAGAGAAGGAGAAGATGTTGGTGGCAAAATAATCCAACAATTCAAATTATCACGTGATATCGCTTCCCGAGTCGGCCCGCGCGGGATCTGAGGCCGAGTAATGTAAGCCGTGGTTACACAGCCTTTTATACGAACGAATACGATCAACTTGTAGCTGTTTTGTATAGATCTTCCGTCGCTAGTTCACAGCCTTTTTATACGAATGAACGATCATTTGTAGCTGTTATGTATAGATGATTACTGATAAACATGTAGGCTGTGTTGGGAAGAGACCTTAACAGGTATTAGTTAGATCGAGTTAGAACTCCCTGTGGTACAGCGTCTGGTCGTCTTCAGTTATGGTTTACTAGTTATAGGGTAAAATATTTCGTAGTGAGCTATTTATTACTCTAATACTACGGCGAGTTATTGTTCGTCTTCGCCTTCGGTCATTCTCGACATCTCTGGAGATATCGAGAAAAATCCTGGTCGTGATGGTGAGGATTTAGTGAGAAGCACTACACGCAAACGATCTGGAATTACAATATCGCAAGTCAATGAAACCCCCAAGGTATATGCCTTACAATTGTTTTTTCGCAACTGGTCTCGGTTTGGTCTTAAAATCTATATAGGGCGGATACAGCATTTTTCTTGACAAGTTTGCTTGCTTGTTGTAGTGTAATATCTAGGGGGAGGGGGTCCGAAGGCATGCTCCCCCGAAACTTTCAAACTATCACTAATAAGGCTAATTTCTGAATTTTTAAATTATATAATGTATTATGAATATGCATAAAGTAATGTATAGGATAATGACGTGCTTGCCAACTTGCTATCCTTTAGGGACGTAGGGAGAGTACCATTTATTAAAGGCTTCCTAAGTCGTATAATATGAGACCGATTTTGTGCATTAGGAAACCGATATAATCGAATGTCATTAGCCTGATTATGGGGTTGAATTCCCTTCCGCCCATACAATCCCTTTGCTGTGCAGTTTAATCGATTTTTTGTAGGAAGATTCATCTACTACATGTAAACATGCTAAATACTTAATTTATAGTTATATTTTTCATCATGGGGTAAATAACTTACACATATTAATACATGTGCTCTATGTAAATAGAAGAGTAGCCAAATACATAATCTATATACATGAATATTATCATTTAATTATAACAATTTCATTAATAGACCAGTAACCTGCCTTAATCAAAATCAAACAAAAGCATTGAATATAATTATGTCTGGACATAATTTGTGTTTGTTGGACAAGGCAGGATCTAGGAAGTCCATTCCTTGACTTGATGGGCATATCCAAAAAGATCACTGTGACAGGGTCCACAGGGAAATCTTGCATGCAGTATATTCCTTGACCCTGTACATTCCTTCTCTGGAAGATGGTAGAAATTCATACTTATAAATTGTATCTAAGGTCAAGAACAATTTCACCTGCTTGAAAAGAATAAAAGAAACAGAATTGTTGTTCATAGATGAAATCTCAATGATCATCCCTTTTAGAATTCTCCAAAATATAATGCTTGCAGAGTTAGTAAAACAGCATGCAAATGTATTTTAGTATAAATTAAACATAAAATAGAAATGGTGTAAGTACAATACATTGACACCAATAACAGTAATGGTAGAAACAAATAACAAGTAAACATGCAACAGTTTATATCTGGTTAATGGGCCATGAAACACGAATGGTATTTTATTACGGATTTGTATGAACTTTACTCTTTGTGTCACATGTTCCACAATAGTTGTATTATAACAGAAGCAAGTCACAGACTTTCTTTAACTTCAACTTTTGTTTGTTTGATGATCTTGACCTGCCAAAAATACCAGTACCGTATCTTCAGCTGTATATATTTAGATGTTTTAGCTGCTCTTCAATTGTGAATCCTTGGTCAGCCACATAATTGAATAATTTGCATCACTGCATATTTTATTAAGCAGGCCACTTCTGTTTAATATTTTTTATCAGAAACTGATCCACTGTACAATTTACTGATGAAGTTAATTGCACCTGATGGGGTTATTCCAAGTGGTGATTGACAAAACAGTTCAGTACAGTCAATAATACAAGTTGTTGGTCCTGTTGGATAGGTTCTTATTTAAAAAAATGAGATTGAAATGAATGGTAGATGTACACAAAAAGTCCTTTTAATAAGAATACTCTTTCCAAAAGAGACGGTTGCAACTTTTATATTTCAAGAGGTAAACACCCAACAGTTTCTACAGAATGCACTGACCCTTCTGCCGGAGTTTTGTAGCCTACTGTACGTGTAGACCCACGACAAGAAACCGGTTCGTTGTCGTCTGTAATTTTACTTCCGTTCCATGTAAACTACATTCATCATAACTCCATCACGTGATATCGCTTTCCTTCCTTTAATATTTCTTCTTTCTTCCCGAGTCGGCCCGCGCGGGATCTGAGGCCGAGTAATGTAAGCCGTGGTTACACAGCCTTTTACCATAGGCAACCCAAATGTGGATGCTTTGCAAGCGACAGGAGAGTGAAACGAAAACTCGCCCCACTCTTCGCGCGACGCGTTATGTAGATGTAGTATAATAAGGAAAGGTTGGCAACTAAATTCAACTTCACACACTAAACACTTCGACAAACACTCAAAATACCAAAAAAATACCAGGAGAACCATCAAGAAAATAACAACACATTAAACACTGATCATTTTACTACCTTATCACAAACTAGTTGGGTTATGAATACTTTGGACTGACAAGAAATGAGCAAATGTTTACAGGTTTTTGGCCGAAATTTTCTCAATGTCGATGCGGGATCCACCTAACACCGATCTGAGATGTCGTGATGCAATCTCATTGGACATCAGAAATAAACAAACTATCACGTCTTAGAGATAAAATACGAAGAGCAGGGGGGGAAGCTATTGACATAAAGTCAAGAACCAAGACGAAGCAACGAAGACGTTTTTGTTTTGTCTGGTTCATGGCGGGAATAAACATAAATATAAACAATAGTTTGAATTTCTTATTGATTACACCCTGTTCAAGAGTGAAGAGAAGTTACAGATATGAAAAAACAGGTTTTTATGGCAGGCTTTTGGACGGAGCATGCAGCAAGACATTCGAAAATGTTTAAGCGTAAAAGATATTGTTTTCCCAGCAACCGTTTTTGAAAAGGTAAGGTATAAGTTATGAATATCTATTATTGAACATTTCTTTGCCAGGTATTTTCGTTCGATCTGCAGCTTTAATATATATTTCAATGAGATTCGACAGGTTTTTCATCTTTTCAGACTTTTGTCAGTTCCGTTTAAATGTTTAATAATGTGGCTTTGATTCTGAGCATCAGATTGCTGTTGGGATGTGTTTGTATTTCTCTTTTTAGTCCTATTTCAATATTCCATACACTGGTTGAATGGTTTTGATTGTTTTCAAGATACTCGCGTTGTTCCGATAAAACCGAAATGTTTTTATCAAGGGTTTTTGGGTTAAAAGTTAAAACATATATCACATCTTCCTCTCCAAGCGAAGTAGTGGTTTGTTGGTCGAGTTATAGAGCCAAAAAATGACCAAGGAGTATATCATACTATATGTGTTTGTCATGCCTAGCAAAAAACAAGCAGCAGACAATCTTAGCATTTGGTTTTTGCAATTTGGTTTAGAATTGACTATTGGTAAGTTTCAAGCCGGGCGATTTTTTTTACCGAAGTCATGGTAAAATTGTGAAGACGAAGCCGACGACTGCGTATAGGTTTTGGGGTTTTTCACTCCATTATGTTATTCTCTTTTAAATATTTTTACGGTATTTCACACAACAACTGCAGTGGTTTATAATTAAAAACGAGAATTACGTATTCAACAACACCCAAGAAAAATAATATACTAGAACTGTAACTTCTCAAAAAAATACTATATGTTTATATGAAAACCTGTCGAATCTCATTGAAATATATGTAATAAAAATACCTGGCAAAGAAATGTTCAATAATAGATATTCATAACTTATACCTTACCTTTTCAAAAACGGTTGCTGGGAAAACAATATCTTTTACGCTTAAACATTTTCGAATGTCTTGCTGCATGCTCCGTCCAAAAGCCTGCCATAAAAACCTGTTTTTTCATATCTGTAACTTCTCTTCACTCTTGAACAGGGTGTAATCAATAAGAAATTCAAACTATTGTTTATATTTATGTTTATTCCCGCCATGAACCAGACAAAACAAAAACGTCTTCGTTGCTTCGTCTTGGTTCTTGACTTTATGTCAATAGCTTCCCCCCCTGCTCTTCGTATTTTATCTCTAAGACGTGATAGTTTGTTTATTTCTGATGTCCAATGAGATTGCATCACGACATCTCAGATCGGTGTTAGGTGGATCCCGCATCGACATTGAGAAAATTTCGGCCAAAAACCTGTAAACATTTGCTCATTTCTTGTCAGTCCAAAGTATTCATAACCCAACTAGTTTGTGATAAGGTAGTAAAATGATCAGTGTTTAATGTGTTGTTATTTTCTTGATGGTTCTCCTGGTATTTTTTTGGTATTTTGAGTGTTTGTCGAAGTGTTTAGTGTGTGAAGTTGAATTTAGTTGCCAACCTTTCCTTATTATACTACATCTACATAACGCGTCGCGCGAAGAGTGGGGCGAGTTTTCGTTTCACTCTCCTGTCGCTTGCAAAGCATTCACATTTGGGTTGCCTATGCTTTTACACGAACGAATACGATCAACTTTTAGCTGTTTTGTATATATGTTCCGTCGCTAGTTCACAGCCTTTTTATACGAACGAACGATCATTTGTAGCTGTTTTGTATAGATGATTACTGATAAACATGTAGGCTGTGTTGGGAAGAGACCTTAACAGGTATTAATTAAATCGAGTTAGAACTCCCTGTGGCTGTACAAACAAAACTTACAAAGGAGGAGCAATAAACAAAACCTTATTAACATATTTAACCGACACGAAACCATGAAAGAAAGCTGTGCGTGAAATGTTTTGCAATCTTAGCAATCGCTTGGCAACGGTGTCAATTCATCCCTAACTTTCTTCGACTACAGCTCGTCCGACGGGTTTGTGAGCGGTTTGCTGCGATATTCAACCAATCATATTGCATCTTGACAGATTTGTACGCTCGCAGGGACAACTCTGACCGGTTTGCTTTGACTCGTGGGCCTTCATTAATAGGTTTGCGTGATTTGCGAGTGGTTTGCGAGAATCGCGAAGCGTGTGTTGCGTAAGAGATCATCTTTCATAAGAGATCGTGTTTTACCAGCCTGCCCTGACTTTCGGATGTAATTTCTGGACGCAAATTGTTATTACCGCCGGATATTGATTAAAAGGCGAATTATATATAATTATAATTGAAAATATAATGATAAAGTCAGAAATTATATAAAATGATAAAGAAATTTCTAAATTACAGCTTTAAAGTATATTACTATAACAGAAGGTTTTTAAAATCTGACAGGTTCATATAGACCGATCAAACCTGTCTGAATCCGCCCTAATCCAACACTCGAAATTTTCCCTATAGGATCTCAGCAACGACCTCCGTATCTCGTCACAGGGCCATTGGTTCAATTCCATCCAGAACGCCTTGATGTTGCTTTTTCGCAACTGATCCCGGTTTGGTTTTAAAATGTATATATTATTCCAACATTTAGAATGTGACGTATATAGGCAAACAGAGATTCGATATCCTAAAATCCACATAATTTTTTGCCATTATGTATACACAATTTTTTTAAATTTTTGTTTCCAGGGCGATGGAAAGTACGAAAATTGATGGACACACCGGAAAAATCCAGTTCGATTCCAATGGCTATCTCAATAATTTAAAATACGATATTATTTACAGGATGACTGATCAAATTAGTACTGAATCAAAATCGGTAGTAATAGGTCAATACGTGAACAGCACCGTTAATTTATATCATGAGATCTGGCCACCAACTTTGGTAGTAAGGAAGCTCACTTGGCCCATTAAGTTTGTCAGAGTTTCAGTACACGAACAGGAACCATACGTTAAGGTCATTACAGACGTCCTAAACAAGAATGACAAATGCCAAGTAGGATTGACGTGTCTTGGGCGAGATGGGAAGAACCACTGCTGTCTTGGTTATTGCATCGACATTTTAAGAATGTTGATGAACGATCTCGAGTTTTCAGCGATTTTGCACGTCGCTAAAGATGGTAAATATGGCGCGATGAATCGCACAACGGGTCAGTGGTCTGGGATAATTGGAGAAGTAGTTCGTGGTGAAGCGGAAATGGCACTTGGTGATATAACGATGAATTCAGAGCGTTCAAAATTCGTTGACTTTACGCATGGTTTTATCGATACGGGTATGGCCGTTCTCGTGAAAGTTTATCATAGTCGTGGTAAAAATATTTTGACTGGTTTTAGTGAACCGTTCACTGTTGCACTATGGATCACAATTTTTATTCTTATTCATGTTGTCTTGTTATGCATATGGTTGCTGGAGAAATTTAGTCCAAACGGTCTTAGAAGGCGAAGAAAACTCGACAAGGATTCGAGATACACATTTTCGTTCGGTGAAGCCATGTTGTATATATGGAGCATGATTTTCCCGTCATTTGGAGTCGACATACGTCCAAAGAGCAGTGCTACGCGGTTTGTGACGGCGTCCTTTGCGTTTTGTCTGCTTATTATAGTTACAAATTACACAGCAAATTTGGCAGCATTTCTGGTTGTTGATGACAAATTTCTCCCGTTAAGTGACGCAGGAATTAGAGATCCAAAGGTAATAACGATAGGACTCTTTCGAGATAATGATGTTTTTATAGGAGTTTGTGTGGCTGTTATAAATACCAGTAGTATAGAGAGTGGGGGTGCGGGCCCAGCAACGCCAACCGTAATATAAACACCAAAACATCGCCAAATTTGTGCCAAGCCACAACTCAGCAATGTTTTGGTATTTACGTTTTACAGTCAACGTTGCTGGGCCCGCACCCCCACTCTCTATACTATTATGGTGATCATTAGTCAATCTAGACACCCCTCCCACGTTTTCTACTCAATTGATACCAAATACCAAAATCACAATTTTCTCTAAATTTTGTGCTAATTTAGTCATATTTAAAAATAGAATGTGTCGTTTCATCATTTTCACGTCTTTAAAAAGTAGAAAGTGTCGTTTCAACATTTTCACGTATTTAAAAAGGGTATAGTGTGCCGCTTCGACATTTTCACATTTTTAAAAAAGTAGAAAGTGTCATTTCAGCATTTTCGCATATTTAAAAGTAGAGAGTGTCGTTTCAACATTTTCGCATGTTTAAAAAATAGAGTGTGTCGCTTCGTCATTTTCACGTATTTAAAAAATAGAAAGTGTCATTTCAACATTTTCACATTTTTGTTCAACAAACCACCAACACGTTCTGCTGTTGTCTCACAAATTCACGCGCGAAAAAAAACCACTAGATTTTGATTCTAGTGGTGATGTTTATCCAAATGGATAGCGAAATGACGCTCTTTTGATTGGCTAACAAATAGCCGGTTGTTTTGCCAAGTTAGTCCGTTTGCTCACTGTTTTCAGTGTTTACCACCTCACTTCTAAAATGGTGATCGTACACATATTTCGACGTTGTGATTCCTCCCGACAACAAACCTAAGAAGGGCACGTACGGCGTCACAATCGCGACAATGCTCTCAACGTCTTTCTTTAATAACGGATCTTTTTGCAACTCATCATTTAGTTCGTCAGGGTTCTCAATAGCGTTCAACCCATCTAGTAAGCTAGCGAATTTGCTGATTAGCAAGTCGGTGAGAAAGGCGTTTGCGATTTCCATTCTCTTCAACTCATATTGGCGCCATATCTTGTCGATAACCTTTGCGGACGCTTTTTTAATGTACGCTTCAGATTGGCTTACCGCACCATCACCAGACAGTCTAATAAGTTCGGATCTCCTAACGTCAATGTTGTCTTCCACAGTCGAAGTGTCGGCGGTCTCCTCGACTAATTCCTCAATCGTAGGATTTTCTTCACTTTTGCGTTTTACCATCACGCTATTACTTATACCCATATTTTATTGCGGAATAACAACTTCGTGACTGTATGGATAGCGTAGTGAGATTTCGAGTCTAGCGTACTTATTATTTTTTAATGCGGTCACAATCGCCGACGCTTCCTCTTTGCTAATGTTTCCAAGATAATCGTCAATAACAACCTTCATATCACTTCTGCTCGGACAGTAAAAGCAAATGAGCTTACTAATGTTTTCTCTATACGGTTTTGCGATCGACGTCAGTTGTTGTGTGATGACAATAACACTCAACATAAAATGTCGCGCACTAAAAGCTAAGTTGACCAATTGACTAGTCCTATTCTTGACGTCCTGCCCACTTGCACAGTCGTCCAACACAATCAGAGTGTTAGTGCCTTTAAAAACGTTCGTCACACACTTGAGAACAGCGTCAACATTATCCTGCGCACAGTCTATCGCTAACACGTCAGGGTCGCGCACATATTTCCAATCTTGATACGCTTTGTTCCACTCAAAAGTAGGACAAATCAACACAATGTAGTCAAATTTGCCACGATACTCAGATTCCAGTGTGTTGAGCAAATAATGTGTCTTACCACAAGCTGTCATACCAACAATTAGCGCATTAAACGGAGTTTCCATTAAATTGTGTTTGGTTTAGTACTGGATTGATTGCAACCCATTGTTCATGAAGTTGACCAACCCATCACTTATCACAAACATCCTGCACATGACATCTGTAGTCGTCGCTTTTTTAGTGATCTCAAGAAGCACGCCAGATTGTGTGTTCACAATTTTTTTACCAGTGGCAACGTTGTAATTATCTTGGACGCTCCTCAAGTCAATGACTAACGCAAAACCATCTTTATAGAATTTTTGTATGGTCATGAACTGAGCGTGTTCTTCACCCAACCCAAACAGTCGTTTCGCTTCTGCATAGAACTTCGACTTTGGGATGCCTTGTGAGTACACACTATTTGGCACACCTTCAATTGTGACTCTAACACTCTCGATATTTGGGTAAAGAAACTCCTCGCTATCTGTTCGCACCTTATTCGTGAATAGCAACACAATTGCCTTCATGCTTTTTCTTGGTAGATTAACATTCTTGTTCACAATGGTCGTACCTTTGTCCCATTCGGTGGTTTTCATCAACGTGACGTGTTCGTATGACAAACTACGACCACTTGCATAGCCCGACGTTATTTCATCAGAGAGCTCCTGGTTATCGATCGTTTCATACTCAAGCTCGAGGTTCTCCAGAGTGTACCCACCCACACTCTCATTGGATTGCGCCACCATGATGTCTGTGGCCTTCGGAAGTGTGATCACATACTGCAAGTTGTTATTCATGCTAAAAGGAGCGTACAACCCATGGTCATTCATGATCCTACCAAGCTTTATCCGCTGTTTCGTTCCAATCACATCAAACATCAGCGCGTCACTAACTTTAGCAACGTTCCCACTTGTCGCGCCACTGTCATCCTTAGAAATTAGCTTTCTCAAGTTCTCAGAGCCAACACCATAGTCAATCATTTGATCTCGCGCAGTAACGCTTTCCCAAAGGTCACGATAAACACCAGTGTAATTTTCCCCACTGTTGTCATACACAGTTTCTCCAGCTAGTCTCACAACAAGTTTCTCAACCAACAACTTGCTCACATTGTTCAAGAACCAGCTTTTGGCGTTTGCATTCTTAAAGTCGAACACTAAACCCAACGATCCAGGCACCAAACAGCTGCTAACCTTAAGCTTCGGTATGTCAATGTAAAGTTGCTCACCAGGGTTGACTTTATTAGGGTTCAACGTGATCACATGCTGCGTTCTCACCCCTTTTATGACACCCATGGTCGCTCGTCTAAAACCAGGGCTCAACTCTGCCGATGTGACGTTCATATACTTTACGTGTGTTTTGTTATCTTCGAAGCTGAGACCCTCGAAGATGAGACTACCGTTTTAGCTTGTAATAATCATAAGCGAACCACGCAAATATCACTGCGAGTACCCACAGATTTTGAGCCAACCATGCGAGACCCTTCGCACCCAACGTCAACGCATTATAAACTAAGTTAGCCAACCCAACAGCCCATGGACCCATCTTCGTTATCGCATTCTTAACAGCCTGTGCGAACGACCTCGTAGCCATAGCGCCTTTCATAACAGCGGACCTCCCAGCGATGATAATTGTTGTTATAATCCCAGCCATTGAAATTGCCACAGCGCTCAACCCAACCACATTTTCTTTAGCCCATTCCTTAAATTTCTGAAACCTGTCAATGTCGACTTCTTGTTGCTCTCTAACCTCCTCTATTTGCCGCTGTTCAATAACTCTGTCTCTAGCTTTTCTAAGTCCAATCACTCTTTCAACTAGACCAATACGCTCTTTTTTCTCCGCAGTCGTGAGGCCTTCTCTGTTGAGTTCTGCCAATCTCCTACTCGTTTCATCTATCGCCTTTTGAAAATAGTCTGCTTGTATTTGCAACGCACCAGTGTCACCTATTCTTGATTCACGCAACACGCTATCGCTTGGATTAAGCACACCATTCAGATCACGGTTCTCGTTTGGTGTTAGCCCAAGTATGTCGTCGTGGCCCACTCTTGTCTCAATTACTGGGAAGTCGTCTGGGACTACTTCTGTTGTGACAGCTGTTGTCTCTGTATTCTCAGGGATTTGACTAACTAACTGTTTGAACTGCTCAATCGCATTTTTACTACTCGCGTCTTTACTGTAGATCAAACCTTTTTTCCCAGGTATTAGAATTCGTTTGGGTTTTCCATATTCACCATCTTTGTTTATCGGTTTGAAAAGAATAGCCCCCGAGCTCGTAACCCACGACCTGTCGACTATTTTCCTTGACGCGTCGTCACGGCCGAGTCCCTTTTTGCTTAGTTTACGTATTTTCTTACCTACTAGCTTGATTCTTTTTACTTGATTTTCTATTACCTTTTTGTTGAGCGCGTTTAGCTCACCCAATCTTTTATAAAGTTCGTCCGACTTCTCTTCAAGAGCTATACTGTAGCTTGTGTCATTAACGTCACCATATGATTCCTGCTCAACAAACTCCGCTGTTGGGACTTCTACGTTAGTTCCTCTTATTGTCACCGTTTTACCATCGTTAGTGTCGGTAAATGACGTCTCTTTTTGCCAATCTCGCCTCGCGTCTAGCTCACTCATTATCTTTTTCGCGTGGTCTTGATAGTCGTCGTAATTAACACGAACGTCTTCCGGCATGTCGTCTTCAATGTACTTATCGTCTGTGTCTTCGATTAACTTTTCGATATCGGCGAGCTTCTCTTCTAATTGCTCGTCAGTGGCGTCATCGTACTCATTAAAGTTCTCCATCTCGATCTCGTCATAACCTTCCCCACCTTCAGCCATATTACATTAGCTCACATTTTGAATGTCGCTTTCTGGTATCCATGAATCACGCTTGCTTTTAGTTTAAATAATTGTACGCAAGCCACGCAAATGTCACCGCAAACACCCACAGATTTTGAGCTAACCAAGCGAGACCCTTTGCACCTACCACCAGCGCGTCATAAACTAAGTTAGCCAATCCAACAGCCCATGGACCCATCTTCATTATCGCGTTTTTAACAGCCTGCGCGAACGACCTCGTGGCCATAGCGCCTTTCATAACATTAGACCTCCCAGCGATAATAATAGTTGTTATAATTGCAGCCACTGAAATCGCTAAAGCACTCAACCCAACCATATTTTCTCTAGCCCATTTCTTAAACCTCTGCAATCTGTCAATGTCGACTTCCTGTCGCTCTCTAACCTCCTCTATTTCTCGCTGCTTAATAACCACGTCTCTAGCTTTTCTAAGTCCAATCACTCTTTCAGCTAGATTGACGAACTCCTCGTTCTCCGCGGTCGTGAGGTATTTCCCCTCAAGCTCTGCTATTCTTTTGTTCGCTTCATTTATCAAGTCTTGAAAGTGGTCTGCTTGTATTTGCAATGCACCAGTGTCGCCTATTCTCGACTCACGCAGCATATTCTCACCTGGATTGAGTATGCTATTCAACTCACGGTTCTCGATTGGTGTTAGTCCAGGTATGTCGACGTACTCCGCGTGTGTGGTGTCTAACAATGGTGCACTCCTCGCGACGTCTTCGTGGTCTTTTGCGTTGTCATTAATCCGCGTCTCAATATCGCTAAAGGTCTCCTCCATGTGTTGACGCGTTCTTCTACCACGTTCAAGAACCAGCCCACTCCTCACTTTAGTTAGTCTAACTCTCTCACCAACTGCGACGTTTGGGTCACCCCAAGCTAGCTCACTGTCTTGGGTGGCTTTCTCAAGACTACGCTCTAGTTCGTCGTCAGTGACATCTTTGTATTCGTCAGAGCCCTCCGTGTCGAGGTCGTCGAAGCCACTTTCAGCCATATTACATTAGCTCACATTTTGAATATCGCTTTCTGGTATCCACGAATTATGTTTGCTCTCATAACCTAACCATTTGACTAGCGCCATCTTCTTCCCTCTGACTTTCTTTCTTTTCAACACCTTTTCAACTCTGTACACATCGTCACCATGTCTCTTATTAACCAGCGATAGTTCCTGTTCATAAAATTTCCCAATAATCTGTTCACCGGTGTGGTCCTCAATTTCGTACACATTCGGATCACCACGAATAACCTTTACCACTTTAAACAGCTCCTCAGTGAAGTTGGCTTCATAGCCCTTTGTGAACACGCTCTTGTATTTACTAATTCTCACTGATTGACCAACTCTAAACTTTGGCAATGGGTTGTCTGCAAATTGGTGACCAAACAAAGTGGTCCACACTTCGCCTTCATTTGACTTATTGACATCCTTTGGCTTCATCATAATACTGCGGTTCACATTGCTATTGTAATTGCTTACAAACTGGTCCAAAGCGTCAATCCATTTGTACGTTCCACGGGTGTAAAAGTACTTCCACATAATACTCTTCAGACTTCTATTAAAACGCTCAACAACAGCAGCCTTTTTATCGCTCTTAGTGCTGAAATATTCAACACTATGTTTTTTCAGCAAACTTTTCACACCAACATTGTAGAACTCAAGTCCATCGTCAAATTGGGCTAACTTAGGTGTGGTCCCAAACCGATCTTTAAAGTCATCCAACAATTTTCCAACAGCCTTAGTCATGTTCTTAGTGTCTTTTCTATAAACTGCAATTCCAAAAGCGTATCTACTCAATATTTCAATGCCTGTCAATATCCAATAACACCCTCCATTCTGTTTTGAGTACTTACTCATGTCCACTAAGTCCATTTGGAGCTCTTCACCAAGAAACCCAACAAAAGTCGCGCGGAACTTATGTCTCCTCACAATGGGTTTGTACCTAGTGTAAGTGTCCTGCGCTGTCAACCATTCTTTCACTGTTTTTCTAGTCACCCCCAATCCATCCCCCAATGCACTTTGATACAACCTCTCTGCACCACTGTACCCAGTCTTAGGATTATAATAAATGTCTCTCAACCCTTGCTCTGTCTCCACACCGAGTTCCATATAATTCACACAATATACAGTTCCAATAGCACCGCGCCAACGTCAGCGTCACCATTGTTTGGTTTGACACGAAACGTCATACTTGAGTAAATACCTTTTTTAATACCCACCTTTGACTCAATGTCCACATGACGTTGCACTGACCCTTTCAAAGACTGTTCAGTGGGTATTGGCAACGTTGTGATCACACTGCTTCGCTTCCCATCAATACCTACATTGCTATCCGCTTCAACAACGTCACACGAAACTTCTATGTACTTCAGACCTCTGTACATGTCGACCTCGTTTGGGCTAGTGTGCCACTGTGAGTCATTCTGAATCACCTTACCCTTCGCGAAACCAAGTAGAGGCCCAATGGTGTCTAACACAGCTGAACTACTAACCTTGACCCTACATTTGCCTGTCGGCACCAGTTTCTCTATCTCGAGATTTACCTTATGTATGTTCGTTAGACTCCAGTTTCAAAACTTTGACCAATGCATCGAAGCTAAAGTACCCTTCACCCACTTTAATTTTTTTAAAAGAGCCAACCCTAGAGTCATCCAGCGTGAAGACCTGAATGCTGTCGTCATTTGTCGCGTTATGGTAGTCCCAATACACAGTGGCTGTCTTGACCATAATGTGTGGGTTATCGTGCATGATCATCATTGCGTTGTCAAAGGACACCACTTTTTCCGCTCCTTCAATGAATACCGTCAACTTTCGCATTATGTATAACATACAGTATATTATATGCAGAAAGCCCTTCATGACTACTATGGAAAGCACTACGAACGTGCGATGGCGAACACATCGAAGGCTACACACGACGCAAAGGCAGACCTCATCAAAAAGTACCCTCACGCTACTTTAAGCAAATTCGAGTTCGATCCAAATATTTCGCAAGATGGTAAAATCATGAGTGTCGACATATATTTCAGAAACAACGACATCCTCAGCACAGACATAACCAGCACAACCTTCAAAAACGATAAAAACATGTGGAAGTGGTTGCACAATAGTAAGTTCCCAATAATATGGCAAGGCGGTGGAACTATCCAACCACTACCAAAAGGTCATAAGAACCACTGGGGACTTTGGGATGGCTATCCAACAGAAAATGTGTTAAATTATCCAGTGAGTAACTTCAAAGTCTTTGTTAACCAAAGTAGCTACTTCATGTCAAAGCTACCAACCCTACAAATCACCACGTCGAAGACCGTGTCGAAGTGGGACGACAATGAATCTTACCACCGTGTTGTGTTTGCGACGTATTGTGCGAGTTTCTGTTGTGGAGTGTCGTTGCAACATTTATCAGTGTCACAAGAAGTTCACCCCGTGGTCACAAGTGTGATGAGATTTCATTTGTACTTCACCATTAGAAGACTTCTCAGAAGAATGGAAGGTGGTGAGACCATGAAGTCAATAAGTAGAGAATTCAACGCTTCCGAATTGTATGGTAAGATTTCCAAGATTCCTAGAAAACACTACTACCAGAATAAAGTCCTGAGCGATGGCACAACAGGTGAGTCCAGAGTCTACACACTCAACGACACCCATAACGATTACAAACGATACGTCGCGCGGTTGTCAGACGGCTTTACCAACATTGGGCTGCAATATCTAAATCAGAGCATAGAAGCCTTTGTGTACTCCACACTTGGTGCGCAAGCGAGAACACGTGTATCAGTCGTTGGTGGTTCTGCAGGAAGTCTAGAGACCCAACAAGAGTTCCGCAAGTTGTTTTCTGACAGTGTTATACAGTATGACGTATCGACATGGATCCTCAACATGAATAAATCGATTAGAGACACCAACGTTGTCCAAAATCTTGCAGTGTCACCAAGTACGTGGTTAATGCCAAGTAACCTAGTGATACTCAAGAATAAAATCGCTGGGTACAACAACTTATTAAAGATTGCCACAGAGTCCATGAGATTTGGAGTGAACACTCGCTTGAATGCAACAACACCAACGACTATGGCTAAAAAAGTCCACCAAGAAAATGTGGTGACTAACTTAGTAGCACCACCAGTGAAGAAAACAATGGTCACCACCAATCAAATAGCACAGACCACCACAAGTAAGTCAGACACGACAACGCTGGCGATAGTGTTAGGGTTCTCAGCAGTCTCTGGCTATCTACTAACCAAATACACCTTGAAGTAGTAATGAGTCTAAACTATGGGTATGAGTCTGACGACCCTCACGATAAAATACTAAAGAGAACGAAAAGGCATCTGGACGAAGATCCTAAATTGAGCGCGACCGGTGGAAGGATGTCTGGACTAATAGACATGCAAGGCTCAGCGATAAAAAACGTAGCAGACCCAGTCGATGACTCAGACGCTACCAATAAAAGAACTCTAGAGCAATTGTTAGCAGGTTACCTCAAGAGTCAGTCCTATAATGTTGTGCTCGACTTCAACGTTAGCACACACGCCTTGAAAAATGTGGAGTTTCACACCAATGGTTCAAGCAAAGTGAAAGCCATTGGTGAAACAAGCAAATTAGTGCAAAACAACCCAACCTATGGTCCTATTGTTGGCATCAGCAGTGTAAGCCAAAGTTTTCTATCCCCTGTGTTAACACCACTCCCACTTGAGTCAGGCCTTCATTTTAACTGCCCAAGTATGCAGTGGTGTGATCTTTCCATTTTTGTTGTGGTGAGGTTACCTATGAGAACCGCTGGATCAAATTGGGAGACAATTATATCGAACGACGACGGTCAGTGGGATAAGTTCATAGGGTACAAGACTGGTATGGCTAATGGACTCGCGTATGGTGGTAGCATCCCAGCAATGGAGAGCATATGCACTATTCCAAGTGGCGTTGACATAAGTAAAATGCATATGATATCAATACACTGGCAAATGAGCAACTCACATGTCAGGGTCAACAACGTTAAGTCAACCGACTCAGACTTCATAGCGAATATGGGAAAGATAGGCACACCCTACGGAACGATTTTTGGAATACACCGACCAAGAATACCACTCGCACCCTATGCGTACCCATCGTTGGTAGAGTTCTACGGCATGAAAATTGTGAGCGGTTACATGACAAACCGAGACATCATAGTCATGGGTGGAAAAATGATGAAGGAATATGGTATAAAGTAAATGGGAGCATGTATTTCGAGACCTCATGAAATATATAAGATAAATAAGACGACTGATCACATGTTCAAAGCTGGTGGGTCATTTGGTCGCGGTGACGTTACTCTCGAGCTCCACGCTGAGATTGGTATGAGGTCTAAAAAGACTTACGGCAAACCTATTATGTTACCAGAATCAGACACTGTGGGAGTGGTAGAGGACACGACCTAAGTTATAATGGGTTGGCTTAGAAAACTGGTTCATAACATTAGAAACTTTTTCAGACGACGTAGAAAACTGAAGACTAATAAAACATATCTGATGCGTTGGTACACAACAAACCAGATCTATAAAAAACCTAGCGCTCACATCAAGTAGCTTTTTTGTGGGAGACTATAATATAGCGATGACTTCCATGGCGCTTCAACTATTCGATTTCGATGGTCACCAAATCACGACGGTTAATCACAACGGTGACATATGGTTCAAAGCAAAAGAAGTCGCGAGCGCTCTAGGTTACGCTCGACCAAAAGACGCAGTTAACGATCATGTCGAACCTGACTGTAAAATGAAGATGGAACAGGCCTCGTTTATCAACGAACTTGGGGTCTACTCGTTGGTGTTCTCGAGTAAAATGGAGCGCGCGAAACACTTCGGAAAGTGGGTGCACTCAGAAGTCTTACCAAGCGTTAGAAAGGGTTTAGCTGACGTCGGTCTCAAACACAACCAGTTTAAAATGATCACCGAGTTCGATCTTCACACGAAAGTCGTTGGTTTTCTTAGAAAATATTATCCAGAAGCTATTTTGATAGCCGGGCTTGGTGAAAATCAAGACACTTCTGCGAAGAGAATAAATTCGTGGAAAAAAGGTTACCAACGTGGAACACCTGATTTGATTATTGCTAATGCAAACCGACAGAAAATTGGGCTTGTGATTGAGTTCAAGAATCCAGGTGGCACAGGTAAGACATCCAAAGAGCAAGACGAGGCGCTACTCAGATATAAATCCGCTGGTTATCTAACATTGTTGTGCGACTCATACGACGACGCTATTACTGCGATAATAAAATATTTCTTTGACGTCGGGTTTCAATGTTCCCAGTGTTTTCGTAAATTTAAAAATAAAGCAGCGTTAAGTAACCACGAGAGACATCACTGTGTGGTGCGCGACTAATTTTACGTGTGTGAAAAAAATGTTTCTATGAGACATTGGACGCTTCATGTGACCAATGTATAAATTTAAAAAGTGGGGTATCCGAGAACACCCTTAATTTTGTGTGGAAGGATGATGACGTCTGCACACTGCTCTGTATTGCTCAGCACCACCAACGAACGATGGTCCTGGATTATATCTCCAATTGAATGGCGCTTCGACAGTCGTTCCACGAGTGTCACGACAAACAGCGCAATACGCTTTTAGAAATGTGATGTCGTCTGCCATTGGGAAGAGCGTGTCGAGTTCACCAAGTCTTTTTAAGTGCTCTGTTGCTATGAGACCACAAATAATGACGTGAATGTCAGCTTTAATGTAGTCGCGAATAACTGGGAGTAGATCAGAGTACCAATGGCCTTCATCAATACCAATGACGTCGTAGCCAGCTAGCTCGAAAGAACTCGGAAGGTTGGTGATTAACTTCGTAGGTAAACTGTCTGATTCAACAACGATGGTCTGACGATGCGTGGAGAACGCGTGGTCAGTTCGTCTGGTGTCGCCTGTCTTGTTCATGTAAAGGACTCTAAGCCCTGACTTACTTAACGCAACTAACCTGCGGAGAGTCTCTGTCGTTTTTCCTGCGAACATGGGACCAATCACAATTTCTAGTTTACCAACTTTCTTCATGATTACTATACCTCCAGAGAAATACTCTCTCCTGTTGCGGCAACTGCTGTTCGTTGTTAAATATCCGCTGAAGCTCTAAGTTTTTAAGATGGGACTGCGAGCTCTCGTGTCTCGAGCGATGCATTGGGTTGTTTGTGGTCACACCGCATGGGTAACACACGTACACGTTGTGCGCGTGTGCAAAGCTCTGATGGGCGGATGAGCGTATGTGGTCCTCGATGTCGTCCGCACTCAGTATATCATTACACCCCACCATGCAAACGTTAACGTCACGGTTCGCGGCGAGCTCTAGCCACGCTTTGAGTTTGGTTGGGCATGGTCTCCATAGAAGGATCGTTAAGAACACTTCGAGGTAGTTACCGAGTAATGTAGCGGTGGACTCACAAGGGTTACCTAAGTAGTCACCACCTGCTAACACAAGACGCTTGAACGGTAAGTAACACCACACGGGGATCTCGTTAGCTAACTTATTAACCCACCAGTTGGCTGTGTCTTCTTGAAGATTGATCCAAGCCTCGTGAACACGCTTTGTGGTGAGAGTCTGAGCGTTGAATCGTTTTAGCGATTCCTCATTTCTACTATAGATGTCGTGCAACGCGAAGGCTGACAAGTACTCTTTTAAGACGCTAGGTCCAGAGGTGTCTTGTGGGATAGACACGTTGATAAAGTGGTTTCTTCGAAACTCGGCAATCTCCGCTTCGCTAACCTCTCGGGCTTGAGTCATTATGTTATACTCCCAGAAAAAATCCTAATTTTTTAGTGCGTTTGGTCTGGAACTGTGAGATAACTGTGAGGTCAACTGTGAGATACCTGTGAGTAAGATAACACGTGATAGTATATTAGATGGTTGAGGACTCACAGACGGCTGAAGCGAAGATCACAGCTGATGTGAAGAGTGTTAAGGTGAAGGACCCAAAGCGCGTCGCTGCTGGTAAAAAGTTGGCTGAGATATCGAAAGCTGCGAAAGAAAAGAAAATGCGTGAAATGATAGTCAACGAAGAACAGGGTAGTGAGTGGAGCTATGGTTATATTGTTGGAACACTTGGTGTTATCATTGCTGCTGCTTCGCTATGGTACACAATTAGCAGTGAGAAAGAGACACAATTAGAACCTGTGAGTACTGCATCAGCACCCGCGTCAGAAAATCGTAGAACTTGTCGTCCAGCGTTAGACACATTTGATTCTTGAACAAAACACACGACAATGTATATATGGCTGCGATCGATCGAAAAGAACTTATGAACGAATTGTACGACGCGCTACTTGTTACGACCGGCGCTGTGGTAGTGAGTATGATTTCTAAAAGGGCTTTGGGGGAACCATTGGGAACGCCAGTGAGAGGCACAGTGAAACTCGCTGCGGCTGTTGGTGCAGGAACGCTGTTAGTAAAATGGATGCAATCGAAAAAGTGGATACCGACAGATCCATTCAAATCAACGTAAGTTAATGGTGAGCGTTGTGGCCGGAGGGATTTTTAATGCAGTGGCTTTTGCAGGCGCTGGCTTTATGTTTTCGAAGTTTAATCACGCAGGCTATGAAGCTGAGATGAAAAGACACAACCATGCGTTGGAGCAGTTAGCCAGTGCGAAAGAAGTGTGGTATGAAAATGAAGTCGCTAAAAAAGATCAGATTCAGCGCTTGCGACAACAGCTCTCTGACGCTAATGCTGACATCAATGACACAAACCACGCGCTGGAGGAGCTTAGAAGCGTAATGACCATACAGTACAGCGGACGAGTGTTCACTGACCTCCCGAAGATTGCGGATTACTACCAACCGAGTGCGGAAATGAAGGATTACCAATTATTGTTTGTTAGTGCGTTAGGTTTGGGTAGTGGAGTAGTGGTGTGGGTATTGGTTCGATAAAAAAAATGTTGGAGTAGTATAAGTGATGGACAAACTTATGAGGCAGATGAGCTATGGCTACACAATCGACGAGATTGTGAATGAAGCGCAAATTGAGTGTGAAGACACCTTCAGGTTTTATCACTGCTTGGATTGTGACGTTGTGAAAAACATGACTGACTGTGGTGGGTACGCGTGTCCAAAGTGTGGCGACATCGAATGGGGCTACACTCAGAGTTATAGTGACATGAGACTCACACGACCAAAAAGCGTTCACAAGCGGTCTTGGTGGATGGGGAGGAGACTACGGAACGTTGTGAAGTACGAGCACCTTGAGTTGATAAAAGAGAACTTCTTGAAAGTTGTCAATGTGTTGTACTCATGCAATTTGATAAAGGGTAGAAACGTCAGCAGATACGGATACTACATTATTAGGTTGTGTCATAGAAGACAACTTGAGACACTCGAGAAGGTGTCAGACCTTAAAGACGGAAAGGTGAAAGAGAAGTTTGACAACAATCTGTTTGGGGTGGTGTACCCAAAGTTGGGATGGTGCGAAAGTGGCGATCGTTATTACAACGAGTGGCTTAGGAAAAAAAAATACATGTGTAGTATATAGAAGCCATGGGTGACGTCACAGAAAACTCACTTGTTAGAACTGGTGCAGCTGTTGTAAATCCGCTAACAGGTAGAGCAGTCAACGTTCATGGGCGAGTCTACAATCAACTTGTTAGAGATGGTGTTTTTAGCGACACGACAAATGCGACTATTGTTAATCCGCTGACAAACAGACGAGTTAACGTTGGCAGTCGGACACACAACCGTCTTGTCAGAAACCAGGAAGCGCGACCCACAGTTGAAGACGATAGCCCACGGCTGTTGGATCGAGCACTGAGAGGGTTCACAAGGTCTTATGGAGTCGAGGTGGTTAACGACAGAGACATAAACCAGGTGAATGGTAGTAGAAGCGCTGTCATTAATCTTTTGAGACGTGAACTAGGTGAGACCAACGGAATGAAAGTGGTAGAGACAGTCAAGGTCACTTTTGAGAAAGTTTTAGAACTCAATAAGACCACATACAAAACTGCCTACTTTAACAGCGAGACGTTCGTCGTCATTAACGAGCGTGACATCGAAGGTGTTGCCAACCGTGGGTGGTTATCTGAGGGGTCTGGATGGACTATCGACAAAATAGACGCACACTACGTTAACATCGCTATTTACAGACCTTTGAATGGGAGTAGCTACATTGCGTTGCCGAAGGAGTTGCGCAATAGTATGAAGGGCTTGATAAACGTAAATAATGAGGATGACAACGAGTGTTTTAGATGGTGTCACCTAGCACATAAGTTTCCTGTTGGAAAAAACTCTGATAGAACGTCAAAGTATGTCAGCCATGTCAGTGAGTTGAACTACGATGGAATTAACTTCCCAGTCACACTCAAAGATTACAACAAGATTGAAAAGGCTAACGAAATTAGCATTAATGTTTTTGGGTATGAAAATAAGCAGCCATTCCCTGTGTACGTTTCTAAGGAGGTGTATCCTGACCACATGGACCTATTGTTGATAACTGCCGATAGTAACAAGCACTAGCTGTATGTGTACATTCGCGATTTCAACAAATTCATGTACCGCCAGACAGAGCACAAGGCAAGAAAGCACTTTTGTAGATATTGCCTGCAGTGTTTTACCCGAGAGGATGTGCTTGAAAGTCACATTGAAGTGTGTTTGGTCATCAATGGGAAGCAAGCTATTAAAATGCCGCAAAAAGGTGCGAAAGTGAAATACGAGAATTTTAGTAGGCAGCTAAACGTACCATTTGTGGTGTACGCAGACTTTGAGGCTATCACACAGAAGGTGCACACAACAACACCATCAAGCAAGTGTAGCTACACAAATGCCTACCAGAGGCATGTTGACTGTGGTTATGGGTATAAATTGGTTTGTTGCTACGACGACGAGTATAGTAAGCCAGTGAAAGTGTACCGCGGTGAAAATGCAGTCAACAAGTTTATTGGGGAGATGCTAGAAATTGTCGAATATTGTAAAGAAACATCTGAGAGTCACTTTAACAAAGAAATGATACTGACTGATGACGATAGACAAGACTTTGACGAGGCTGAGAGTTGTCATATTTGCAGTGTTGAGTACATTAGCGCTGACGTTAGAGTGAGAGACCACTGTCACGTGTCAGGTAAGTATAGAGGGTCCGCACATCGTGAGTGTAACGTGAACTTTAGATTGACTGATAAAATTCCTGTGATCTTTCATAACTTACGCGGTTACGATAGCCATTTCATTATGCAGGAGATTGGTAAGTTTGGTCAAGACATAAATGTGATACCGAACAACATGGAGAAGTACATGGCGTTCATGCTTGGAAAAAACTTGGTATTTTTGGACAGCTTTCAGTTCATGAGTAGCAGTCTAGACAACTTGGTGAAGAACCTACCAAGAGACGCTTTCAAATACACGTCAGAAGTGTTTCGTGAAACAGGGTTGGCACTAATGTCAAGAAAGGGGGTCTACCCCTATGATTACATGGACTCCTTTGAAAAATTTGATGAAAGCGAGTTACCCTCTAAAAAAGACTTTTACAACGTTCTGAATGACGAGCACATTACGGAAGAAATGCATGAGCGTGCTTGCGATGTGTGGGACTACTTTGACGTTAAAAATATGGGTGGGTATCACGACCTGTATTTGAAAAGCGACGTGCTCTTGCTCGCTGATGTTTTTGAGAACTTTAGAAAGACATGTCATCGCGAGTATAAATTAGACCCGTGTCACTATTTCACATCGCCTGGATTGGCTTGGGATGCTATGTTAAAGATGACTGGAGTAGAACTCGAATTATTGTCCGAATGCGTGGTGGTGTGAGCTACATATGCAACAGACATGGTGTGGCGAATAATAAATACATGAAGGGGTACGACGAAGCGCAAGAGTCGAAGTATTTGATGTACCTTGATGCCAACAATTTGTATGGATGGGCAATGAGTCAAAGTTTACCTACGGGTGGCTTCAAGTGGTTGACTGAGAAAGAAATAAAAAAAGTTAATCTATGCGACTATCACAACGACAGTAAAAAGGGCTTACTGCTTGAAGTCGACTTGGAGTATCTAGACCATTTGCATGACCTACACAACGACTACCCGTTGGCTCCTGAGAAGATGGAGATAACCATTGACATGTTGTCGGAGTACTGCACGAAAATTAAAAATAAGTTTAATGTGAGTGTTGGCGGTATGAAGAAGCTGGTGACTAATTTGATGAACAAAAAAAAGTATGTGTGTCACTATAAAAATCTGCAGTTGTATACGGATCTTGGATTGAAAATCAAAAAGGTGCATAGGGTCCTACAGTTTGACCAGTCCAAGTGGTTGGGCAAGTACATTGACTTTAACACAGTCAAAAGAACTGCGGCTAAGAACGCTTTTGAGAAGGACTTCTTCAAGTTGATGAATAACAGCGTGTTTGGAAAAACGATGGAAAATTTGAGGAAGCGTGTAGACGTGAGATTAGTGACCACTAGGAGGAAATTTAAAAAGCTTGTCTCAAAGCCAACGTTTGTCTCTTGCAAGATATTTAGCGAGAACTTAGTCGCCGTCCACAAAGTTAAAGAAACGCTGACATTGAACAGGCCCGCATATGTAGGTATGTGCATACTAGACTTAAGTAAAACGCTGATGTATGATTTTCACCATAATTACATTATGAAAAAGTACTCTAGCGACACCTGCAGATTGCACTTCACTGACACTGACAGTCTGCTGTACACAATCAAAACTGGTGACGTCTACTCCGACTTCATGGAGGAGCGCGAAAAGTTTGATAATAGTGATTACCCTGCAGACAACCCATTCGCTTTTAAGGAGAATAAGAAAGTTATTGGGAAGATGAAAGACGAGTGCGCTGGAACGCCAATTATCGAGTTCGTTGGGTTGCGTAGTAAAATGTATAGTTATTTGAAAGAGGATGGAGGTGGTGGAAAAACTGCTAAAGGTATTAGAAAGAATATAATTAAAAAGGTAATCAGACACGAAGATTACAAAAGTGTGTTACTTGAGCAGAAACAATTGCGACACACAATGAAGACCATTAGAAGTGTCAAACATCAGCTAGGTAGTTATGAAATTAATAAAGTGTCGCTATCCTGCTTTGATGATAAACGATACCTTTTAGAAAATGGTATTGACTCCTACGCATATGGTCACAAAAACATTGTAGTGAGAGACAGTGAGCAAACGGACTAACTTGGCAAAACAACCGGCTATTTGTTAGCCAATCAAAAGAGCGTCATTTCGCTATCCATTTGGATAAACATCACCACTAGAATCAAAATCTAGTGGTTTTTTTTCGCGCGTGAATTTGTGAGACAACAGCAGAACGTGTTGGTGGTTTGTTGAACAAAAATGTGAAAATGTTGAAATGACACTTTCTATTTTTTAAATACGTGAAAATGACGAAGCGACACACTCTATTTTTTAAACATGCGAAAATGTTGAAACGACACTCTCTACTTTTAAATATGCGAAAATGCTGAAATGACACTTTCTACTTTTTTAAAAATGTGAAAATGTCGAAGCGGCACACTATACCCTTTTTAAATACGTGAAAATGTTGAAACGACACTTTCTACTTTTTAAAGACGTGAAAATGATGAAACGACACATTCTATTTTTAAATATGACTAAATTAGCACAAAATTTAGCGAAAATTGTGATTTTGGTATTTGGTGTCAATTGAGTAGAAAACGTGGGAGGGGTGTCTAGATTGACTAATGATCACCATAATAGTATAGAGAGTGGGGGTGCGGGCCCAGCAACGTTGACTGTAAAACGTAAATACCAAAACATTGCTGAGTTGTGGCTTGGCACAAATTTGGCGATGTTTTGGTGTTTATATTACGGTTGGCGTTGCTGGGCCCGCACCCCCACTCTCTATACTACTAATACCAAATTAATTAAATTATATATCCTTTCCATTCCATATATCTTACTAATTATTATCTTGTTTACCATAGTACCTTTTTCCGAAATATGCACTATAAAATCTTCTCAGTAGAACAACCTAGGACAATGAGATTCTTAAATATAATTATTACTCAGAATGCTACCAGTTTAGAAAAAGATATAAATCACGTCTGCATGCATGCATTTCAGGAATTTTAGATCTGGTTCATAGTACTAACGTCTACAGTATCATTCCGAGTACTGTGTTTGTTAGAAACAGGTGTGAAAATTCTGATTGTCGTTGAGTTGTACTTTTTTCAATTCAGTAATAGTATCGGAACCTGCACGTATATTTGCAGTATAGACGTTTTCAACAAAACAATGCATGATGGGTAATCATGATCACTTTCGGTTATCCAGTATAGGAAATCGTTTATATTTTCCTGTAAATTTCAAGAATAGAAAATCATACTAGAAATACGTGTACGTAACAACTCACTCGATGTATAGTGTAATATTGCTACAATGAACGCAATTTGGCGCATCGTAATTCATTTGGCCTAGGTATGAGAAAGAGTCAAAATATATAGGTTAGTTTTGGTAGCAAATAATAGTTTTTTTTTTCAGTAAACAGAAAAGAAAAGAAAAAACTCGACATTTGAAAAAAGGAGAAAAATCGGAGAAAAGCCGCAGCCGTTCGAACCTGCGGGCCTTAGTAGACAGAAACTTAGTAATATAGTAATCTTTTTGTGCATTTTATAAATAAACAACTAACAACATTAGCTTTTCTTGTGAGGAATTATATGAGCTTTATCTTTATATATGTACGCCTACGAGTTCGAAGAGACAACGCGCCACCACTTCGGAAAGTTTCTACGATGAAATGTGATGAATAAAATGATTTTAAGTGAACTTTGTAAATAGCAAAAACAAATATCAATCTTTTGAAGTTCGAAGGGGAAAACGAGTAGAAGTTTCCGATCCTCAGGGTAGGCGGCAAAATAAACAAGACTCACGATTAATAGATCAACCTTTTTATACCGAAATTTAAATTATGAAATGTGATATGCGGGTGTCCGCACAGCATTCGACCGTAAAAAGTTAAGTCGGCAAAAGTAAAGACCTGTTGCCAGCCACCCAGGGGTTGTTGCATACACGTATTTATAGTTTCTTGTGAACATGTTTACAACATACACAAAAGAAGTTGTACTCAGAAAAAATATTTGTGTACTTATTTCGTTATTTGGCATTATAGTAACACTCGTCTCTTATGATATCTATAGCAGAACAATTGTTTTACTTTTTTATCACTTTCGGCTTTTCGTTCGAGATATACAGTATTTAGCGAAGAAATGACGAAATTGTTACCATCACAACTAACTGATTTTCATAATCATATCAAATATAAGGCCAAGTAAAAAAATCGTAGTTTATCGTCCCCTCCCGGATCCTTTTTTCCTGCCGCATCGAAAATCTGTCTTGTTTACTGGGCCTTTTGCACCACCTTTCGGCCCTTTTCGTGACTTTCGGTATCTTTCGGTACCTTTCGGAACTTTTCGGTTCATTTCGGGTTTTACGCGCCACAACTAATTTGTTTGGCTTGTATCGAAGCAGTTGCAGAGAAATCCATTAGATTCTGTCATGGTTTTTGTTTGTGCTTGTAATACAACGTGAAATAGCTTTAATATAGGTGGTAAAATTAGGAATGATATAGAAAGCCAGAATACAACTCGCTTCGAGACCTCGATTGCAAGGGGACTAAAGCTGGATTTCGATTAAGCGAATATAGTCGCGCGAGCGACTTCTCCTTTTGTTTTATGAGCGTTCGTGTGCAACCAAGTAGAAACAATTCAATTTGTACAATAGAAAAGTCGTCCGCACGACTATATTCGCTTAATCGAAATCCAGCTTAAGGTAATTGGACTAGCTATATAAACTTAACTTTATAGGTTTGGAGTGTAATTATTGTTATAGAACAAATTATGGTCTAATCATACGAGAGTGCGTCGCTTATGATTAAATATAGTGTTTGACTGAGAAATAAAACGGGCATTTTTAAGGTGGTCGCTTATGACAGTGGTCACTCAAAGAGATTTAACGCATTTAGAGAGCTTATATGAGGTGAGGGCGACAATAGCGGATCGGAGCGCATAAATCTATTAATAGAAGCAAAACTCATGCAGACAAACAAACCGAAATTCACTCTCAAAGTTTTCCGAATGAATCTTTTTCTATTGTTGGAGATACAAGAATTAATAGCAAACACAGATAAACATACATATACTGACGTCATTATAAAGCCGCCATTCACTCATTCAGCACATGTGAACAATTTACCGCATGTACTACAGCACTCAATAATCATGCTTGTTAAAATATTACTATATTATAGTATATATTTATATTATAGTATAAATATATATATATATATATATATATATATATATATATATATATATATATATATATATATATATATATATATATTACAATATCTACAGACACGTGTTTCGCTGTTCCACAGCTCATCAGTGTAGCTTGGTACAATCTAGATATGGGCATGAGTACCAATTATACACAAACGATTGCCAGTGACAACCGTTGTGGGATAAACAGCGGTCATGCGCACATCCAGAGAGCGTGAATATATATATATATATATATATATATATATTATATTATATAGGAGAAAGTGCTGCCTTTGTAATAATACCAGCAAATGGTAAGACTTTTGTGTCTTCTCGGATAACGACTGTAGCCCTCGAAACCCCATCAATTGGGCTTCTAGCCTGTTAGCATATTTCGTTCACCTAAAAGAGTGATAAGTATAATAAACTAAACTAAACACTATAGGTTTTGTTTCTTTATACCACGTCTGTTGTTGTTGTTTAACTATCAGCCTTAGTTTGAGTTCAATTCACGTATAGTTTACAGGAAAATATAAAGACTTTTCTACGCGCCATTGTACTATTATGTGTGCTGTTCTTGATGACTGAACGTGATCCTGATATTACCTATCACGCACTGTTTTGTCTAAAACTTCCTATATCCCCTATAGGGAGAGAAAAATAAAACTGTCATCGCCTCCATCCATTTTTTGTTAGAATTATTTCGTCTGAATGGAAAATATTTTTCATCACTTTCTCTAAACTATGCTCGACAGGACGGTGTTGCAATTTTTAGACACCGTGGACTCTTAGGGGGCTGTTTACATGAATCCGGATTTAGTTTTATTCCGGATTGAACGTGAATTCAAACCTCGTTTACATAGGAATTCTATCCTAGGATCGAAAATCGCGCGCATTCTGAAATTTCAAGATGGCGATCGATAGAATATAGCGGGTATGTTTATTTCAACGATTTCTGCGCTTGTACATTTCAACATGTGCCTTAAACTGATAACTTGGCGAAGAATGAACATAAAGAAAATGGGAAAAGCAATACTAGCAACGATAATCGATCTGGTCGCAATTCTCCTTTAATTTATAACATCGTCGACTATGAAAGAGCTATTTATATTAAACAATAATATGACGTCGGCGCAATTCAGCATGTGTTGTTCATTACAGTCTTCTAGCTAGGTCGTATTATTCATTCCGGAATGAAATCTTGCACCTCCTTTACATGACACCGGAATGAAATTTCAATGATATAATACTCAATTCGGAATGAAACTCAATCCGGAATGAGAACCGGAATGAACTCAATCCGGATTGAGCTGCATCTCAATCCGAATTCATGTAAACAGCCCCTGACACATAAGCAAAGCAGAAAAAACCTGTCGTTCAGGAACTGTTGGGCGACGGAAACCCCAAAGAATATAGTTTACATTTTCGGCAGTATCCTTTCTTCGCTTCTTTTTTCACGTCATCGTTTGTACCAGCTTTTAAGGTCCTTGGTGATACATGTAGTAAATAAATGCTCAATACACGAATCGCGAATCTCAATATACGCAAGAGAGCTTTGTATTATGGTATCACATAATACAAAGCGCTCACGCGCATATTAAGATTCGCGATTCGTGTATTGAGAAAATCAGTAAGTGTCAGAAGTGAGTAAAACTTGCGTTCTTGGTTATATCTTTACGTTGTAAAAGTGGTTAATTTTTCGTTGTTTTCAACAATTTGTGTGGAAGCATGTCGTTAAACAAATTGTCGTTAACACAGTAGAAAGCTTGAATATTGCGCTTGGAATAATCAGTCGTAGACTGTTGATTGTTATGACGGTTGGTTTTTCGCCCATTGACAATTGAATTTATTGGATAGTCAACAACATTTGAAATCGCTTGCTTTCCAAGTATATATATTGAACCTTTCAACCGTAATTTACTCTTCGAGCTCCATATTACTAAGAGCGCCAACCGGTGAATTTTACTCACTTGCGATAATCCATAATGCACATTTCAGTTTCATTAAATTATCAAAGATTAAGCGGAAGAATAGGGGAAGATTGCAATGGAGGCTCGCAGGGTATTATTTCTGGAAGCAAAAGTGTAACATGATGAGAAAAATTAATCTGCTTTTAATTAATTTGTAGCTACAGAATCCTCCAGCAGATTTTGCTATAGGTACAGTCAAAGATTCGAGTTTTGATAGATTCTTCAAAATTGCACAAGATCCATTGTATAGAAGAATTTGGCAGCATATGCGACACCATAACGTGGCCAACTTTACGATGGGCACAGAGCAGCTTCTGTCTGGGTAAGTAAAACAAAACAAAATAAATTAAACATTACTGAACATGGCTGAACAGAACAGAATATTACTGGACAGAAACGTAAATAAAACATAAAAGGACAGGTAAGGACAGGACAGGACACGACAAACTGGCAAAAGGGGAGGTGGTGTCCTGTTAGCTGTTAAGGATTCAGTCAAAACTGAACCTACTGATTTTGTTTCAGATTCATTGGAACTTGCTTCTGTTGTTATTAAATCGCCATTTAACAAAGTTCTTATCGCTGTGTGTTATCGCCCACCTGATTCTTCTTGTGAATTCCTACATGAACTGAACCGTTTCTTGAAATTTGTTGCAGATTCTCAATTTAGAGATGTTGTTTTAATTGGCGATTTTAATTATCCTAATATTCAATGGAACAACGGATCAGGTTTCTCTACCATAGGATCAGAAACTAGTTTTATTGACATTATCACAGACTATAGTTTCTTACAATTAATCAATTCACCTACTCGCGGTAATAACGTCATCGACTTGGTTCTCACTACGAATGAACATTTGACCGACAACTTCGAAGTTACTGATGACGACTCCATCTCTTTACACTCGGATCATAAAGCTATAACTTTTGACTTAAAACTCCATCAACAACCAAAACAATCCACAGAGCGCCTAGTTTATAATTATTCAAAGGGAGACTTCGATGGTCTCATAAACTGTCTTCGGAACACGCCATTAGTGGATATAGTTCTCAGTGAGCCCGACGACATTAATCTCGCCTGGTCGAAGTGGAAAGACGCTTTCCTTGCCGCTGTAGACTATTTTATTCCGAAAACAAAGCTGAAGCATTCCTTCACGCCTCCTTACATCACCAAGGATCTACTTCACGCCATAAACGTGAAGCAGTCCCTTAGGAGAAAAGCAAAGGCCAAGAACTCGCCTCAACTGTGGGAGAAATTTCGCAAGACTCGGCAACATGTCAAGTGTTGGATTAATGCCAAGAAGAGAGAATTTCTCTCTGGACTTTCTGAATCCGTGTATAACAATTCCAAATTATTTTGGAGATTTTTTAAGTCTAAAACTTCGAAATCTTCACTACCTGATGTAATGAAGTTATGAGGTCTTAAACTATCCACTGGAGAGGAAAAGGCTGATGCTTTTAATAACTATTTTGCGTCAGTCTTTAACTCCGACACTAGTTCTTCACTTCTTGTTTCTCCCTCCAAGTCAACAATTAATTATCTTGACTCAATAATTATATCTGAATCCGAAGTTCAGTCGTTGTTATCCAATTTGTCACCCTCCAAGGCTACTGGTCCTGATGGCATACCAGCTTACCTTTTAAAACGATGTTCTGAAGGCATCGCCCCGTCTTTGGCTGCTCTCTTCCAATTGTCTCTCCAACAAGGTTTATTTCCTTCTGAATGGAAATTTGCTAATGTGGTTCCAATACCTAAGAAAGGTGATGCTCATCAAGTCACCAACTATACAGACCTGTTTCATTACTCTCCCAAGTCTCTAAAGTATTTGAACGTTTGATTTTCAGTCAGGTTTCTTTTTTCATTGAAAACTCTTTGTACGACCTTCAATACGGCTTCCGCTGCAATAGGTCATGTGTTACTCAACTGCTTAAAGTGTTTCACGACATTGGCAGTGCTCTTGATTCCGGTAAAGAAATCGACCTTATTTATCTCGATTTCGCTACTGCTTTCGACTCTGTGTCTCACAACAAACTCTTGTCCAAACTGAAAAATTATGGAATTGCCGGTCCACTTCTTAACTGGTTCGCGGATTACCTTCGTGATCGTAAACAGCGTGTTGTTATCGAAGGAGTTTATTCATCTTTCCTTAACGTTACGTCTGGTGTGCCACAAGGTAGTGTCATAGGTCTTCTTCTTTTCACTTTGTATGTAAATGATCTTCCAAGGGTAACCAGGAAGAGTACCGTTGCACTATTTGCTGATGATAGTAAATGTTACCGCGCAATTCAGTCATCAGCAGAACGAGATCTGCTCCAGGTTGATCTCGACTCTATGTGCAACTGGTCGCTGTCCTGGCAACTGAAATTTAATGCATCAAAGACGCTCCTGCTCAGAGTATCTCGCAAACGAAACCCTCAACTCATTCCTATTACCTCAACAATGAACCAATGAAGAGCTAGTGTTTCTAATCAAGTCGACTTGGGTGTGGTTGTCAGCAATGACCTTAAATGGTCCCCTGATATTGCCAACTGTACTGCCAAAGCCAACCGCTTGCTTGGATTTCTTCGCAGGAACTGCACTAAATTAATTGATACTCGCTGCCGTCGGCTACTCTATCTTGCTCTCGTCCGATCTCACTTGTCTCACGCTAGTGAGATCTGGACACCTCTAGGTTCGTCACGTGATCTTGCGTTCCCGGAGGGAGTTCAAAGACGAGCTACCAAATTTATACTGCAAGACTACGATTTGTCTTATCCTGAGCGTCTTAAAAAGCTGAAATTACTACATGTACCTATATCGTCCTGGCTTGAAATAAAGGATCTCATCTTTTTTTCAAATGTAAACAAGGCCTTTACGATCTAGACATCTCCTCTTGTGTTACCTTTTCTTCTCACCTCTCGTCTCGCACCCGTTCTAGCAAGGACAATTTGCTTCAAGTCAATCCTTGCAGGACCTCTCTTTTTAGGAACTCCTTTTTAATCGAATTGTCTTTCTCTGGAACAATCTATCTCCGATCATCCGTACGTCTGTTTTCTCTTTTAAGCACCAACTTTATATATACTACTCTTCTCAATTAGACTCTTCTTTCGATGTAAACAGAATGCGCAGTTGGAATGCTTGCTCTAAGTGCCGTTCATATAATTTAAGCTGCTGTTCTTAATCTGTCCTGTATCATATGTTATTAGTGTAATTAGTCCTTGTCTTTAATTTATGTCTATTCTGTAAATTTTTGTCAGGTTGGTCTTCACATGGGACACATGTCCTGTTGACTATACCTTCAACCATGTTCAAGACTGCTCTGTTTTTGTCTGTTTTTTTATTTTTAATCGTTGTATTAATTATTTTGCTTCTTGCTTGGTTGTATTGTTAATAAATAAATAAATAAAAACAGGACACGACACGCACAACATGACACAACACTAGACTACACACACGTGACACAACACGACAGAACATGACACGAAACAATATACAAATGAAATAATAGAATAAATAAAATATTATTCTATCAATATTGCGTTACTAGAAATACATGTATGCAACAACCGCTCGCACGTTTGCCGCTGTTACATTGGCGCCTAAATTAATATTCGAAGATGGCGTGTACGCAACAACCCTCGCACTGTTACATTGGCGGCTAAATTAATATTCGAAGATGGCAGTGGTCATGCTTAGAGTTCTTGCATTCTTGATTTTAATTTTCATCATCAAAAAGTCTACAAATCTTATCTGTAACTCAGTTTGTTACTCCTTCAATGGTGAACATATTGAAGACATCAACGATACATACATCTACTCATCCTTATGGCAACGCCAGTGTGAATTTGGTTTGAAAATTAGCCCAAAGGTTGCACTTCAAATTCTGCTCCTACTTGGTGGAGATATTGAAACCTGTCCTGGCCCGTCTATAAGATGTCCTACTTGTAATAAAACAATCAGGAAGAATCAATTGAGCGGGAAATGTGAAGTATGTATAGAGTATAGTTCCATATGAAATGTCTTATGGATAAATTAGAAGGTGAGAAAGAACGATTACACGTTACTGTTTTCAACGTTGATGAGACTCCCGATACTAAGCAAAGGCCCACAGTTTTAAACGAATTAAAGAACTGTTTAAAATCTAGGGGAATGAGAATATTTCATCAAAACGTTAATGGCCTACTGTCAAAGCTGAATTATGTTAAGGTATACTGCTTCAAGAAACTGAGAAAAATAGCCATGAATTTGGCATGTCTGAATCGAAACTTAACAGATCTATAAATGATTTTGAAATTTGTGTCGAAGGCCGCTATGATGTTGTAAGAAGAGATAGGAATACTGGACCAGGTGGTGGAATTTGTCTGTATCTTCGTAATGATTTAGATTGGCAAAGACGTCGCGACCTTGAAGTTGACAACATTGAAAGTATTTGGGTAGAATTATTAATAAAAAAATCGAAATCAATCCTTCTATGCATTTGCTATCGTCCCCCAAACTCATCAAATCATTTGAATAAAAATTTTAATGCAGATTTTAATAATGTCCTAACTTCAGCCTTGGTGGAAGACAAAGAGATTATTATCTCCGTGGATTTTAATTATGATTATCTACGACCAAATGAACATGAAAGATATGAGAATTAACAACTTTTGGCAAATGATATATAAAGCAACCAAGATCAACTATTAAAACAGATACATTAATTGACCTAACTTTTGTGACCCATGCAGACGACAATATCGTCAAAGCGTTTTCTCTCGAATCTGGCTTTAGCAACCATCATATCTGATTGGGATTATTCTAAAAATGTATTGTAAAAAATATTAACGATCTCACACTGTGATCAACTACATCTCAGTGACGAATGTCACAAGCTGGCTTTATCAATGAGACACACTTATAGTACTATGTTTCCCGCTGCAGATCGGCAGGGATGGAGACGGTAGCCGGTTTCACCGACCGCGATGCGTGCTAGGGCTCCTGGAAAGGATTCAGGACTAATTCCAGAACCCTAAACAGTACCCTCTCCATCCCGTGAAACACGGGGAAGAGAATTAAAAATAACACACAAAACAAGCAAAGGCACTTACCCACAAATAGAAGATACCTGAAGTGCCAACGGCTGAAGTAACTGCGACCATGATCGAGCTAAAAAATAAGACACTACAAGGCAAAGAGGGCCCAGTTCAAATGGAATGGGGATGGGAAGACAAACGAAGACGCATGATATCTCTAAGCAAGCCGGGACGTTAACTTCCTTTATTATTATAATAAATACATTAATCCACGCAAAATGTGTGCCCGGAACTATAAGCACAACTCAAAAGAAGCCAATCTTCGTGATCTGCCCGGCATGGAATTTATTCAAAAAAAATATTGGCTAATTAGTGAATAAACATGCTCCGAATATTGAACGCAGAGTGAATGGAATAGACTGCCCCTGGTTGATATCTGATGTAAGAACAAAAATTAATAGTCGTGACTATTTACTGAGGAAAGCGAAACGATCAAAACAACAAAAGGATTGGAATGATTATAAACGTATGCGTAACGCAACTACATCCGCTATTCGTAAGGCTTATGAAAATATAAATATTTACAGTGGATCGGCACTACGTATCTCTGAGAGCCTTTAAACTATCTAGCTTTGTTGTTCTGAATTTGATTGTTTCACAATACATCAAACTAAATAACAAAATAGCCCAAAGTTTTTACGTTTTGGGTGCAATACCAGTACTGAACAGAACAGTGGGGAATTAAAGAGTTTAGCTGTGAAAATTTAGTTTGAAATAAACTCTCTTACTTGAAAGAACTACATAAATTATAAAGATTGGCGTTTGCGACTTTTCCATATCTCACTTTATTCTTGAGATACTAAGATTTGTTTGATATGTAAATGATCCTCGCTGTGACGTCACACTGTATAATAACTTACTTAAAAAGCATGTACATCTTTGGAGTCAAATCACTTGAATCGTAACTTCGTACGTTTAGTATGATGGGTCACACACACATAAACACTTTCGTAATTTCGTTACATAATCCCGAAAATATATAGGCTTTATGCAGTGTGACGTCAAAGTGAGAACATCTACATATCAAACAAATATTAATATCTCAAGATTTAAGTGAGATATGGAAGAGTTGTAAACGCCAATCTTTATAATTTCTATAGTTTTTTCAAGAAAGAGAGTTTATTTCAAACTGAATTTTTCACTGAATATAAACACTTTATGTCTACTGGTGTTACTACCATAAGTAACTAAGAAATAATTTTAACTTGTCACAGACAGCTGCATAAGAAACCAATAGTGTATGATTTAAATAATTAACTTAGTCACTATTATGTCAGCTATCGTTCATAATGAATATCACAATATCCAAAAATGTTAAAACAACTCCATATAATGCACCACAGCCCTAGGTTGTGGATGACCAATGGTGCATATAATGATAATTATTGATAAATATTTTATGCCTCTGGAAAACCTCTATTGCTATCATAATATTAATTAACACGTACCATATTTATTTCAATAGTAATCAACACAATAGGGCCTATACTACAGACCACAACATTATATATTATCTAAATTATATCAATACTTGTTTAACCCATTCAGAATGACATGCCCTTCACCTGCTCGCTTTGTTGTCAGTGAGCTGACACAACATGTTCAATCCCTAACATTTCCCCTAACACAGTGAGACTGCGTCAAAGGCCCCTGTTTGTTAACTGAGAATACCTTCCGATTATACAGTAAGCCCCCACGGATATAAGCCTAGCCACGTTCCTATTAGCACCTTTCCTAATAAAAATAACCAAAAATCAGAGAATAAAAGTAAAAATTGATGACAGCATTCTGTATCTCACTAATTACAAGCTGCGGTAGATGAAATTTTTAAAATCATTTTTACGCAGGTACATAACTTGTGTAACAGGTTTAGCTATTGATATATACAGGGCTTCATTTTTAACATTACTATAAATTATAGTTAATATTTGTTACTGTTCTTATACTTTTCTTAATTCACTATTAAGCAAACACTTGAGTGAAATAGTGCAACAGTCTGCCTGTTATGCATTTTGTAACATTTTTTCTATACCCGGTTAAAATCTCGATATCCCGGTTATTAACTCCTAGCGGTTATAAGCGCACTCAAAACTCCTTAGAACGTTGTATAATCCCAGGGCATATAAGAAACCCCTAGCTAAATCCTATTTATAACAGATTACAAGATAATGATATTCAAAAAACGTTTCTCAAGTTCAGTCCCATAGGAATAAAGCTGTTTAACTTATATTCCGGAATCCTATTGGTCGGTTCACTAAGATTGGTTTTATGAATAATTTTAACATTCACATCCTCTAAACCTGCATGTCCCAATTTAAAAATATGTTCAAAGTGTGTTGCCAGATTTGTGAATTTGTTGATGAAGGTCATACTTTTAGTTGGAGTGATCGCACATAATTTTCCATTTAGAAATGTAATAAGATATATGCCACTAGTACTATATAAGCATGGGTATTGAGCGTCAATACCCATAAAATTATATCTAATAACAATCTTACATTTAGGAACCGGTTTGTCCAGGACTGTTAAAAACAGAGTTTTTCAAGCAAAATCATAACAATGGCAGAGAAAGTTTATGTGTATACTTTTAAAATATCCAGACCTACAACTGTGTAGACAGAAATACAAATCTCTTAAAGGTTGATGCACTGACGAAATAATGTGTACTGTATATAGTAGTTCTATTCAAACTTTCGAACGAAAGCCCCCCACCACCACCACCACCGTCCATCAAATTCTAGGACTTAAGCCTGGTTTTCCTCACGACATACGCATACGCTTAAGCACAATGTACAAGCAGGTCATTAAAGTTTCCGATTTGTTTCAGAATAGGAATTTACTTACCTAAATATTTGCCTTTCGTTCTCATACTGCTGACTTAAGTAATTCAAAAATTATTAAACTTGCGTGCTGTTGAAGTGCCTGCTAACATTTTCGGCATAAAATCAGCTGTTATAGTACTGGTTGTGTTTCAGCGTAACAGATATTTAAAAAATACGACTGCATCCCTATTGTTTTGTGGTCTGGCAAGGCCACTGACCAACTGTCGACTGAGGTTACTTCGTCACAGAAATTCAAATGACTATGGCAACCAGGCTAAGCGTTTTCTCTTCATGGCGTCAATTTAAAACTAAACGCCAAATTAAATAAAAATAAAAAACCCGTTAATTACAAACGTCTTCCAACCCTAATCCTAATCTAACCCCAATTTTCCTTTGTTACCACGGCAACAAAAGGGAAAATTATTTTTAAAAATTTTAAAAAAATTTAAAAATGTTTATTTATAATTATTGAGATATAATTATAAATAATAAAAAAAATAATAAATTTAAAAAAAAAATGAAAAAATTCCAGGCCACAGGGCCTTGGGCCGGGCGACGTGATAATTAAAGTTCCTAGTATTTTCGCTCATTGGTATTAAACATCATTAAACTTTGCTTTTCTCCTTGCAGGAAGCTGGACGCGTTTGTTGCTGATTATGTAACTCTCGGATATTTTGCTTCAAATAGAAAAGATTGTGATGTTAAGGTTGTTGGAAAGCCATTCTATCAATCTGCTTTTGGTATAGTATTACCAAAACATTCGTCTCTAACCTCAAACATTTCCCAAATCCTTCGCCAGTTTCAACAATATAATGCTGCGAGAAAGTTAAGAAATGAATGGTTTGTTGGGCATTGTAGCAGCAATCAACAAGAAGCTAGTTTCTCCGGATTGTCAATACAAGGCCTCTCTGGGCTATTCCTTGTAATCATCACAGGAATAGCTTTAGCACTAATTGTCTTTTTTCTTGATCGTTACCTTTGCCTATTTTGTAAATGGACAAGATAGGATGTAAGAACAAAAGATCGGTTTTTAAATAATATCCGCTTTTGTATTCATAGAATAATAATGGGTTATTATATAGCTTGTATATAGTTTTAACTTTTGTAAGCGTATTAAATAAAAGCAGATTATCAAGATAAACAAAAGACTAGTCCAGGCTTCCAGAAAATAATTTTCTATATATAGATTTTCAGTGGACAATATCTCTGAGAGCTTTGTGTTGTATGAATGTAATTGTATCAGAGGACATCAAACTAAACTAAATAGCCCAAACTGTTTGCTACCATCAATCACTAAGAAAAAAAATATTTGTCTCACACTATTAATGATTCACGAAATAATTAGTATATACGAGTATTTAGTATGTAAAGAGACACCCCAAGGCTGTTGAAGGAAGAAAGTGCATCGTTTTTAAGAAGCCCTGTAAAACAGATCCTGATGACTAAAACTATTCCAAAAATGGTAAAATATAATGCTATTTTATGGGTGCCAAAACAGCCACAATTGGCCCTAGTGCAAGGGGGCCAAAACAGCCCTATAAAAATGGTGCCATCTTGGGTCAAAACAGCCATACAAAAAGGACCAACACAGACCCAAAATAAGAGCCAAAATTGGCCCTAGTGCAAGGGAGCCAAAACAGCCCTATAAAAATGGTGCTATCTTGGGTCAAAACAATCCTACAAAAAGGCCCTAGTGCAAGGGGGCCAAAACGGCCCTATTAATATGGGGGCCATCTCAGGGTCAAAATTTTGGCCCCATTTTGGGGGCCAAAACGGCTCTACTAAAATTACTGTGTACTTGGTGTTGCATATTGGCCCAGCATCTGATTTGGATGATTACCTTCAAGAGACTGGACGAGTTGGTAGGGCTACAGGTATGTTGCAAAAAATCCACTATGTACTATTGAAGTATAAAGGATGCACTGCCAGCAGAAATATTAGCAAAGAAATGAGAGAATGTGTTAGTAATGACAGCTTGTGCAGAAGGAAACTCCTTTTAACTCACTTTGGTTCTGATACATCACCAGATACTGTTTTGCATGACTTCTGTGATGTCTGCTCCAGAGATTGCAAGTGCACATGTTTGCCTTGATCAGTGCACTTCTGTTAGCAGATGTTCTGAAGTTGAAAATATGTCAGTGATGGAGAAACATTTAAAGTCTATGAAGGAAAGTTGTGAAACACACGACCAAGAAAATTTTAATAATGTATCACAGAGTGGTACAAAGAAGCTACAAGATGATCTTTTAGCATACATAATACAGATCAAGATTAGCTAAAAAAAACTCCTAGGGGAAGTAAATTAAACCTTCTAACCAGAGTTGACATCACTACTGGCTATCAAGAACATAAATAACATTAGAATGAACAGTATCTAAAAGAACATCTTGCATTCTTTTCAGATGAGCATGTTAAAGCAACATGGGCTTATTTGTGCCCTGTGCTTAATAATCCTGATTCAGATCAGGATACTAGTAATGATACAAGTAATCTAAGTATTACAGATCATTCTGGCTCGGACAGTTCTAATTACTCTGATAACAGTAACTTATCTTCTAGCAGTATAATTCGCTGTGAAGGCATTGTTTTACAAAGTTCCAGCAGTGAAAACCCTGATTTTACTTGAATTTAACAATAATATATATAATTTAACAATATATATATAGTATCAGAAAAATTCACTGTACATGTGCATTACTGTAAATATAATTGCATTTAGTAGCAACTTGGATGATTGTCAAAATTACAGTATCACATTATAATACACATTCATTACTTATAATAGTGCTTTTGACTGAATTTCTTTAATGAATTGTACACCCAAATCTTGAACTTTTCATGTCAAGCTTGTCTAATATACCACTCTTCATGACAGGAAAAGCATTGTGACAACGTCCAGGAATATTATTCATTATACTTTTGCATCTTGTAGCTGCTCAACAATGACCATAACATCATCTTTTGTTGATTTTTGGGTATGTCGACCAGATGGTTTCTAGGGATGCACCGTAATCGAATTTAAAAATTCTGGCCGGAAATGGAATAGGTTCCAGCCAGAACTAACCGGACGGAACCGGAAATCAGAGTAGTATCTTTCCGTTTGAACCAGTAAGCAGATTATGTAGCTTAGTCTGACATTGTCCTTGTGGAATTAAGTGGTCAAAAAGTGAAAATAACCCCACATTAAATAATACCAGATAGAAAATTATTAAAATTGTCCTTCATATTTCCATCACAAACAAAACTAGTTTTAGTTAACTAGTTTTAGAATTTTGATATTATAGAGCATTGATTTTCACCATCTCATTATACTTTGTGAAATAGATAATATAATGGTGTCATTTTTACAATTATTTTTAAACTTTTTGTAACCATAAAAATTCTATTTTCGAGATGACTAGCAAAAAATTCCGGTCCGGCCGAACATTTTTCATGAGTTCCGGCCGGAACCGTAACTTGGAAAATCAGAGTTCCGGCCGGAACCAAGTCCCAGTGCATCCCTAATGGTTTCCTTATCGTAGTTTGCAACAATTTCATCTGTTGATTAAACACTTCTACTGGCGCGATTAATACTCTTGTCCGTAATCTCCCCTCTGTATAGCTACATATATCATTTTTGAAACATTTGTTATCATGTTATCCATAGGATGGTTTGAGTAAATTTGGCCTTGATGGTTAACAAAACGATTCCATGTAAGGCAATATGCCATCCTTGGAGTTAACAAACCATTCACTTGGTGCTAAATTCCAAAGTGGCAAATGCATACTTTGGACAATTTGAAATCTTAAAGAATAATTAAAAAAAACTTGTAAAGGCGAATCACTCTTGATCCATCAGTAAGGCTTATTGCATTATTGTGATTCACTTGCAACAATAATAAAAGTAAGACTTTAATTTGTTAGTATAATTGCACAACTTATCATCTTCACTGGGAGTTGGCATGGTATCTGTTGTGGCCACTTGTCCATGTTCCCTTTCTTCATGCTTCCTAAGATAAGTTGAACGAACATGCTGTTTTCCACAATATTTGCAGGTTAGGTTGTCTTCTGAAGGTGTGTTGATGTCAAATTCTTGCATATTGTTCATGACATGTTTGTTGATAAAACTTCTGACACACTTCTGGACATACTATTCCTTGCTAGGGTTGTGATTCGGTGGCTATGGTTAGAGCGTCTCACCGGCAATCAGAAGGTTACAGGTTCGATTCCAGTCCGGGACTCAGAATCATTTTGCTGAGGATACGAGCTTGGCGATCGTCCATCATGTATTGTCTGTTTACCCAAAGCTCTCCCACATTCACTACATCAGTGTATATATTAACACATACACATTGGTAGTTGGTTCAGCATCGACAGTAATCATCCCAAAATGAGCTAATGCACCAACGATTAGATAGGCATCACAAAACTTCTCCAAAAGTTCTTTAGCTGCATAGTAATTCTTTGAAGGATCTTTGGTGACATTTTTGGCATCAATTAGGTTAGTTGTACTTGATACAGTGTCTCTTGCAGACAATGTGCTGTACAAAAGGTGACATTGTTTTATAGTAGGAATAATTAAAAACATTTGCTGTTAAGTCTTTAACAACAATCAAAAATAACTTTCCTTTATGAATATTTTGGTTACTAATTTTACCCTATTTTCTAGCCTGTGTACAGTCTCGACAGGCATCTAACATGGTTTCAACAGGAAGCATGTAGTTAGGTGCCTGTCGAGACTGCACGAAGGCTACTGTACCTATTTTCTTAATAATCCCCTCGCCCGGCGCGAAGCGCCGGCCGAAGGCCGAAGGCCTGAGGGCGAGGGTGATAATATCGACCGGCGTTTAGTCCCTCACACGGATTCCTAGCCATTTCCAGAGTCACATTTAGTTTATTACTCGGGCTTTAGCCGAGTTTAGGTTCCAGTGTTAGTAGTAGTTTTTTTGGTCATATTTTTTTGGTCGAGTTATGGACCCAACAGGCTTTGCGAAACTGAGGCACTGCCTCATACCCAGGCGTCTCAATCCTTGTACGCGCACTGAGGCATCTTGTTGCATCATAGATCCCGACAACTTTTTCGTGACTATATTAAGCGAAGTGTTTTTGCCAGCGATTGCTTGGAAGTTTTCGAAGTTATGTGGCTGGAAAGTATCTTGTTGCATCATAGATCCCAACAGCTTTTTCGTCACAGCCCAGTGCAAACTCGAAATCAATCTCTCAAACAAGCAAGCTACATGCAATTTCCACGATAATCGAAGAAAAAGAAGCACGAAGAACGTTGTCGTTGATGAAGCCGACTTGATAGGTTATATGAATGCTGTATTGAAATCAGACGGTAATTGAAATACGTTAAATGTATTGAGATAACTGTAATATTTGTCATTTGTTTTATTTTTGCTTGTATTGTTTATTGTGTTTTGTTGTTGCAAATATCATCCAAAATAAAGTCGATGTGATCATTAACCGTTATGCGATTCAACAGTTTATAGTTTGTATATTTAGTATCATCAAACAACTCTGTTTCAGTATTTCACAATGCAAAAAGTTCCCAGTTATCTTTAGAAGTTTATATTGATGATAAATGACTCAAAGTCAGATACTCTTGTTGTAAGTTATTTAATATATTGGCTTGGTAAATGAATGTATAATATTATATATACATTTTATTAGTTGTCTATTCACACATTTTGTAAATATTTAGACACATAGCTTTGGTTTTGATTGAACTGTCGTCATTGTTGAGTTGGCAAAATGAATTAAATACACGGTTGACCTATAGCTATGTATCGACTGTTCATATCGAATGCAGATGCTTAATACAAATGAACATCTCGTATCTGACACCCAGACCAAATCCAATCCAGATCAATTCCGGCCAATCGATGAAGTGTTTGTTATTGTTCGCTGGTTTTCCAGTGACATCTTGTGCAGCCATGTATTTTCATTGTCCCTCACCCAACACAAATTGTTGTTGTTTGCCAACTGCATGTTAATTGATCTGCACAGCCAGACACATAATTGTACACACCTTTAAAAGTGATTTTTGTCCTTGATTACATGGAGGCAAGCTGGCTCGGTAGTAACCATGTCATCACAGTAATTTGTCAATTATCCAATACTAATTCAGGACCATGGTAATTATTTATAGGGTTTACTGGGTTGGAGAGAGAGAGCTATTAATTCAAATATTTTCTCGACCCACTATCCGGGAATAAAATTTTTGAAGCCTGTCCAAACAAGCATAATTAGTGAATTTAATAAGGTTGATCCTTGTGAGATCATGGGCACATCCGATGAAATATATATGCATGTTGTTTTGAAAGTTGCATGACTGGTGCATTTCCACACTGATGAGACCTTTTCAGAACTTTTAAAATGCTGTTTCACACATGAACATAACGAATGTAAGAAGAAAATTTATGGTTTTGTTTTTTCTGTCTCACTAAAAACACAAACACTTCTTTGTTTTTATGTGTGCTTGTGCTCATCTTATTGTGTTTTACACTTTTTTATTATACACTTTTTAATGTATATTGTGTGTTACACTTGATGAACAAAAAAATGTCATAGCCCGTAGAAATGAGGGCAAAATATTTCATGACCCAGGGTGAATTTTACCAAACCCAGTATATCGATCCATAAATAATGACCGGTCCCTAAATGAGGTGAGCATGCTCAAATTATAAATGCACTAAAATTATAAATATGTTTCTGGTTCAAAATGTTGGTTTTGGGAAGAAATAATGTTTCTTCAAGCTGTTTAGCTTGTTACACCATAGTCTTCAATATGCCAAAGAGTTAAAGTATAGCCTGCCCTAGCTTGCACAGGCGAGCCTAAAGTAGCCCGAGTTAACGCCTAGCGGGCGTCTTGTTTGTTTAGGAAAGGGGATCAACGGCCAAACCTCGTCCTCAGGGCCTTCGCGGTGCGAAAAAGTCCTTATATTTTATAAACACGAAAAGTAAGATTTGTGTTCAAAAAGTTCATAAAATGCAGTGTTGAAAAGATACAGTATCATCGGCGGAAGATGACAAGTTCGTAAATGGCGTCAAAAGGTAAATATATTGGAATATATTGTCGGAATATCTAATATATTTATGAGAGTTTGTGAATCCAATCCGAGCTTTTTAAAGCTGTTTCCTGTTGGCAATCAGGCCCAGGGCTTCCCTACCTGTTTAATAATCATATTCATATAGAGGGCAAAATGTATTATGAGAATGCCAGCCAAATGTCAAAACCAAGCGTGAAAAACAACTGTACAATCCACTGAAAGTATATATACGGTACAAGTAAAGTATACGGTAGTTAAACATTGACTAAGAGAACAGGGGAGGTAATTTTGCCCTGAATTTAGGAAAATGCTTTCCTCATCAGCCAATTATATTCAAGTAATTTTGCCCTCTATATGAATTACTGTACAGTGCTGGTAGTTTAGGGTGCAAAAACATGCAGACTGTAGCTGTATTTACAACATGGGCCTGTACTACAATTTTGTAGAACAAGCAATTACTGTATAGTCTGAAGCAATTACTGTAGAGTCTCGATGGCTCAAATGGTTAGAGTCTGGTCAGCAATCAGAAGGGATAATTTTTCTGAGGATATGAGCTTGACGATTGTCTATGTATTGTATACTGGTCTGTATTCCATAAACAATCTGTGTTTACTCCAGCCATTATGAAACATGTCAGGCTACAGTAGCTGGCCTAGTTGGCTATAACTTATTGTGTCTGATAGGCTAATGGACAATACTGGTCCCAGACTTGCAATGTAAAATGCATGTACATCTTATACTGTACCGGCATAGGATTATGTTGACATTGGGATGTTGACACTGATCACTATATATGTCAACAGAAATTGTTAGGGATTGAAGTACTGTGTCAACTAGATCATTGTCAACATGCAAGTACTGTAGGCTATAGGCATGTTGTACTGAATATATAGGTTTTATGCCATGCTTTGTTGCACATACATATGGCTTTTGTATTAATAACCATCAAAATAATTATGATATCTGCATTAGGCATTATTAATAATAATAAATATAATAATATTTATACAGGATAGCCCCTTCAATGCTAACACTGGTATTAATAGCGGTTTTATTTCCTAACAAATTAAAGTTATTGCAAATATAAACACACAATTCATATATGTACAGTACAATGTTACAAAAACTAATTTTAACTCAAAAGTTGTATATGCTGAAGATGTCAATTAAGGTAACTGATAAGGTGCAAAAACATGTATGTATGAACAGATTCATTGAGATGAAATTAGTTCTTTAGATATGATGATAGATATTAGTTCTAATTACAATATGTACCAATTCTAGGGTTTCTATTAACCAATCAGTTTCAAGTCCCGAGTTAGGAAAGATCAGTTTCCCTGCTCTGCGTTGATACCTTTCGCCAGCTCCACATCGCAGTAGTCCAATGTGGATAGAATTATCAAATTACTGTATACATGTATAATCTATCCACACCAACAATCAGGCTAGAATCCCTAATATGTGTCTAATTAGTAAACCCTATTTGAATGGGCCCTATACATTTGCACTATATATGCACCCCTATGATAAAGATGCACTTTCTTCCTTCAACAGCCAATAGTGTCTGTTTATACTAACTATTACCATTAATGTATTTAGTTAGTTATTTTGATGTCCTATGAAACAATTAAATTCAGACAACACAAAGCTCTCCGAGACATTGTCCACTGAAAGTCTATTCAGTTTGGCAAATGATATTTAATTCAAGTACAACTGAAAGTTATAAGAACTAAAAGAAGTATTGTCAGCAAAAAAACATTCAAACAGTAAGAGGGCGAGGGGGTGTTGCGTATAACGTATTTCTAGTATTAAAGTTAATATTATAGTTTTCAGTGCTGGTCAAGCCGTAAATACCTGTATGTTAAAAAGAAGTGCCCAAATGCATGGGGATTGATCATACAACCTTGTGTGATCGAAAACTATATATGATGTACTTAAAGTAGAAAGACTTTTATAATCAATAAAATAGCAGAACATCATTTAGAGGCATATTTAAATTATGACTCAATCTACACTAAAATTTGTAAAAACACTAAGTATGTGTGCAGCTCAATTTCTCAAATGTTTAACTGCAGTAAACAACAGTTAATTGTCAAAACACAATGTTAGCAATGTATCATATAACAAAACATAGTGTTTTCACAAAATATTGCTTACTGTTTGTTTTATCTGTATTTGTGTGTTCTTTGTGTTGTTTCTTTTGTCCAAACTCAGAAGAAATTGGAAATAATAAAAAGAAATAGTTTTTTACCCTACGGATATACTATTATACTTATACACTTGCAATAATCATGGACAACCGCTTTCAGGGCCCCAAATAATAATGCTGCCAAAAATTTACGTGTTTAAAAAATTTAAGTTGCATCACTTAGATCAGGAAAATACCAAACCGAGAGTTTTTTTTCTATACCGCTTCACGCTCTCTGGATGTGCGCGTGACTGCTATTGTCCCACAAGCGGTTGTCCCCGGCAATCGCTTGGGTATAAATATATAGTTATCATGCCATATCTAAATTGTATCGAGCTACACTGATGAGCTGTGAAACATAGTCCATAAGAGCTGAAAATTTGGGTTTATGGCTCACTCAAGGGGAACAAACGAAACAGTTTCCATGTCAATCTTTGGCTATTCAGCGTCACAAAAAGGTATGATAGCAAAGATAGAACGGTAGTTTTTACCCAGAGAATATAATTTCAAATTTACCCATTTTTCCTGCTAATGGCCGCCATCTTGTATTTCGGGAAAGGGCTTTAAAATTGCTAGCCTTTCGTTAATGCAAATAAATAATGTTTTAACACAAATTCGGAATTGATTTGAACAAAGAGATGATCACAGATGGTGTCGCGCGTCAAATCATGATATGGGTCGTCACAAATAACGTCACAATTGCCTAAAATAAGTTATAAAACAATTCTGTTAAAATGACCTTTGGGAGTATTTTGAATAGTTTTAATATAACTGGTTGTGATTGATCCGCCTAGAGGAAGCTCTAGAGAGGTAAATCAACTACACTCCTCAGTACTTCCAGAGCAATGTATATTTTGATAAAAGATGAAATACAAACCAAACACAAAGACAAGAGAAAAGCTTCATAGCAGGCAAGAATTTCGTGCTGGCGATACGGTAAGGATATGTGCGTATTTACAAGTCCAACAAAGCACTGGTATAGAAATTATTGGAATCTGTGCAAAAGATTTGATTTCTAGTGAAGCAAAGTATCACGCTTCCTGTTATAAAGGTTTTGTATGAATATAATACTTATCAGTATAATAGTATACTGGTATACCCCAGTACATTAGCAATAGACCAAGTCGTCCTGGATATTTTGAGCTGAACAGCGAACTCGAGTCGCTTAAGGGTCCTGTGAGTGACAATAATGAAAATGTGATTAAAATAGCACGCTTACTGAATGGTGAAATAAAAGATCTTAACCCCCAGATGTCATGGCCGTCTAAGGAGGAAGATCTGAAACCAAATTAAAACTAGCGATTACATTCCGCATCTTCTTGCTGTCTTTTTGACCGTACTCATTGCTGGGAAATAATTAGAAAGTGACAAGAGTAGTACAGAGAGAACAACGAGGCTGAAATAATCTTTTGCACAAGACATTCTTTTCTCTGTTACAAATGGTGCTGTAAAACTCCGAAGAGCGTTTTGTTCCCGTCTGTTGCAAAAACGCTTTGCAATAACACAGAGATTGTGAAACTTATTAATAAGTATAGATATGGCATAAGTTATGACCGCATATGCGCTGGAGGTTATAAATGAGTAACGAGATAATCGCGTCGTCATCCCCGCCATTGTTACTCAGGAAGTGTCGACCAGTTCTTCTGTCACTCTTATGGTGGCAGATAATATTGACAACTTGGAATGTGAACTCAATCCTCGTCACGGAAAGGAATCGAGAGCACAGCGAAGACGAATCAGAAAACGAAGAATACGCCCCGCCATCAAAGAGTAAATTCAAACGATATATCTTTACCATCGACTGTTGTGACCAGAGAGATCCCAGCTGATTACTATGGAGGAAAGCGGGCGCGGTGTAAGTTCTTATTATAGCGATAAAGCTCTTGTTATAGCGACAAAGATTTAGAATACGCTATATTGCTTAGTATTATAATCAAATGACATGGCTTCAATATCTATTCGACGTTTACCCCATGATTTAATGCTTTTAATGTCCATTACACCGTTGTAATTTCGTAACAGATATGTTTCGTATACCTTGCCGTTGATTTTCACACGCAGACTTTCAATCTAACATATACGCAACGTATACGTATACGCAACAACCCCTCGTCCAATTGCTGTTTGAAACTTACAGTACAGTACTTCTTTTAGTTCTAAATTACTTGAATTAGATAATAGCCACTTCATTTGCCAAACTAAATAAATTTTCAGTGGAAAATATCTCTCAGAGCTTTGTATTATCTGAATTTAACTAAATGCATGCAGCCCAAACTTTTAAAATGTTGAGTGCAGCAACATAATAGTGGGGGGTCTACTGCTGTTTCTACCATCAAGCACTACGAAAGAAATTACTTTTATCACAATATTGATGACTCACGAAATAATCAATGCAGTATTTAGTATATAGACACCAAAGGCTGTTGAAGGAAGAAAGTGCATCTCTATCATACAATGAGTGTCCTTTAAAAAATCAAATTGATTCAAATGTCTACGGATGCATATAGTTCGAATGTATAGGGGTCCATTCAAATTAGATTTACTAAGACGTATTAGGGATTCTACTCCAATTGTTAGTGTGGATAGATTATATCAGTAAGTTGATAATTCTACCCACATTGGACTACTGTGATGTGGAGCTGGCAAGAATATGGATAGCTAAATATTGATGGTCATGCATAATCAGAGGTCTCTATGCATGTCAGGGAAACTGATCTTTCCTAAGTCGGGACTTGAAACTGATTGGTTAATAGAAATCCTAAGTTTTGTACCTTTTGTATTAGAAGCAAGTTACATTGTGTAATGCTAGTTAGGAAATTGCATGGCATTTTAACATCATATCTACCGGTAAACAGCTATTTTCCATGTTTCAATTAATCTGTTCATACATGTTATAGCACCATTATATATTGCCTTAATTGACAATATGTGAAGGATATACAACTTTTGAGTTAAAATTAGCTTTTGTAACATTGTACTGTACATTTATGAATATGTGTTGAAATTTGTAACTGTAATTTGTTAGAAAACAAGACACCATATATTGATATCAGTGTTAGCATTGAAGGGGCTATCATGTATAAATATTATTGTATTATTATTGTATTATTATTATTATTATTATTATTATTATTATTAATACTAATAATAATAATGCATTAACAATAATACCACTAATAATAATGCCTAATGCAGATTGCAGATCCACTGTTCCATATTTGCCATGTAACAAAGCATATATATATATGGCATTGTGTACTATAGTATCTAAATTATATCACCATGCACATATATATTATAACCTACAGTATCTTCAGGATGCCATGCCTAGTCTGCTTGTCGACAATGATCTAGCTAACACAGTACTTAGTAGTGTCAACATACCCAATGTGAACATAATAATAATAAGCTGTATTTTACATTGACAGATCGCGAAATAATAAATCGTGACCCACTAGGCCAGCGAAGTAACTGCATTAGGTCTAACATGTTCCATAATGGGTGGAGTACTGTAAACACAGATTATATATGGAATACATGCCAGTATACAAAACATGGACGTCAAGATCATATCGTCAGAAACATAAAAAATTATAACCTTATTGCCAGTGACGGCCTCTAACCATTGAGCCATCGAGATTCAGATGAAGAGAGGTTACAATGATGTACTGTTCTAATGATATATGTACTGCCTATGCAGCAGTTACTATATATATATCAGTAATGATTGGGTGTGTTAATATATACACTGCTGTATGCAAATGCGAGCTGCATTTTATAGGCAGACATATATCAATATAATCAGTACATCAATATAACCTTCACTCGCCATCTGAGTCTTGGTAGCTCAATGGTTAGAGCATCTCACTGGAAATCAGGAAGTTATCCCTGTCCGGGACACAGAATAATTTTTCTGAGGATATGAGCTTGTTTGACAATCATCCATGTACTGTATCGTCTGTTTCCCCCCGAGCGCTCCCTTATTCACTACAGCAATGTATATATTAACACTGACAAGTATACAGTTATGCTTGTTTATTGCTACAAAATTGTAGGCCAGGCCTAGGTCATATAAACACAGCAATAGTATGCATGTTTTTACACCCTAAACTACGGTATATATAAATAGGCTAATTATCAAGCATAGTATTTATAATTTCAATAAAATAATAAATTACACTGCACATGCAATTCCAAAATTTGTACTACCACTTACTATTCTGCAGTATTATAAAGAACAAATGGTATATATTTTAAACTGCATGGATTTAATTCCAACTATCAAAATATTATACATATATGTTTTGAAAATTGAAAATTCTAAACATTCAAAACATTACACACCTTCAAATTTTTCCAAATCTCTCTGTTAAGTATTTCAAAATGTGTCTATTAGATTTCAGAGCTTGGAGCTAATACACAATACAGTGTACAATTGTTTAAATTACATTAAAATTAGCGAGTCAAGTCAACAAGTTAAACGATAAAGTGAAGCACTGAACTGAAGGTAATGGCTATTCGTACGGTAGCCGTACGACGCTATAGTCTCTTAGAATTCAACGAAATGCTGGTAAATATCACCAAAATCCTAACCCTAATCCTAACCAAATTACTAACCCTAACCAAAAAAAAACTATGCAGAAAAGGCAAATTAATTGCTCAACACAGACCGGTGAGTCGGTGACAATGTATTTACCTTTTACTTGTGCCTGTCTTTGATTATCTTGTCCTTCAACACTACAGTTTCGGCATGAAATCAGCTTATAATGTCTATAGTAATGTTTGTTAAAAACAAATATTACTGCATCCGATGATTTTGTGAGGAAATGGCTGGTTTTTATAGCATATGACGGCTTCTTCCGGAAAGCGGTTTGTCGCGCTGGCGTCAATTTAAATTTAAATTACGCCAAATTTAACGCACCAAAAAACCGTTTCAATACCGTTGCAATTTTTGCATTCGCAATCATGTGACGGTTGCAATTTAAATATTAATTCAAATGCAGAGGTCTACCAATCAGCTTCTGTCTATATCTAGTTACCAGGCCCAAATCTTCCGATGCCGCGCATGAGGACGGTTGATCATATATATATATATATAAACAAATAAATCCGATACGAGATCAGGACCCCTTGGCATCTCGCGTGATAAGGGACTAAACGCCGGTCGATATTAGCACCCTCTCCCTCAGGCCTTTGGCCGGCGCTTCGCGCCGGGCTACGGGATTAGAAAAAATAGCATTACCGTGGAGTTGGCAGTGTTTAGCCGTTTACATTAAATTTCGTCTGCTTGTCAGAAGGGCCAGTTTTTGGACAGTGTTTGGGGCACTGGAGAGCTAGCCTGCGTGCAGACGCCTGATTTTTCTTCGTCCCTTCACCAAATCTTGCATATACTATACAATCAAAATAGCTCTCACCAGAGGTGTAGGAACGGATTTAAAGTTCGGGGGTCTGAAGTCGACAAGCACGTAATCAATGACGGCATTTTTAGGGGGTGGGGGGGGTCCTCCCCCGGAAAATTTTGAAATTCTAGAATTTCTGAAAGACAATTTGCAGCAATTTGAGCAAACTTTTTCATCTAATTCTGCAGCGATCATAGTTCAAATGAATCCAAGAATTGCCTGCTGCCTCTTACCAGGTGACGCCATTATTGCGCCTAGTACTGACAGAAGGGTCTGGGAATCAATCTAACACTCTCGTGGCAAGGGTTTAGGGGTTGGCCAATACTTCAGGTTATACCGTTTGTAAAATCTCGTGCAGATGAAGCCCGTAGGTAGACTGATTACCTTAACTCTTAAGTTGCTTCTCTCCTAGCCTCTATAGTCGTACAAATAATTGAGAAAAAAACTCATTAAATTTAGCAACGCTTGTCCTGATTTTTTTGGGGGCTCAGCCCCCCATTTAAAATTTGGGGGGGGGGGCGGCCCGTTCCTACGCCTATGGATATCACAGTTCTAGCCCATCTCTATACGTAACTACATTGCTTCTAAAAGTTTCCCACTTCTTTATACGAGCGCTGTACAACGCCTTCAGTGCCTGATTACAGAAATCAGTAGCCCGAGTAAACGCCTGGACAGGCGTCTTGACCTTGTTGATTCTAACAAGGAGCCATTATGTGTTCACGCTGATCGGCATTTCGATCCGACACTATATGTGTGACTTCACGCAACTAAAATCAAACGAAGCCAAAACTAAACGAAGCCGTTTAAATTTGCCGGGTGCTCGTTAAAATCACACGTTTCGAAGGCAACTTTAATTTTGTTGTACTATGTTGATGTTATTTCAGTCGGTAATAACAATTATGCATGGTCAATTCTTCATGTAACCACCCCCCCCCCCCCCCCGAGAAACCCCGGGGACTATGCAGAAAATCAAATCCCGGGGGTATAGGACGGGGAAAAGGGCCCCAGCCCTTGGAAGTCTGGTAACTAAAGTAAAGTATTCATATTCAAAATGGCGACGAAAAAAGTTTCTGAAAATATAATCGACATACTAGGGGGGCTGAAAAAGCGAAACGAACTAGAACTTAAAGGAAGCAGCAACAGAAATGAGCCACTGGTTAAGTTAAATTTACATTTGATGTTAAAATTTTTCTAATTATACATTTGTTTGATGTTAAAACTCATGTGTTTTTGTATTGTTTCAGGCTTGCCCCGCGGGTGGGGAATTTGCAATGAGCTTTGATAAAAAATACAAAATCCCCGGGGTATTGCCAGCAGGGGATGGTAGTAGTGTATATATGCGGGTTTCAGCCCAAACCTTAAAAAATCTCCAAAAATCTCATAAAAAAAAACGAAATTTCAACCCAAATCTCACTTTTTAATTTATTCACGAAAACATAAAAAAAAAGAAATTTCAACCCAAATCTCACTTTTTAATTTATTCACGAAACCACGTTCCATTCTATGACGTCATCACATTCCACCCCACCTGTCAATCAAAACTTGTCTCACATTTCGCTATGCTAATTAGCAATGACGCCCCACCCCCTTTCTTTTGATTGACACCTGTCAATCAAAACTTTGGTCAGCGGTCGTTGACGTCCTTTATGAAATTGAAATTTGACCTAAAGTCTTATTAACCTAAGCGAGATGCCACGTAAACTATCAAAACTCACAGGAGTAAAAGTTTCAGACTATTCTGTTTGCGCCGATTGTAGCCACGAAGCATCGAAAACTGGGATGAGACTCCACATGAAGATTGCCCACAACACAAGACCGATAACGAGAAACTTTTGTTCAAAGTGCAATGTTGTTATCCCTGGTGAAGGAAAAGAGTTTGCCAAACACCAAATGGAGATGCATCGAGGGGAGCACGACAAAACCCACCACAAACGGACCACCGTCTCTTTTGGAAACGAAAAAAAAAAAAGAGAGACGTCTCGCTACAACGGGCAAACATGATAGTGACCACGAGTAATATCATAAACGACGTGTTCTTTAAAGAGAGGGTCACTTGTATTTCGATAGCGCGTGCGTGCGTGAGTTGAGAAACACACCGCAAAGTGAGAACGTGTCGACCGACGAGATGATGTTGTCGCTACAAGAGGTCTCCGATAGATTGCTCGAGTTTGCCGAATCCGCTTTGACAGATGATTAGCTCCCTAACGTTTACAAGTCCTTACCACATTGGTAAGGACTTTTCTCTAACCCTCCTCCTCCTCACTGTCACTGTGGATTGTTTGCATCCTCTCGTTGGCGGCGACCACCGCTGACGATTTCTTATCCGTAAAGTCAGCCAGATGCGCCACGCTCGTCTTTCTTCCACGCTCAACGTCTCCGTCGACGAAGTCGCTAGTGTCTTCAGACGATTGACTTCCTCCAGACACAACGTAAGTGTTCACCTTTGACTTTGTGTTCGTCAGAGACCTGTCTAGCCTTCTTAGGTAGTCGTCCATCACCCAAGGTAAAACCTCTGGTACGTTCTCTCGAATCTCAAGCATCTCATGCTTCTTTGACTGTATGAATTCCTGTGGGGTGAAAGGACGCTCGTCCTGCCTAAAGGAGAGAAGCGTGTCGATATCCAGTGCGATCTTTGTGTACTTGAACGACGCGTTTTGGTGTTTTGTCGTCTTTTCGACCGTACCTAAAAAGTTGTTGACGCCAGCCAACGCCGCTATGAGTAGCGTCAAAGCGCCGTTGATATAAGTCCATATTCTGTGGTAGTCCTCCTGTGGCGAAGCTGAAGAGAAGATCGACGAGGCTGTCACACCCCCGAGGACAACCACTGGGATACCCAGTCTGTCGTGCCATTTCGAGTAGTACTGGGCGCAAAGGGAGTGCATGATCGAATAGGTCTTTGACATTTCTGCCCACTTTTTCAGTAGGTTGTCGTGGTACTTGTTCCATGATAGCTCAGCCATTTATTAAAACACCTATCAAACTCGTCGATCCTGTCGTTCTTTTTTGGGATATTTACGCCCTGTTCTCTTCCAACATGCACACCATAGCGTTCCAAGAGTCTTTGCAAGACAAAGTTGACGTTGAAGAATCTCTTGTTCGAATCGTTCCCATCGCTGAATTCTCTTTCCAAAGCACAAAAATCACTCGTCACGTTGGAGAGGACGCGCCCGCTAATGTCGATCTTTTTTCTCACTTTCGCAAATAGATTGTCGAAACTCGCGAGGCGGTTGTCTGAGTTTGCCCAGCGAGAGTCTCTCCTGTAACTCCTAATGTTGTTCATGCCGTACGTCTCGTGGTTCAAAGGGACGTGCACAGGGTCTTCCCTCGTACGCGGTAGAACAAGTCCACACTCAACACAGACCATGGTGAAATTGTGGTACTCTTCTCGAGACTCGTGAAGACAATCGCTTCTCTCTTCCTGGTCTGAGGTTCTTGTGTCGTACTTGAGCAAAGCTTGGTCAAAGAGTGAAAAAGTTCCCGAGTCTCTGAACTTTTTCTCTAGTCCCGGTTCATTCATTTTTACTACGAGACACGTCCCTTTTAAATCGGATCGTCCTCCTTCTTTTTGTAGCCATACACGTGTGTTCCCACTGTGAGTCCACCAGACAAAAGTCCAAGGAATGGGATCATGGGTGTAATGTAAGACATGAGTTTTTTCAGATCCTTGTTGAGATAAGGGTCGCGTTTCAACTCTTTCTCCATCTCCTCTGGCTTCTCCACCGCGTCGAGTCCACCCATCATTGCGGAAAACTTTGACAAAAACAAGTCGCACAAGATCTCGTTGTTCTTCTCTTGCACGTCGGCTTCGTATTCTGCGTATAACTTTAGAATGGTTTTCGCATTGGCCTTCCTAACGTACGCTTCAGACTTTTTGATTTCGCCGTCGCTCGCCAAAAGTACGAGTTCCTCTCTCTTTTTATCCACGTCTTTCGCGACGTCCTCCGCACCGTCCGCAGGGTTCGTCGCCTCCTCCGCATCGCTTCGCCCATTGTTTACTAAGTCTTCAGGGTTCATCCTTTATTGTGGTGGAGAAATTATTTCGTGTCCGTAGGGGTGTCTAAGGTTTATCTCTAGACACGCGTGTTTCTTCTCCCTCAACTCTTTCGTTATCCACGCCACGTCCTCCTTGGAGACACCGTTCAAATAGTCGTTAATCAGCTCCAGCATGTCCTTTCGGTTTGTGTTGTGGAAGCTCGTGATTCTCGAGATATTCTCTCGGTAGGGTTTCGCGATACTGGTCATCTGCTGGGTTAGCACAATGGTGGATAGTCCGTAGTGACGACCAGAGTAACCCAGTTTCACCAGCTCGCTCGTCCTGTTTTTCACGTCTTGCCCGCTCGCGCAATCGTCGAGAATGATCAGTGTATTTGTGTCGGTGAACGTGTCGACCACGTACTTCAGCATGTCGTTCACGTTCTCCTGCTCCACGGGGAGAACGACAAAGTCCTCGTCGTGGAAGTGTTTCCAATTGTGGTAGGTCGTGTTCCAGAGAATGGTTGGACAAAGGAGAACAATGTAGTCAAATATTCCTCTAAGTCTCTCTCCCAACATCTCGAGAAGGTAGTAGGTCTTTCCGCAGTAGGTTGGACCTACGATCATCATATTGAATGGAGTGTCCATCTTTAGTATTGGATACTTTTAAGGTTTCCCGACGAAATGTTCAACAGTGCGTCCGACAGTACGAAAATGTTGCAAATCAAGTCGGTGGCTGTGGCGCGTTTCGTAATCTCCAACAGAATCCCAGACTGCGTGTTCATGATCCTTTTTCCCGACCCGTGAACCGTTTGGTCACTCGTGCTACGCAAGTCCACCACCAACGCGAACTTGTCTTTGTAGAATTTTCGTTGTGTTACGCTCTGGTTGGCTTGTCCAAAGAGGCGTTCGGCTTCGGAGAAGTACCGTGACTTGGGGATCCCCTGGCTGTAGACCTCATTGGGAACACCTTCGATGGTGACTTTCACACTGTTGATATTGGGGTAAACAAACTCCTCCGAGTCGGTGATCGCAGCCTTTGTGAACAACATTACCACGGCTTTCATATGTTTTCGAGGGAGGTTAATATTCTCGTTGACCAATGTTTCCCCCTTTCCCCAAGGACTCTTTTTCAAGAGTGTAACGTGTTCGTACGGGAGCGATCGTCCAGCCATGTAGTGGTTAGAAATCTCACTGGCCAGATCTGCGTTCTCGATGGTTTCGTACTCTAGTTCCAAATTCTCTAGAGAATATCCACCCACGGCACTACCAGATTGTGCAACCATAATGTCAGTAGCCTGGGGTAGTGTAATGACAAACTGTGGGTTGTTGCTCATCGAGTATGGAGCGTATAACCCAGAGTCTCCCAAAATCTTGTTTAGAGAAATCTTCTGTTTCGTTCCAAACACGCTATAGACGAGTGCGTCGGCTAGTTTTGCGGCGTCTCCACTCGCAGCTCCGCTGTCGTCCTTCGAGATTAGCTTTCGGAGATTCTCTCCTGCGATTCCTACCTCGACCATTTCATCGCGTTCAATCTTGGGTTTCCAGAGATCCTTGTAGACCTCGATGGTCGATTCGCCCACGTTGTCGTAGACAACCTCTCCGGCCATGTTGATCGTTAGTCGGTCTTGCAAAAGCTTTGACAGGTTGTTCGAGAACCAACTCTTAGCGTTGGCGTTCTTAAAGTCAAACAAGATGCTCAAGCTCCCTGGGACCAGACAAGAGTCTGGTTTTAGCTTGGGGATGTTGATGTAGAGAGACTCCCCAGGGTTAGCCTTGTTCGGGTTCATCGTCACGACGTGTCTCGTACGTGACCCGACGATGGTAGACAATTTTGTCTTTTTCGCGTGATGAGAAAGATTCTTGTTCATTTATTATTACGAGAAAAATTTTTTAGAAGGAATAATACTCCCACGATGAAGAGATAAAGGTTCTCCCTAAACTTCTCGAGCGCGACTTTGAGCTCGCTGGCTTTCTTCGTCAGTCTGTTCATTTATTAGTGGAAAAAATTTCGTAACCACTTTGGTTACGAAAGGTTGTGGGTCTAACTCTTGCCAATGACCCCCGTGTGAGAGTTGGTCTTCCTATGTCTTGCTATGTTTCTACGACTAACCTCTCTACCACACGCACAGACGACTCTCTCTTTGTCTCTCTCCATGGAGTCTTTCCGACGTTTTTTCTTGTCGTACTCTCCAGACTCGTTGAAATACAGTCCGGTCTTGTATGTGTTTAGCTCAGGCTTCATTCTTCGAATGTAACTTCCCTCCAGAATTCTTAACTCGAGATTAGAGCAGGATAGTTTTTCCATCTCGGAGATTCTCATATTGCGCCAACCGATCTCGTTAGCTTTACGATACAATTTGTTGTTTTGGTTAGACATCTTTCTAGACGCCTCTTTGTGCGCCGTGAGACGCTTCTCGATGGTTTTGAACGTGAAACCAATGTAGATCTCCGAGTCAACTAGGTTATAAATCATGTAGATCGTTCCGCTTGCGGTCATTTTTATGTCCTCTCCCTAGTCTTTAGACGAAGTTTATTTTCTGTTTCTCCGGTACCACTCCATAGCCAGCCAGACCAGAGCGATAACAACGATGTACAGGTTCCTCGCGAGAAAGGCTAGACCACTTGCACCCGCTTTCAGCAAGGTGTACACAAAGTTGGCGAGCCCCACTGCCCATGGACCTAGCTTTTCAATTGCATTTTTCACCGCCTTTGCGAACGACAACGCAGCGCCAGCTCCTTTTATGATAGCGGCTCTTGCTCCAACAATGATCGTGGTGACTAGTCCAGCCACTGTGATCCCTATTGCAGATAGGCTTAGCGCGTTCTTCTTTATCCATTCTTTGAACTTCTCAAGGCGTGTCACATCTCTCTCCTGTTTGGCGTGTGTTTCCTCTAGAACTCGTTGTCGTTCGAGACCGTGCACCACTGCGTCTTCGTCGTGAGACTTTTGAAGGTACTCGTTAGCGTCGCCATCCAACTCGCTATCTCTAGCTAACCTAAGATTTGCGTCACTCCGCTCACGAAAGTCGTCAATCGTGAGTTGAATGGCGCCTTTGTCACCTATCCTACTTTCAGGTAGTATCGTGTTGGACGGGTTCAGAGCACCATTGACCATACGCCTATCCTCCGCACTTAGTCTGCCGAGAACGTCCTCTGGTATTGTCACCTGACCAACGATAGGAATCATCGGTAGCTTGTCGCTCGTGACCTTTTCACCCACCGCAGAGTTAATGAGTTTCTCGAATTGTGACACGGCTCTCGCGTTCTTTATTGCCGTGTTTTTGACGTATGTCCCGTCGATACTACCACCAAGAACCACTTTAGGTGTGGAATACTTACCATTTCTCAGTCTCTCTCTAAAAAAGACCTTTCCGTCTTTAGCAGTTGTCCTACTCCTAAGTTCAAACATGCTCTCCGAATAAGGGCTAACTCTTTGCCCACCACGGGAGTCTTGAACATACTTGTCTACCTGGACGAACACGTCTTGCGCTGGGTCAGTCCCACCAAAACTTGTTTCCGCCACTCTTTCTCTGGTTTTAACGATCCACTCTATACGTGTTATTTCTTTGGCGACTTGCGGGTCACTATCACCGTCCGTTCTTATCCGTTCGAGCTCAAAAAGCTTTGTGTTAAGTTCCTCAGTGTCAAGGTCGTCGTACTCTGGGAACCTTTCTTCCATCTCGAAGTTGTCTTCACCTCCTTCAGCCATTTTATCTTTAGCTACAATTTTTCCATGTCGCTCTCGGGAATCCACGAGTTGTGCTTCGCGTCGTATCCAGCCCACTTGACCAGGACCATCTTCTTCTTGTTTACTACTTTTCTCTTCAAAACTTTCTCCACACGATACGTCGCGTCCTCTGTCTTCTCGACAAAGGACATTTCTTCTTCGTAGAACTTCCCGATGACATCCTCCCCGCTCTCGTCGCTGAGTACGTAGACATTTGGATCTCCACGAATCACCTTGCTCACGAAAAAGATCTCCTCTGTGAAATTCGCTTCGTAGCCTTTTGTGAAAATACTCTTGTACTTGCTTATTCTCACCTTTTGCCCAAGTCTGAACTTTGGGAGAGGAAACTCACCAAAGTCGTGACCAAAGAGTGTCGTCCACACCTGACTCTCATTGTCCTTGGTCACATTCGCTGGCTTTGCGAGAGTGCTACTGTGCTTTGTGGTGTTGTAGTTTGCGACGAGATCGTCCAGAACGTCTACCCACTTGTACGTCCCCTTGCTATAGAAGTATTTCCACATGCTCGTCTTCAGAGTCCTGTTGAACCTTTCCACCACAGCTGCCTTCTTGTCTGACTTTGTCGAGAAATACACGACCCCGTGCTCCTCCAACAGTCTCTTCACACCTACATTGTAGAACTCGAGTCCGTCGTCAAACTGCGCAAGTTTGGGGTAGATCTCAAATCTCGTGTGGAACCGGCGAAGCAACTTGTCCACGGCTTTGGTCATGTTTCTCGTGTCTTTGCGGTACACGGGGATAGCGAAAGCGTAGCGACTGAGGATCTCCACGCAAGTGAGAATCCAATAGTAACCGTTGTTCGTACCCTTGAGTTTCCCCATATCGACGAGGTCGAGTTGGATCTGCTCGCCGAGACTCGAGACCCATGTCTTTCGAAACTTATGTCGCCTCACGGTAGGCTTGTACCGTGTGTAGGTATCTTGTGTCTCCAGCCACTCCTTAATCAACTTTCTGCTCAAGTTTAGTCCTTCCTCCAGCGCTTTTTGGTATAGTCTCTCCCTGCTCTGATAACCAGTCACAGGGTCGTAGTACAAGTCCCTGAGACTTTGCTCCTTTTCAACATCGCCTTGCATCGTCCTTTTTATTAGAGAGAATGTTTATATCCAGCAAAATGTCCCCCACCTTGTCTGTATCGCGAGCGTTCGTCTTGGTGTAAAAAGACAGGGTGTTGTATGTACCGCTTCGGATGGGACACTTTGACTCGACCGTTTGGAAATTTGTCACACTTCCACTGAGTGTCGTCTCCGATGTGATGGGGAGAACAGCGATAACACTACTCCGTTTTCCCGACACGTTGATTGTCTCATCCACGAGGGTGTCGCAGTGGATCTCCACGAACCTTAGTCCGCGGTTGATGTCTATCCTGTTTGGACTAACCACCTTTGTTGCCCCCATTGTTGTGTTTGTCGGGAAACCCAGCAGCTCACCAAACTTATAAAGCTTCGCTGGGCGGAGGGTCTTTAGTGTGCAGGTATGGTCATGCACGTTGTGTGTGAGAGTTATTTTGATGTCTTCGTCGTCCGCAAAGCGCGTCGCAAGGTCCTCAAAAGTCCAATATCCCTCAGGAATCGTGTGTTTCACTCCGTTGAAGAGAATGTGGTCGTTGAAGTCTTTGACCACGTTCCTAAAGCCCCAAAACACGCTCGCCGACTTTACGACTAGGGACGAACCCCTTGGGAGAATCAAACTCCTATTCAACGCGACTGTTTTCTTCCCGTTCTCGAGGAACACCGATAGTTTTACCATTTATTTAGAGCTACAAATAAAATGACAACTCCGAAAGACTCCATTATACGCGCGTACTATGGAAAGAACTACGACAAGGCGATCAAGAACTCAAAGATCGCTGTCCAGAAGGCAAAGTCGGATCTCGTGAAGAGGTACCCATACGCGACGATGGACAAGTTCGAATTTGACCCAGTTCAAACACAAGAAGGTGATGTAACGAGAGTAGATATATACTTTCGAAATAGCGATATAATCTCGACTGACATTACCAGCGCCACGTTCAAGAACGACCAAAGCATGTGGAAATGGCTCCACAACAACACACCCTTCCCGAGAATTTGGAACAGTGGTGGAACGGTGCAGAAACTCATCCACACGGAGCGAGCTGGGACTTCCGACGTCACGTACCCGCCATACGTTCTCAACTACCCAGTCAACAACTTTCTCGTCTACGTCGACGATAAGAACTCCTTTTCGTCTAGTCTCCCTAAGATAGTGATAGACACGAAGAAGCGTTTTCAAGATGGTCCGGACGGGGACAATATAAACACGGTGTGGACTCTGTCGAAAAGCTACTATCAAGCTATCGCCGCGATGTACATTGCCACGTACAGGTCGGGTGTCTCACTACAAAACCTAACACCAAACCCTGATGTCCCAAAACAAATCACGAGTCTCATAAGATTCCACGTGTATTTCACCATGCGAAGGGTGATGTTCCGTCTCGACAAGAGCAGCGCAGACATTGCCGACATTCTCAGGTTGTACGTTCCAGATTGGAGAGTGTTAAGAAACAATCTTGCTCTGAGTGGACCTTGGGTTAACGATATCAAAGATATCCAAGGAGATTACAAACGCTATTGCTCTCGAGTCAGTAACGGGATTACAGAGTTAGGACAGGAACTTCTTAACCAGTCCATAGAAGTCTACGTCTATGCGTTACTAGGTGCACAAGCAAAGGCAAAACAGTCGATCATAGGTGGTCGTGCGAGCGCTCGCGAAGTCCAGCAAGTCTTTAGGAACATCGTAGAAGACGCAGTCGTCCAATACTCACCTAGCGTATGGATTAACCTCATGAACAAAGCCATCAAGGACACGAACGTCAAGTTGGACATGGCAGTCACGCCGAACACGTGGTTAATACCTCGGAGCATGGTCTTGCTAAAAACACCCATCCCAGGGTACAACAACCTACTCAGAGAGTCGACAGAGACGAACATGGAATTCGGGTACAATAGTGGACTCAACTTCTCCAAGCCTAAGGAAGCGGTGAAAACTCACTCTAGTGGTGGAGAACATTTGGAGAAACTTCCCGACGCGAAGGTCAAAGTGACAACTCCTCCCACTCCTCCTGCTCCTCCGAACACACCAACGACTCCCTCGACTCCTTCGTCTGCGACTAGCTTGGTGATCGAAATGTTGATAGGAGTGCTAGTGAGCAAATTTGTCCTTTAGAGAAAGGATGATGATGGCGATAATTCTTGTGAGTGAGATCGTGAACTACTACTTCCCAGTCGAAAAACCAACTCTGGAGGAGGAGTGGGAAAGGATTCTCAACCTGATCGACTCCACGTATAGAAAACGGCGGTAGTAATAAATGAGCTTGTACCTTGGATACGACGAACCAAAGAAAGAAGAGAAAGACGAACGACCACCTTTTGAGACCGTTTTTAATGTGAACGTTAAAAACGCAAAGGTTACCTATCATAACGCTTCAGGGGGTAGCAACAAAGTGGAGCAAATAGAGGATGGCGCTTCCCGCTTCCACCAGAATACGTTCCTCAAAAGTCCCACCGTTGACTTTGACGGTGACTCTGTGAAAAATCTTGATTCTAAAAACAGAATGGTCTTTGACTGTCCAGCGCTTATGCACACCGATGTTTCTATATTTATGGTTTTTAAGTTGTTGGCTACCCCGTCGTCCGGTAGATACGGGTACGTTGTTGGTAACGACAATGGGAGTTTCGATAAGTTTATAGGTTACAAGATAGGATTTACTAATCGACTATCGTACGGTGGGGGATGGCCTGTAAAGGAATACAATTGTACACTACCACCCGGTCTTGTAGGGACTGACAAACATCTCATATCTTGTCATTGGTTGATGAAAGGTAGTCATGTGAGATGCAACGACACGGTGTTGTTTCGCTCAGCCTTTAACGCTAACCTAAAGAGTACTGGTGCTCCTTTTGGGTCTATATTCTTCAACGAACGTTTCGCGAGTAGGGAAACAGCGAGAAGTATAACAGGTGAGATCTACGGTTTGAAAGTTGTGAAAGGTTTCTTGGAGGCGGACGACATCTCAAGGATCAACAAGAGCATGATGCTAGAGTACAACATTGCTTAGGAAAAAAAAAGTTTAGAAGAAAAGGAGATGATAGACACACGTCCTCGGGTCAAAAAGGTGATGGCCGATGGTTGGAAGAGGTACTTGAAGGGTTTGCGGAGAAAAGTCGAGCGAAGAAAAGTCGAAATTGAAAATAGCTTAAGGAGTTGCGATGGGGGAGAAAGAAATGACCGAGAACACGCAGCTAACACCCGCAAAGGGTTATAACCCAAAAGAACACATGATCTTTTCCGATCCTGTTTCGGGGGAGATCCCAGACAGCAAACTCAAGTTCAAGAGAATCAACATTTCCACTCGCAATGAGGACGGGACGGAGGGTGAACTCATCATCCCCACTGAGCGCCTGTACTCGTTTGGAGTTTCAGAAAACACTAGTCAAGAGACTGGCAAGGTCACTGGTTTCACCTTTCCCCTGTGTTTGTGGAACCGCGACGGAGCAACAAAGGAGGAGGAGACTTGGATTAACACGTTTGACGCCATCGTCGACAATTGCATTGACCACTTGGTCGAAAACCGTGAAGAGATCGACAGATTCGAGCTGGAGCACAACGATCTTACCAAGTCCAAGGGTGGGCTAAACCCTCTCTACTGGAAGACAGAGAAGATCGAGGACAAGAAGACTGGCAAGACCGTTCTTCGAAGGGTCCCCGGTCGTGGTCCGACGCTATACGCGAAACTTATCTACCACAAAAAGCAAGACAAGTTCCTCACACAGTTCTTTGACCTTGACGACAAACCGGTGGAGGCTCAGTCACTAATGGGAAAACACTGCTGGGCAAGCGGAGCAGTGAAGATCGAGTCCATCTTTGTCGGTGCTCGCATCTCCTTGCAAGTCAAGTTGTACGAGGCATTCGTGGAGCCAAGCAAGATGGGGATGAAACGTCTTTTGACCCGACGAAAGCCAGAACCCGAGGTGGTCGAGTCCCAGTGTGAAACAGCCACAGCTGTCATGGAGGAGGAAGAAATTCTCTCAGAGTCAGAGGACGAGACGCCAAAGCGAACGAAAGAGTGGTGGGCAAAAAGAATCGCCAGTGCCAAACCAGGTGAAGCGTACGACACAGTCTATTGAGGATACAAGGTGGTTTTATAGTTGAAAAACTATAAAACGAAAACACGTCGAACGACTCACTTGAAAGGGTCGTCTGGGATAAGCTTCTTTTGTTGCGCGTATTTTACAGCGATCGTCCCAACACTGATTGCGACTGCAAGTTTCAATGTTCCCATGAGAGTAGTTGGCGTACTGAGAGACTCTCCAAGAATTTTCTTTGACACCATACTGATACCAACTCCTGCGGCGGTGTAGAGCAGAGTGTCGTACACCTCGTTCATCATTTCCTTTCGATCTGACATCCTTTTATTATAGAAAAAAAGTTTTTAATCAAACACATCCAAGCTGACCAACGAGTTGGTTGCTCTGGTCTCCATCACCTCGCTCAATTTTCTTGAATATCTCTCCGTCGTCTTTTATACATGGAGTCAATTAGGTCGAGAGCTATTTCCCACTCCTCCTCCTCCAGAGTTGGTTCTTCGATTGTGAAGTAGTGTTCCACGAGATCACTCACAAAAATTATCGACGCCACACCAACTCCAATCCCTATGAACATGTAGAACATAGTGTTGTACACCTCGTCCACTATTTTCTTTTGATCTGACATCCTTTTATTACACGAGAAAAAAGTTTTTAATCAAAAGACTCAAGGTCCGAACAATCTTTGGCCTGGTCTGAACACGGCGGAGTAACCGTTGGAGCGTTTGCCTCCTGGCGAGGTGGAGGACTTTGGTCTGAGGAAGGCTTGTCATCATCGTTACGTTTGTAGTAAAAGTACAACCCTCCAACGACACCAATCGCTCCTACGACATACCCAAGCTGACCAACGAGTTGGTTGCTCTCTCGTGGTCGGTGTCCCTCGCTTTGTTCGAGTCTTTCTTGAGCCTTCTTCGCCTTTGCAGCTTTGCTGATCACAGCGAGTCTTTTTCCCCCCTCAACCTTCTTTGGGTCCTTTAGTTTCTCTGGTTTTTGAGCTGTGATAGTCTCCATCTTTATCTTAACTAACTAAAGTTGTCTCAAAGATTTTGCTCAAAAGTTGCTACGCAGCAAAACCAATTTGCTCAAGATTTGCTCAAAAGTTGCTACGCAGCAAAACCAATTTGCTCAAGATTTGCTCAAAAGTTGCTACGCAGCAAAACCAATTTGCTCAAGATTTGCTCAAAAGTTGCTACGCAGCAAAACCAATTTGCTCAAGATTTGCTCAAACCCACTCGCGAGCAAAGTCGATTTACTCAAAAGTTGCTCAGTAAGATAAAGATGACGTCTATGATGGTAGGAGGACTATTCAATGCACTTGCATTCGCAGGTGCAGGGTTTCTTTTCAAGCACCTTGAGGGAAACAAGTATGGAGAAGAGATTAGTCGCCATAATCTCGCAATGGAGAAACTAGCGCGAGACAGGGAATTGTGGAACGAGGAAGAAGTAGCTCGCAGAGACAAAGTTGCGCGACTACGTCTCGCCTTGTCAGACGCAAACCACAACATCAACGACACGAACGCGGCTCTCGACGCACTCTCTGCTACGCTTCGCAAGACTGCGAAGTTCCACAAGGAACCAGAGTTACGTGATTACTACACACCATCACCGAAGATGGAAGAGTATCTGTCGGCGTCAGAGGGGGTTCTCGCCGTTGGTGTTGGGTGGGTTGGGTACAAGATTGCGACAATTATGATCTAAGGACAACAAAACACACCAACAAAAACATGTCACTCACAAAAGCAAGTACCAACTATCTAACTGTCAAGGAACTGAAAGTCATCGTGAGAGAGCGAGGTGTCAAGCTTAAGCAAGGGGCAAAACATTGTGAGATTCTGGCAGCGTTGGGGATGAAACCTATCGATATCCCAAAGAGATACGACCATTGTAAGAAAAGGAAACTCGCCCAGGTCGTGGTCAAGACAAACGTGACCACTGGAGAGGAGACAAAGTTTAAAAGTATCTCCTCACTAGCGAAGAGTTTGAGTCTCTTTCCAGGGTCTATCACCTACCGGATAAGAACAGGGAAGAGTCTAGTCGTCGACGACGTTTCATACTCGTTTCGTAAAGAACTGTGCATTTGATTTTCCGACCAAAATCACATGAGATCTAAAGACTTAACCTACACCAGAAAAGATGTCACAAATTCTAGACGAACCTATTCCATCAGGGCTTGGACCCACGATGGTACCCACAATGGCGAAGAAAAAGGGCCCAAGACTTCTAAAGAGGTCCACTCTAAGAGAAAAAATGGACTCGTGGTACGACTGGCTTGTGAGTCGAACCCCAAAGCCTATCAAGAAACGAGTGTCGACGGCTTTCAGATTCTTCAAGCAAAAGATCTCTAGCTTGTACAAGGAGAAGGACTTGGTGATGGAGAGATCGGAGACGTCTCTCAAAGGGTTTTCGGAGACCTACACGATAAAAGCCTCGGCAAAAGTAGACCCAAAGACATTCTTGGTGAACACGAAAGTGTTAGCGCAAGGTCTTTGGAGTCACGAAGTGGAGAAGAGGAGAGGCGTAAAGACAAAATTCGACCTAGAGTGCGTCATGGTGAGAAGGACAGACGCTGGAGACTCCGAGGTGTCTGCGCATTTCCACTCACTCACAACTATTGTTCTACCTGGAACCGACTTGGACGAGATCTACCACATTATGGCGGGAAAGATTTTAGAGAGTCTCGCGTCGTACTTGAAGAGAGGGAGTTCTTGGAGAGTGCTACGCGTTGAGAAGTTGGATGTGTTCGTTGACACGTTCAAACCATTGAGTGGTTCGTCGTACATTCCCACACCAGACGCGTTGGTCAAAAAGAACGCCATAGTCAACGTCCAAAACAAGAACGACCACGAGTGTTTCAAGTGGACTGTGACCGTGGCGAGGATGGTCGAGAGAAAACACGCAGAGAGACTCGACGAAGTTACGAGAGAGTCCTCGAACAAGTTCGACTGGACTGGGATCTCATTCCCGACACCGTTGAGTGACATTAGAAAGTTCTCTGAAAACAATGAGATAAGTGTCAACGTGTTCGCATACGAGCATGGAGTGGGTGTGTACCCACTTCTCATTCGAGGAAACTCAAAGGACACCATCAACATGTTGTACATCACGGAGCAGGGTGAGAGTGATAAGGTCAACTCTCACTACGCTTGGATCAAAAACATGAGTAGGTTGCTGTCTAGCTCAAAGAGCAAACACAAGGGTAAGACACTCCACTGTTGTCGGTGTCTCAACAGTTTTGGCAGTCAAATCGTCCTAGACAAACATGAGGAACACTGCTCAAACATCGACAGCATTAGGACCGAAATGCCAAAACCAGGTGATACAATAGGGTTCAAAAACTTCTACAAGACACAGGACGTACCCTTTGTAATATACGCGGACTTCGAGTCGTTCATCGAACCAGTGGAGGGACCAACCAACAACCCCAAGAAAAGCTCGACAACTCAGTACCAACATCACTCACCATCCGGATTTTGTTTCCACCTGAAGTGCTTTGACGACAACCTCCACTGGGAAGAGCCATATCTCTACACGAGGAGAAGCGAAGACGAAAACATGGGTGAGATTTTCGTAAAAAAGTTGGAGGAGACTGTGCAAAACATTTACGACAAGTTCAAGGTGGCGGTCCCCATTGTCTTTGGGGAGAAGGAGGAGAAGGCATTCCACAACGCCAAGACTTGTTGGTTGTGTGGTGATGAGTTCGCCGAGGGCGACAAGAGAGTCAGAGACCACTGTCATCTGACTGGACGATATAGAGGTGCGGCTCACAACATCTGCAATTTGAAATATAGATTACCAAAGTTCATTCCCGTGGTGTTCCACAACTTGTCGGGCTACGACGCACACTTGTTTGTCAAAAACTTGGGTGTTACGGAGGGAATTATTAGATGTATCCCAAGCAACGAGGAGAAGTACATCTCGTTCAGCAAGGTGGTGGTTGTGGACGAGGTCACGAACAAAGCCGGAGAGACAGTCGAAATCAAGAGGGAGATAAGGTTCATCGACTCTCTCAAATTCATGTCGAGTAGTTTGAACAACTTGGTTACGAACTTGGACAAAAAGGACTTGGTGTCGACAAGGAGAGTTTTTGGAGAAGATTTTGGTCTCGTGTCCAAAAAAGGCGTATTCCCCTACGACCACATGACTGGACTAGTGTCACTCGACGAGACGGCGTTGCCAACGAAAGGCGAGTTTTACTCAAGACTCACAGACAGCGACATTAGTGACGACGACTATGACCACGCAAAGAAGGTGTGGAAACACTTTGGCATGACCACGATGCGTGAGTACCACGATTTGTATTTGAAAACTGATGTCATGTTGTTGGAAGACGTCTTTCAAAATTTTAGAAAAGTTTGTAAAACGAACTACAACTTGGATCCAGCGTTCTACTACACCTCACCAGGGTTGGCTTGGGACGCATTGCTAAAGATCACGGGAGTGGAGTTGGAGCTACTGACCGACATTGACATGTTGTTGATGGTCGAGGCTGGAATTCGCGGTGGAGTCTCAACCATCACAAAAAGACACGCTGAGGCAAACAACAAGTTTATGGACCACATCAACAGCAACGAGACGATGGAGCACACTGGTGACTCGCTGTACGACCCTACAAAACCAAGCGTCTTTTTACCATACTTGGACAAAAACAATCTCTACGGTGGTGCAATGTGTGAACCACTACCCACACACGGTTTCAAATGGATGACAGAGGGTCAGCTAGAGAACTGGAGAAACGTACCTTGTATCTTGGAAGTGGATCTGGAGTACCCAGAAGAACTCCACGACCTTCACAACGACTATCCGTTAGCTCCAGAGAGAGCCGTCGTGAACAAGGTGGAGAAGCTTATCCCAAACCTCTTCGACAAGACCAAGTACGTGCTTCACAAGAAGAATCTAGAGATGTACACACGATTTGGTTTGAAACTAACCAAGATCCATCGGGGGATCACCTTCAAGGAGAGCGCGTGGATGAAGCCGTATATCGACCTCAACACAAACCTAAGGACAGCGTCAAAGAACAACTTTGAGAGCGAGTTTTTCAAGCTTATGAACAACTCTGTGTTTGGTAAAACGATGGAGAACATTCGAAACAGGGTCGACATCCGGCTAGTCACTTCGGAAAAGAGAATGAGAACGCTAGTCGCAAAGCCAAACTTCCACCATAGGACAATCTTCAACGAGAACCTGATCGCCGTCCAAATGAAGAGGACGAAAGTGAAGTTTAACAAGCCGGTGTACCTGGGAATGAGCATCTTGGACCTCAGTAAGACGATAATGTACGACTTCCACTACGACTATATCAAGCCAAAGTACGGAGACAAGGCTAAGCTACTTTTCACAGACACCGACAGTCTCATGTACGAGATCTTCACAGACGACTTCTACAAAGACATCAGTGGAGATGTCGAGAAGATGTTCGACACGTCTAGTTTCGCGAAGAACCACCCGAGCTGTATTCCAATAGGAAAAAACAAGAAGGTGATTGGAATGATGAAAGACGAACAGAGCGGAGAGCAAGTCCTCGAGTTCGTTGGACTCCGCTCCAAGTTATACGCTCTCAAAACACTACGCGGTGACGAGAAGAAATGTAAGGGTGTGAAGAAGAACGTCGTCAAGTCCTCGATCGTGTTCGAGGACTATAAGACTTGTCTGTTCTCTGGAGTGAGTCAGACAAGGTCAATGAACACGTTTAGGTCAAGGAAACACGAGATCTACACAGAGACTGTGAACAAGACAGCGTTAAGTAGCAACGACGACAAACGGTATATTCTACCTGATGGGGTGAACACGCTGGCACTAGGCCACCACAAGATTATGACGGAGGTGATATTTATGGACGAGTGAGTTGACCAAAGTTTTGATTGACAGGTGTCAATCAAAAGAAAGGGGGTGGGGCGTCATTGCTAATTAGCATAGCGAAATGTGAGACAAGTTTTGATTGACAGGTGGGGTGGAATGTGATGACGTCATAGAATGGAACGTGGTTTCGTGAATAAATTAAAAAGTGAGATTTGGGTTGAAATTTCTTTTTTTTTATGTTTTCGTGAATAAATTAAAAAGTGAGATTTGGGTTGAAATTTCGTTTTTTTTTATGAGATTTTTGGAGATTTTTTAAGGTTTGGGCTGAAACCCGCATATATACACTACTGATGGTTACAGGAAGAATTGATCCATGCATTATGACATTATTAATATTGAGTACGAAATATTACCTGAGTGTATTTTATTTTTCTGCAAATAGGTTAACAGAACAATGTAAACGTTTCAGTAATTATATCCACGGGCAATATAAGAAAATTCAGACAAAATACTGGTACTTTGACTGCGATAATACATATTAATCAAACAACAAATATTAATGCATGCAATTCATCGATCTTGAATGTCATATTGTGTGCTGGAAATAGCCTTTTCCAATATTGCCCACCACTTATTTTTGCAATTTTACACTATTATATCACGACTGACGTGGATTTCGAGGCAACACTTCCCTTGCGATAGTAACTAGTTCTAGTTGTATTCCACAAAATACTTCGAGATTTACCTTTTACATAATTATTGTGGACACCAATTCGAGCCATGCATTGCTCAATCGTTATAGACTATATAGCAAAGTGAAAAGGCCGTGGTAAACTGCCAAGAATTTAGTGACGAAACACTGACGTTTCGAGCGGAGCCCTTCATCAGAGTAAGTTGGTCTTACTCTAATGAAGGGCTCCACTCGAAACGTCAGTATTTCGTCACTAAATTATATTATTGGCAGTTTACCACCTTTTCACTTTGCTATATATTCAAAACACTGTCTACACTCTACGCAGCACTCTACTTTTTTACTACTCTCGGTTATAGACTATAGTTGTACTCCCATGTTGAAGGATAATTTTTCGCCACGTTGAGCGAGTTGTAGTTTGCCTTGCTGGGCGTGTTGTATAGTTTGCTTCTTTGGACGAATTGTCGTTTGCTTCGTTGAAAGTGTTGTATTTTGCCTCCTTGGGCGAGTCGTATAGTTTGGTTTATTTTAGATTTTTGACGAGAGCAATAGCTTCGCCTAATTTGAGTTGTGCACAAGTGACAACAATGAATAGATTCAATCCACCGACTCGCGATTCCCCCCCCCCCCCCGATTGCCCGAGGGCCTTATCTCGAAACGTCAGACCTCCTAGTGCTACACACTATTTTGGCAGTATACCAACATTTTAGAGCTATTCGATTTACATTTAACTAAATACGATAGCTATAAAACTAAAAAAAATTTCAAACAGTAAAGGAACGATGGGTATAGTTGCGTACAGGTATTTCTAGTTTATGTTACTATTTTCTAATACCCTTATAACAGACAGGCGAGTGGAATGCATGCATGATCTGTCAACAGTTCCATATATATGTAAAGCAATATCATGCACCATATTAAACCAGTGGTCTCTAGCCTGCGTGGCGGCTCTAGAAGGGGGAGGGAAAAGAACAGAGTTTTTTAACGATCGTCATGCATCTTACGAAATGACAACAGCAAACAATAACTAGAGCAAAATTCACTAGATTATATATATGAACGTGCTTTACCTAATTGTGTAAATAATTATTCATGTCAAATATGCAAACCTACGTAGGTGTTATATAAAGAATAGTTTAAAATATAGAAACGTCACAACAGTCTCTTGTATGTTGGAGTGTATCTCGATCGCTGCAAATTGAAACTTCAATCTATTACTCGCACTTCGCGCAATGGCATTACTAGTAAAGCTAATTCGATCATTGTTGTTGCTGCAATTCGCGTTTTCGTTCGTGAACTGCAAATGGATAGACATGAGTCATCTGTATGACAATAAAACGCTAACATGGCATTCTATGAAATCATTTAAACACACGGTTGTTTTCGACGGTAAATATAGCGAGGGTGTTCCTTACTTATTGATGTTCAACATAGAGATGGCTGAACACTCTGGAACGCATGTAGACGCTCCGCTTCACTTTGTAAAGGATAAATGGTCAGTAGACCAAATTCCACTAGATAAACTGGTTGGTCAGGCTATCGTGGTCAACATATCAGAGAAAGCATCAAAGGATCCCAATGCTCAACTTACTGTTGCTGATTTAGAAAAGTGGGAAAAGGAACACGGACGAATACCCGATGACAGCATTCTGCTCGTGTTGAGTGGGTGGGGTAAAAAATGGCCAAATTCTGAACAGTACTTCGGAACCAGCAGCAACGACACTAGCCTTTATCGATTTCCAGGTAAGTTCCAATACATATCTAATGTACTCAATCAATAGCTAATTCCATTCGTGTAAAATGTTTCATCAGATCCGATCGATCTGGCATGCATATCCTATTTTCGCCGTTTACATCGTTCATACTGTCATCCGCGTTCCTATTATAAGCCATGGCGAGTCCGTTTCAAGCTTAAATATAAATTGTAGTATGCTGCTTAGGCAGTGTGAATTACGAAAACTTTTCGAGAGAAGGTCCTCAGTCGTACTAAAAAAGCGAAATATATCCTAGGCAAACGCATAATAGAAACAGCAGGGGCTGACACATTTCTCATGTAAACACAAGAACAAGGCCATGCCCGATTGTGGATGAACTGTTTCGACCACCTCGTCAACACTTGCCCCCTCCACGGACTCTCTGTTAAAGAAAGCCTCGGAAATTTAGATGAAATAACTGTCAAATTGAAATAATATCACGGATGGTATATGCCTCGTTTTTCTTTGATGTACCGCGGTTAGAGACCTCCAATCAAAGAAGGAGCTGATGAATTACAAAGAATTGTACTTATCAAACTATTGTCCAGATAATGTTCCCGGAATAAATAAACGTACCACTCGTCATTCAGTTTGACCTTGTTGTTTCTAACAAGGAGCCATTGTGTGTTCACGCTGATCGGCATTTCGATCAGACATGATGTGCACGCAACTAAAATCAAACGAAGCCATTGTGCTCGTCAAAAAACTAAACGAAGCCGTTTAAATTTGCCTGGTGCTCGTTAAAATCAAACGTTTTGAAGGCAACTTTTGTTGTACTATGTTGATGTTATTTCAGTTTGTAATAACAATTATGCATGGCTCAATTCTTCATGTATTCGAGCAACCCCGGGGACAATGCAGAAAATCAAATCCCGGGGGTATAGGGCGGGGAAAAGGGATAATGTTCCCGGAATAAATAAACCACTCGTCATTCAGTTTGACTTGCGTGTTGTGAGTACGTAATAAAGACTATATGATCTGTAACGTGAGCTCCCCTGCTGTCTTTTCTTGTCAACATGTTTGCTACCGCCACATTCCAGCCTTATTAGAGTACAGTACCACGCCGATGCGCGTTCCTGTGGTTTAATCTCGGCTATTACATAAACCGGGGACATTTACTAATCGAGTATATCTAGAAAAAATTAGCAATAAAGACAACCATCAATCGTGTAATGATTTTAGATCATTCAGCTTAACACATAAATTCACACGATTACAAAGTCTGACTTAGTCACACAGAGTCGCATCCAAAACACGCATTGACATTTATCAAAATATAATCAGATTATATTTATCTGGCTCTCTTATAATTTGAAAAATATTGCCGTATTTTCTAATTAATCTAAAGGCGGAGTACACGTCTGGCCTGCCTGTATGTAAAGTATATTTATTTATTACAGTCCCATAAAATAATATTAAACAGAATGATAGTCTGATAGTCTTATTAAAGAAAATCTGTTATGTGTCTGTCACCATCGAGTTTATTTGTTAACTTAATCTAATTATGGCGTAAAGTGCTATATAGTTGAATTGTAATATTTGCCAATACAGTGTAAACGAATAATTAAGCCATTAACTAGTTCCCTTTTTAATCCCGATATAAGATAAATAATAATGGTTGTAACATGGCACTTTCAGTTTGTGCATCCCCTTTTGTTATGAAAGTATAATATGAGATGATGAGTCTACCATATTGCCTTCCAATGCAAAAATGGCGACATTAACTCTCGACATTTTTATCTCGACGTCAGACTTTTGGTTATACTCGTCGCACAATCGTCGCATTTAATTCAGACGAATTTAATTTCATACACACGTTAACGTCACATTAAATTAAAAGCACAAATTTCCAGTGCTCTTAAATTAATTTTTGTAGTTTTAGTCTTCTCGTTCCAGCGCATAACTAGTTATTTGTTTGTGCAAACCATTAAATTCGCCTGAATTAAATTTGTCACATAAAACGAAGTCGCATTGACGTCGACTTATCGACGAAGTTAATATGAATTATACTGGTAAACCAAACTCTCTTAAAAAACGCAAATGTTCCGGCATTAAGGTAGGAAAATAAATAAAAGAAAAACGTTCGTTAAGACCAAGAGGATGTGTGGTTCCAAGTTTAAAAACGAGACGCTTCTCTTGTCGTTTGCGATTATCGTTACCACCTGAGATGGGAAGGATGGCAGAGACTTTCATGTCTGAAACGTAGTTTGGCGACGACACCTCCGTTTTGGTGCTGACACCTTTACGGTGGTTTGGCGGTGACAGCTCCGGGTTTTAAGAACAGTGTCGGCAAAATTGTAAAAGATTAAGGTTCTTTGACTGCGATAATACATATTAATCAAACAACAAATATTAATGCATGCAATTCATCGATCTTGAATGTCATATTGTGTGCTGGAAATAGCCTTTTCCAATATTGCCCACCACTTATTTTTGCAATTTTACACTATTATATCACGACTGACGTGGATTTCGAGGCAACACTTCCCTTGCGATAGTAACTAGTTCTAGTTGTATTCCACAAAATACTTCGAGATTTACCTTTTACATAATTATTGTGGACACCAATTCGAGCCATGCATTGCTCAATCGTTATAGACTATATAGCAAAGTGAAAAGGCCGTGGTAAACTGCCAAGAATTTAGTGACGAAACACTGACGTTTCGAGCGGAGCCCTTCATCAGAGTAAGTTGGTCTTACTCTAATGAAGGGCTCCACTCGAAACGTCAGTATTTCGTCACTAAATTATATTATTGGCAGTTTACCACCTTTTCACTTTGCTATATATTCAAAACACTGTCTACACTCTACGCAGCACTCTACTTTTTTACTACTCTCGGTTATAGACTATAGTTGTACTCCCATGTTGAAGGATAATTTTTCGCCACGTTGAGCGAGTTGTAGTTTGCCTTGCTGGGCGTGTTGTATAGTTTGCTTCTTTGGACGAATTGTCGTTTGCTTCGTTGAAAGTGTTGTATTTTGCCTCCTTGGGCGAGTCGTATAGTTTGGTTTATTTTAGATTTTTGACGAGAGCAATAGCTTCGCCTAATTTGAGTTGTGCACAAGTGACAACAATGAATAGATTCAATCCACCGACTCGCGATTCCCCCCCCCCCCCCCCCCGATTGCCCGAGGGCCTTATCTCGAAACGTCAGACCTCCTAGTGCTACACACTATTTTGGCAGTATACCAACATTTTAGAGCTATTCGATTTACATTTAACTAAATACGATAGCTATAAAACTAAAAAAAATTTCAAACAGTAAAGGAACGATGGGTATAGTTGCGTACAGGTATTTCTAGTTTATGTTACTATTTTCTAATACCCTTATAACAGACAGGCGAGTGGAATGCATGCATGATCTGTCAACAGTTCCATATATATGTAAAGCAATATCATGCACCATATTAAACCAGTGGTCTCTAGCCTGCGTGGCGGCTCTAGAAGGGGGAGGGAAAAGAACAGAGTTTTTTAACGATCGTCATGCATCTTACGAAATGACAACAGCAAACAATAACTAGAGCAAAATTCACTAGATTATATATATGAACGTGCTTTACCTAATTGTGTAAATAATTATTCATGTCAAATATGCAAACCTACGTAGGTGTTATATAAAGAATAGTTTAAAATATAGAAACGTCACAACAGTCTCTTGTATGTTGGAGTGTATCTCGATCGCTGCAAATTGAAACTTCAATCTATTACTCGCACTTCGCGCAATGGCATTACTAGTAAAGCTAATTCGATCATTGTTGTTGCTGCAATTCGCGTTTTCGTTCGTGAACTGCAAATGGATAGACATGAGTCATCTGTATGACAATAAAACGCTAACATGGCATTCTATGAAATCATTTAAACACACGGTTGTTTTCGACGGTAAATATAGCGAGGGTGTTCCTTACTTATTGATGTTCAACATAGAGATGGCTGAACACTCTGGAACGCATGTAGACGCTCCGCTTCACTTTGTAAAGGATAAATGGTCAGTAGACCAAATTCCACTAGATAAACTGGTTGGTCAGGCTATCGTGGTCAACATATCAGAGAAAGCATCAAAGGATCCCAATGCTCAACTTACTGTTGCTGATTTAGAAAAGTGGGAAAAGGAACACGGACGAATACCCGATGACAGCATTCTGCTCGTGTTGAGTGGGTGGGGTAAAAAATGGCCAAATTCTGAACAGTACTTCGGAACCAGCAGCAACGACACTAGCCTTTATCGATTTCCAGGTAAGTTCCAATACATATCTAATGTACTCAATCAATAGCTAATTCCATTCGTGTAAAATGTTTCATCAGATCCGATCGATCTGGCATGCATATCCTATTTTCGCCGTTTACATCGTTCATACTGTCATCCGCGTTCCTATTATAAGCCATGGCGAGTCCGTTTCAAGCTTAAATATAAATTGTAGTATGCTGCTTAGGCAGTGTGAATTACGAAAACTTTTCGAGAGAAGGTCCTCAGTCGTACTAAAAAAGCGAAATATATCCTAGGCAAACGCATAATAGAAACAGCAGGGGCTGACACATTTCTCATGTAAACACAAGAACAAGGCCATGCCCGATTGTGGATGAACTGTTTCGACCACCTCGTCAACACTTGCCCCCTCCACGGACTCTCTGTTAAAGAAAGCCTCGGAAATTTAGATGAAATAACTGTCAAATTGAAATAATATCACGGATGGTATATGCCTCGTTTTTCTTTGATGTACCGCGGTTAGAGACCTCCAATCAAAGAAGGAGCTGATGAATTACAAAGAATTGTACTTATCAAACTATTGTCCAGATAATGTTCCCGGAATAAATAAACGTACCACTCGTCATTCAGTTTGACCTTGTTGTTTCTAACAAGGAGCCATTGTGTGTTCACGCTGATCGGCATTTCGATCAGACATGATGTGCACGCAACTAAAATCAAACGAAGCCATTGTGCTCGTCAAAAAACTAAACGAAGCCGTTTAAATTTGCCTGGTGCTCGTTAAAATCAAACGTTTTGAAGGCAACTTTTGTTGTACTATGTTGATGTTATTTCAGTTTGTAATAACAATTATGCATGGCTCAATTCTTCATGTATTCGAGCAACCCCGGGGACAATGCAGAAAATCAAATCCCGGGGGTATAGGGCGGGGAAAAGGGATAATGTTCCCGGAATAAATAAACCACTCGTCATTCAGTTTGACTTGCGTGTTGTGAGTACGTAATAAAGACTATATGATCTGTAACGTGAGCTCCCCTGCTGTCTTTTCTTGTCAACATGTTTGCTACCGCCACATTCCAGCCTTATTAGAGTACAGTACCACGCCGATGCGCGTTCCTGTGGTTTAATCTCGGCTATTACATAAACCGGGGACATTTACTAATCGAGTATATCTAGAAAAAATTAGCAATAAAGACAACCATCAATCGTGTAATGATTTTAGATCATTCAGCTTAACACATAAATTCACACGATTACAAAGTCTGACTTAGTCACACAGAGTCGCATCCAAAACACGCATTGACATTTATCAAAATATAATCAGATTATATTTATCTGGCTCTCTTATAATTTGAAAAATATTGCCGTATTTTCTAATTAATCTAAAGGCGGAGTACACGTCTGGCCTGCCTGTATGTAAAGTATATTTATTTATTACAGTCCCATAAAATAATATTAAACAGAATGATAGTCTGATAGTCTTATTAAAGAAAATCTGTTATGTGTCTGTCACCATCGAGTTTATTTGTTAACTTAATCTAATTATGGCGTAAAGTGCTATATAGTTGAATTGTAATATTTGCCAATACAGTGTAAACGAATAATTAAGCCATTAACTAGTTCCCTTTTTAATCCCGATATAAGATAAATAATAATGGTTGTAACATGGCACTTTCAGTTTGTGCATCCCCTTTTGTTATGAAAGTATAATATGAGATGATGAGTCTACCATATTGCCTTCCAATGCAAAAATGGCGACATTAACTCTCGACATTTTTATCTCGACGTCAGACTTTTGGTTATACTCGTCGCACAATCGTCGCATTTAATTCAGACGAATTTAATTTCATACACACGTTAACGTCACATTAAATTAAAAGCACAAATTTCCAGTGCTCTTAAATTAATTTTTGTAGTTTTAGTCTTCTCGTTCCAGCGCATAACTAGTTATTTGTTTGTGCAAACCATTAAATTCGCCTGAATTAAATTTGTCACATAAAACGAAGTCGCATTGACGTCGACTTATCGACGAAGTTAATATGAATTATACTGGTAAACCAAACTCTCTTAAAAAACGCAAATGTTCCGGCATTAAGGTAGGAAAATAAATAAAAGAAAAACGTTCGTTAAGACCAAGAGGATGTGTGGTTCCAAGTTTAAAAACGAGACGCTTCTCTTGTCGTTTGCGATTATCGTTACCACCTGAGATGGGAAGGATGGCAGAGACTTTCATGTCTGAAACGTAGTTTGGCGACGACACCTCCGTTTTGGTGCTGACACCTTTACGGTGGTTTGGCGGTGACAGCTCCGGGTTTTAAGAACAGTGTCGGCAAAATTGTAAAAGATTAAGGACAAATGTCTCCACTGTAGCATTTACAGATCTTACAGGGACGGGGAACGGCATAGGTTGAGGTAGTAACGGTGATGCAACAGTTTACGGTGAACTTTACCGCTTTACGGCAGTTTCGTTCGACGCGAATCTTTCGGCCACAAATCTTTCCTAACGGTGGGTGGCAGAAATAAATATATGTGTCATATCGAACAGCTAAACAAAGGTCAAAGACTGGTATCGAAAATAATATATGCATTGGGAGTTTATTTTTCTATCCACTTTTCACGGGTGACATGATACGCAAAATGATACTTGATAAACGCATTATATCTTTGCTATATCTGTGCGTATATTTGCCCACGCGCCGCACTGGCCGTCATTAATATTTGCGTTATTAAACGCGGTAAAATTATATGTTTCCGTTAGGGTTTCAACGTTGCTTGAAACGTCGAACATGCATGCGTCCTATGACACCTCAATCTGACAATGATTATATTGTAATTTAGTGTAACATCACTCAAGCCGCCATCCGATCCCCGTTATTTCATACGTTAAATTCATACGAGGTTGGCAATAGAAGGTTGACAGTTGGCTGAGCGACACAGAACATGTGGCATGTCAGTATATACATAGATTTCGCAATGTGAAATTTGCTTCCAGGAAAATGTCATTATTTGGTAGTTTTGCGTCCCGCAAGACAAGTAAAGATAGCACGGCAAGAACCATAGATAATGTGGGAGATTTACCAAACTTTGCCCTTGCCGATCTCGTAAATAAAGACGAAATCGGACGTGGAGGTTTTGCGACAGTCTTCACAGCTGAATTTCCATCTGGTGGAGGGAAAGTCGTTGTGAAAAAGTTCCTTGTGATTATTAAAGTTCCTTGTGACTATTTTCATGTGCATTTGAATTGCATCAGGATGAAACAGCCTTATTTCAGTCCACAGAGCACGGTTGTACCCAACTGGCTAATTCCTATTAACTCTTGCACTTTCATTTCAAATTATTTAACTTTTCGCATCTCATTAGATATTAGTTTGTTTATATATATATATATATATATATATATATATATATATATATATATATATATATATATATATATATATATATATTATATATATTATATATATATATTATATATATATATTATATATTATATATATATATATATATATATATATATATATATATATATATATATATATATTATATATATATATATAGAAGCCCTATTTATTTTATTTCATCTCGTCTTACTCTGATGAAGGGCTCCGCTCGAAACGTCAGTATTTCGTCACTAAACATCTTGGCAGTTTACCACCTTTTCACTTCACCGTACGATATGTCGATCATTACTCGAATGAATTGAGGCAAATGAGTCAGAGTCAAATGTGTATTTTCATGTTCATTTGAATTGCATCAGGATGAAATTTATGGCGTTTTATCCCAAATTCCGCGTTTTATTCCAAATTCCGCGTTTTATCCCATATTCCGCGTTTTATCCCATATTCCGCGTTTTATCCCATATTCCGCGTTTTATCCCATATTCCGCGTTTTATCCCATATTCCGCGTTTTATCCCATATTCCGCGTTTTATCCCATATTCCGCGTTTTATCCCATATTCCGCGTTTTATCCCATATTCCGCGTTTTATCCCATATTCCGCGTTTTATCCCATATTCCGCCATTCCGTTTCCGCCATTCCGCTTCCGCGTTTTATCCTTACCCTATCTTATCGTCCTGCAATGCTGGCCTTCTATTCTGGCCACAGTATAGCCAACACAATGTTTACGCTCACGTAAAACTTATTCAGCCGTATCAGACAACGCTCTGGGTTAGAGTCGTGTTCGAAATTAATAATCGGTTCCACCACTTTTGGTTTGTAACCTGTCAATTTTTCTCTCCATATGACCTGTAGGACAGCTTTTCCTTCTCACCTACTCGAACAATACGCAGTTGTCCGGACTTCAATGACCGATATGCTCCTTTCCACTGAGTAAAGACAGCATCTTTCCGTCAAGAAATACTAGTATGTTCGAAAGAACACGTGCATTCTATCTCCTATATAACAGTTCTTCGTTCCACATATAGCATATTTTCTTGGTCTTTTGTAAATGACTCGGCTTGCTGCACTGAAACTCCAACACCTTGAGATGTATACAGACTACAGTACTATAAATAAATAAATGAATAAATAATTAAATAAATAAATCTTTATTAATCCATCTTAGGTTAGATAAAAATACAATGGATTTATAAGTTAGTAGTAAAATAGTGTATAGAAAAGGTTACATTATTAAAATAGATATTTTTCAAATTTCTGTCCTGTTATGTCTAAACGTTATTTGCTGGGCTTTAATCTTTATTTTAAAGCATATGATAATATTTACATCGTTAAAAGAGGGTATATAGACCATCAAAATTTCAAAATAGGGAGTGATACTAGTGCTATAAAAATTTGCATGCACGTGCAAGAAAGGATCGTTTGTGTCTTGTGGTAGTGAATTCGTTGTCACTCGTTGTTCTTAAATTGTTCTGATGATTGTTTGGCTAAGGTTACTGACTGAGACAGGGGTACGGCTGGGATCATTCAAAATCTTTTCAGCTTCTCGTTTTGTAGAAGCCGCTTTTCTGTCACAAAGGGTTGGTAGACTATCGGTTTCCAATCCAAGAATACGGAGACTTCTTCTCTGTAACCGCTCGAATTTGTTTTCAATGCAACGTGGAAGGCCTCCCCAAACCGCAGAAGCATATTCTACGATGGGTCTTATTTTAGATTTGTATACTGTAAGGTGAGACCCACCTCCGTTGGAAGGTAGGATTTTCTGCATTCTCTTAGATGATGATAAAGCAAACGGTTTGCCTTTACTGCTAACCGTTTCAACCATATATACAATGTACACGGATATAATACTGTACACGGATTCTGATTAAACAGAATGTGATTAAATGCAGTGATGTGCGGTCATGTAAGCGCAGGCAAGCGCCGCTTCCCTATAGTCATTTTCAAAACAAAAAAATTCTAGACCGATTTAAATTTCTCTATAATCAACGTATACTCGAATATAAAATGTCGTGTCTTCTGCGTTTGTGTGATAATTGCGGTTGTTTCCTCTTCGGGGGGTAATCAAGTGGATTATAAACGGCTCTTTTGTTATTGGTTGTTGTAATATTGCGCCTTATACTCAATATAATATAATCGGCGCTTGCCTTCAGAGCTCAAAATCAACAAGGAAGTCCATATTAAGATGCGAGCAAGCTGCAAGGCACGTTGTTTTAAATTATTTAAATGTGGTTATGTATTAACCGAGGTTAAACCAAAGGATATATATATATATATATATATATATATATATATATATATATATATATATATATATATATATATATATATATATATATATATATATATATATGCTTGCGCCTCAAGGCAGAATGTGGAGTATGTAGTCTGACGTCACGCAGCGCATGGGAGACCGGAAAGCGACAAGCTGATGTTTGAAGGCTACAGGTGAGCCCGACTGGTGATCGGATCAGGACAAACAGGCTCAGTCAACCTGATCCTACTCCAAGCAATTACATGTAGGACAACAGCACTCACTGCCTGTCACCCAACCATCCAAACGGGTAAGTATAAATGTGGCACTGGTGATCACACACATGATCGACGTATGGTTTAATGCATATAAATAATGAAGAATAAGTCGTTGGTGAATGATGATATAATTTGAAAGGCAATGTTTAGTTCTCTGTTTTATTTATTTAATTATTTCTCTTTTAGAGGACCCTCATGTAAAGCACCTTTGGGTGATTGTGGCTTCCTCATTAAATATATATTTCATTCATTCATAAAAGTATTTATTGTTTATTTAGTTCTTTAAACGCGCATTGAATCAATGAGAATAACAGAGATTTAATGTTTGCGGACGCGCGGTTTTATTACTCGGTTTTATTATTTTATTTTTCTGGTCGATAATTTGCAATTATTACGTCATCCCGATAGGCTTTGCGAAACCAGGCGATGTATGCGCCATCTTCTTTGGTCACTATTTCTCGAGTGTTCGCTCAAACTATCCAAAGAAATATAGTAAATTTGTGACAAGATTCATAAGGAATGTGGCTGGCAAGTATCTTGATCATAAACACGCTCACAATGTTTAATACAATCGCACGAGCTTGTGCGCTTTATTATTAATAGCGGCAATATTGTTTATTTTGGACATGTTCCGCGTTTTACAGCTTTTTTAGGAAAACTAAGTAAGCTACAACAATAAGCTATACGTATGCTTTAGACAGATAAATTATCTTTCTTCTAAGGTATAATAGACCACCTTGTAAAGCTTACTTTTTCTCAACAAAACGTTCGAAGAGCGCCTTCAAAAACAGCATCGTAAGTTAATAACCCGAATATGAATTGACAAATAATCAACCCTACAAGCTCTCTTATACCTTAAAACACAGATAATTTATCTGTGAACAATATACATAAACGTTATTGTGCTACCTTACTTCGTTTTTTTAAAGCGCTGCAATATTGAACATTGTTTGTTGTTTATCATGATCAAGCGCGGGGTTTCCACTGAGCACTTCGAAAACATTTGTTATTACATCATAAATTTAAATTTTAAAACTACATCTACATGCTCATACAATTTAATACTCTCCAAAATCATTCAAATCTGTGTTGTTTATTGTTATGTCTGTATAAAATATTAGTATAGATGCTATTAAATCAACAGTTTATTGTTTCATATGCAATGAATGTTGCCATCGAATAATCCTGTTTCACTTTATATTTTACATGTAAGCTTAAATGGGGCTCCAAAATGTTGTGGGTTATCAGTGAGTCTGTATCGATATTTTTTCATATTATTCGAATGTTTACAAATCACATAGTGTATAAATCTCTGACACCCATACCTGCAACTATCAAAATCAGAGAGTAAATAGTTTGTTATTGTTTGTTGGTTTACCTGCAATGACAGCCTGTTCAGCCATGTACTTTCCATTGTCACTATTATTACTTGGTCTGCACAACCACAAACACAACTTTCAAACTGATTTTTGGCTTTCATGATTAATGTAGCTATACATGGAGGCAAGCTGGCTCACTTAAACCGAGATAGTAATTAATCCTGATATTATACATGAGGCAGACTAGCATTTGCCAACTGCTACTTGGTCTGTACAGCCAGATACATACCTTTTGAACTGATTTTTCGCCTTGACTACATGAAAGCAAGTTGGCTCACCAACTAAGACAGTAATCTGTCTTGATATTACATAAAGCAAGCTGGTCCACTGGACTAGTCATACCATTATAAAACCGCTAATAAATCAAATAATAAATGTGCTGAAATTATGAACATGTTTATACGGGCTCAAAATGTTGACTTCACAAAGAAATAATGATTTTGAATTAAACTTCTTTAAGCTGTTTAGCTTATGACTCCTTGGACCTTGATACTGCCAGCTAAATGGTTTGGTTTACTGTTATGCCTTATACACTAAGAAAAAGATTAACTGATTTAATTATTTTAATGCTTGCTCAAACTGAACTTGTTTGCCAGACTGGCCAGATGAATTGTTATTACACGAGCAAAGGCCAGATTGCTTGCCAGGCTGGCTAGAACTGAATTGGGTCAGCAAATAGGATGACTCGTTTGGTGGCCGAGACGTCTTAGTTTTTTACTGAGCTAACTCACCTCCATGTATAATCAAAGCCGTTGGCAAACACTCTGTGATGGCTTTGTTATAGGTGTGCAGTTTGGTGATGTTGAACATTTCAGTGGAAAATTTAACCACCCCTTGCGGCGATTCTTCATCATTAATTGGAGCTTCAGTAACATATTCTCGTCCACAAAACAGGCAATATTTGAAGCGTGCATTATCTATTTCTTTGCCAACAGTATATGGACAAACCATCTCCGAATGCAAACATATATCCACGAGAAAAACTACTCGGCGAACTGCATTCGTTGTGTTCGTTGCCATGTTCACATCTATTAAAGGTTGCCTTATATACGAACAACCTGCACAATTATCTACACGAATTTCTATTAAACATCCAATTGCTCCATTCGAAAACAAACCACCACCCTTTGCTCCATCACGGCTCCATTTTCACATACACATTGTCCATGTCAATCATCAGTGTTATCCACATGATATAATTGCATGTTTTTGTATCCGTTATATGCTCAAATACTGTTTGCCTACTATTTACAAAATTCAATACCGGTGTATAGCTGCAGGTCTCATTATCCACCCTATATATTATACAAAAAAGCGCCATTTCACCATTATTTAAAGTGCCACTACGATGAAAATTCATCCCCGTCTTTTACATTTTCTTTAGCATAGAATAGTATTTCAGGGTCGAAAGTGATCATTGATGTAAAAAAAACCTAAAAAATGGTATTTTGAAGTAAGTCATTTGAGCTCTGAAATCACTATTATTTAGGCCACATTACTAAAAACGTGTTCCAAGTGAGACCGCAATTTCAAAAGGTAACATTGTTTATGACGTCAGATTCTCAATGCTACTGTTATACTTGGTTGACAAACATACACGAGTAAGCAGAGCATAGTACCCCATAACATCTCCCTCACTTTGAATGTTAAATAAAACCACTGAAAACAGAAAAATAACCGAACGAATGATCAGATGTTAAATTCTGATCGTCATGCATGTCTAATTGTAACGAAGTGTTTTTATATAGCGATACAGTATCTTGAAAGGAGTTCCAAGTCTTTGACTAACTTGTCATAGTGAAGTCCTTGAATTTGGTAGGAGTCCTAATAGTGACTCGTCCAGATCTGCTGACATTCTGTTGACTAGAATGTGTAGTTTCTGGAATGCCATCTTCTTTGTTGTTGTTGCATTCCATACAAGGATCGGTAGCTTGTAGTGACTGTTGGGCTTCCGGATGAATTCTCATTGCGTTTGTAGACTTCTTTACGTCTCCTGTGGTGGACTTTTTTGTCTTCAACGATGGCACCAACGAGTCTCTTAGGTGTATTCAGTTTCTCTGATATTTTCGCCCATTTACTTCTACCACGTAGCTTCTCGGTGTTGGTTTGTCTGAAACTACGTTGCCTTCTCTCCAATCACTATGTGGCTGCTGTGGGTGTGTCTTCACTCTCACGGGCTGTCCTATCTGTAACTTCGGAAGGGCTTTCGCGTTGCGGTCGTGATAATGCTTTGCTATCTGGCGTTTGGATATGAGCTTTTCCGTTACACAGGCTTGTACGTCAGGCTTCAGCATGTTGTCGCTGCATGGTAGAAAGGATCTGGTTCGACGTGACATGAGCCTTTGTGCTGGCGAAGATGTTGTTCCAGGTGTTGGTGCGTTTCGCCATTCTAAAATAGCTTTCCACATGTATTTCTTTTCTCTTTGTACTTTCCGCATGATGTTCTTAATGATCTTTACTGCGGATTCTGCTTTCCTGTTGGATTTGTGGTGGTGCGGACTGGACATGACGTGGTTGATGTCCCACGCTCTGGTGAAGTCGCTGAATTATTTGGAGATGTAATTGCTGCCGTTGTCGGTTATGAGGACTGCGGGCGTACCGTGCGTTGCGAAAACGGGTTTCATTCCTTTGATTAAGGACTGCGTGGTTAAGTCAGGAAGGTTGACAACTTCGATATAGTCAGATTATAAGTCTACCAGAACAGCATAGTGTTTCCTCTCCAGCTCGAAACAATCACTCGCCACTGCCTGCCATGGTAACTTTGGAATCGGATGTGAAATCATCGGTTCTTTTTGGAGAGCCGGTTGAATTTCCTGGCATGTGGTGCATCTTTGAACAGCTTCCGTTAGATCTGTGGACATCCTGGGCCAATACATCACGTCTCTGGCAGTGTTGGCGGTGTACTGGATACCCAGATGTGACGCGTGGGCTCTGGTAGTCATCTCGTTTCTCATTGACGTATAGGGATAATGATCCGTGTTCCACGGTAGGCGAGTCCGTTCTGTGTAGCTAACTCATCCCTGTAGGGCCAATACTCGCGAATGCATATATAATGGCACGTCTGTTTTGGTGTGTGGCCATCCATGTTGAATGACTGTCATTAGTGTTTGGAGGGACGCGTCCTTGGCTGTCTCTTGACTCATCGTGACGAGTCTTTGGTCTGTGACGAACACGTCTTCCTCCGTGTTTGTCTCTTCAAGCTCTTGTCGGTATTCTTGCTCGTCGTTTATCTGGAATATCTGGTAGTTAGCAGTGTCGGATCCAACTTGTCTAATTGGTAGTGCTGCTCGCGATAAGGTGTCACTGATGAACCTTTGGGGACCAGGTTTGTATTCCAGGTGGAGTGAGTACTTCTGGAGGCGTAATCTCATTCGTTGTAGGCGTTTGGGGCTTGTCAGGATTGGTTTCTGGAAGATCGTGACCAAGGGCTTGTGGTCAGTTAATACGCGTACATTCTCCTTTCCCAGGATGTAATGTTCAAAATGTTCAGAGGCAAATACAATAGCTAAGCACTCTTTTTCAATTTGTGCGTAATTGCGCTCTGTTTGCGTAAGTGCTCTTGACGCATACGCGATCGGGTGTCCCTCTTGAGTGATGACGGCTCCTGTCCCTACGTCCGAGCTATCACATTCGATCGTGACCTCCTTTTTGACATCATAGAATCGAAGAACTGGCGCTTGAGTTATCAGCTTCTTAATGGTCGAAAATGCTTCGTCGTGCTGTGGCAGCCAGTCGAATTCGGACTCCTTGTCAGTAAGGCGTCGAAGAGGTTCTGCGATGGTGCTTAGCTGTGGAACGAACTTGGATAGGTAGTTGACTACGCCAAGTATAGTCTCTGTACTCCCTGTACATCAATGGGCTGTGACATTTCAGAAATCGCCTGTACCTTCTCTGGGTCTGTGGAGATTCCATTTTCGCTGATAACATGACCAAGGTAAGCTACTTCATCAAGCTTATACTTGAGTTTCTTCTCGTTGAGCTTCAGCCCTTTAGTTCTGCATCGTTCTAACAGGGCCTTGAGGGCGATGTCGTGGCTTTCCACAGCTTCTTCTTTGGTGTTTCCGGTACCGTAGACTATGATGTCGTCATGAATCGCTGCTATATTGGATAAGCCTTCTATGCATTCGTCTAGTCTTCGCTGGAACTCTTCTGGAGCGGAACTGATCCCGAAGGGCATTCTTAACCATCTATAGCGACCATAGGGCGTCCAGAAGGTCGTTAGATAGCTTGAAGGTTCATCCAACTCGACTTGCAGGAACCCATCCTTTGCGTCTACGACGGAGAACACCTTTGCTTTGGTTAGTTTTGGCGCCACGTCGTCGATGGCGCGTATTGGGTAGCGGTTTCTGATGACTGCTTTGTTCATATGCAGTGGATCGAGGCAAATTCTTAGTTTATTTGGCTTTCTGACTACCACCATGCTACTTATCCATGGGGTTGGCTCGGTTACTTTGGCGATGACTCCCATTGCCTCTAGCTCGTCGATCTTCTTCTTCAACTCTTGCTTGACAGGTATAGGCACACGTCGTGGATTGTTCTGTACCGGTTTGACTTTCGGATTGGTTTCAATGTGGTACTGTCCTGGGAGTTTCCCTAGACCTGTGAATACATCTTTATACTCGTGTAGAATATTTTCCTTTGTAACTGGCAACGGGCGGGTTATGGTTTGTACTTGTAGCAAGCATTCTTTGTTGAACCGTATGAGCCCAAGAGTTTCACATGCTTTGCCTGAAAGCAATGATGTGGGAGCATCCTTGACGACTTGAAAGTGGACTTTTTTGTTGATCCCATTAGCTGTGCAGCGTAGTTTGGTTTGCCCCAAGGGTTTTATGGAGGAGTGGTCGTACAGCGTGAGCTTGGTTTGTGATGGCTGTGGTGGCTCATTCGTCAGCTTTGCATAGTCACCTGAACTTATTGTGCTACATGTTGCTCCAGTGTCTAGCTGGAACTTGATCAGATGTGGCTTTGCATCAGTTTCTGTTCTAACCAGTACCTCGGCAAAGTATTGCTTTTTTCTCTTGTTGTCTGCATGTAAATGCTTTCATCGCTGCTGATATCTTCTGACCTGTCGCTTCCTTCCCCACATTGGTGTACGTTGTGCTTGGTGTACGTTGTGCTTGGGTTTCCTGTGCTCTGCTTTGGGGTTTCTTTCCTTTTGGTAGTAACGTGGGCTGTGTTGTTTTCCTGTGGCACTCTTCTCTTTTGTAAATCCAGACAGACACACCTTGGCTAGATGATTCCTCTTATGACATTTCTTGCAGATTAATCCAAACGCTGGACAGTTTCCTTTCTCATGCTTGTCACCACAGTATCGGCATACTTTGGTATTTCGTAAATCTGCAGGTGGTCTTCCACTGCCCCTTGTTTTGGCAAAGTTGATGGCATCTGGCTGTTCCATTTGTTTAAGTTGCTTAGTGGCCATTTCGCTGGTACGACAGATGTTAATGGCTTTATCTAATGTTAGTTCTTTCTCTCGAAGAAGTCTTTCTCTAGTGGTATTGCTTGTTATGCCAACTACAATTCTGTCACGAAGCATCTCACTCTCAAGCGTACCATATTTGCATGTTGCGATTAGTTCTCTCAACCGGGTCAGGTGGTGATCAAAACTATCTTTACGTTTGGCTTCAAATTGTTCCGTGAGCTTCTCTAATATTGTCTTGGGGCTTTTCCTTTCTTCGTCAGTGAGTGGTAGGTTCTTGTATACCTTGAAGCATTCCTTTCCCATCACTGAGAGCAAACTACCACAGCGTTAGGCTTTTTGCTTAGTTCTGTGGCGGTCAAATAATTTTGCCAACTGTCGTTGAAAAACTCCCAGTTCGATGCCAAATCTCCTTGCATGTCCATCTTGTCAGACGGTGGTATCGAAGATCTTGCCATTATGTCTGAATTTGGTTTTGTGTTGCTCTACCGTGACTGTGTTTACGTCAAAACAATGTGGCCAATATAGCGGCTGAACGAGCGAAGGAAAAGAGTTCGTATCACAGCCTAAACGTGTGATGAGGACTCAACAAAAATCCAGAAGCTAGTATACGTGTTCGTTTACCTTTGGTGTGTTTCTTTCTAGCGGTTGGGTCGTGCGTTCGTATTAAAAATAACTTCTGACACCATGTTATACTTGGTTGACAAACATACACGAGTAAGCAGAGCATGCATGCTTGGGAGTCTGGGTACGAATACATAGTACCCCATAACAGCTACGCTTGAAGTTCAGTCGAGGTTACTTGTTTTCTTGTTTTCTTCGAGAAGTGGATGAAATGTTCAGCCTTTCAGATGAAGAATTTGAATAAACGACTTTGATTTACTTGAAGAATTAGCGATGTGGAGTCGCGTTGAGAATTTGACGTCACTTTGTTACGCTGGTCAGGAACATGAACGATTAATGGCGGACATAACAACTCCAGATTCGGAGTCATTAAAATAATATTTGCCATCGTCTAATCGCAAAACGGTTTCGACCGAGTAATATTTAGCAGCTCTGCTTTATAAATACGTAAAAATATCGATAGGTAAAAATTTGATCGTAGTGGCACTTTAACTATATAATACATTTATATATATTGGTAAACAATGTTTCTATTTGAGTTAAACAATCTATAGATTATTTCTAAATAGTCTATGGATTGTTTTATACAAACAATCCATGGACGCTCACCTCACTTTCGTTGCTTGTATCCGCGAAGATTGTTAACCAGAACAGATGAGGGATATTGCAAATCGTATTTTAAATAGTGTATATATATATAATTCGATCTATAATACAAATATAATACAAGTTCTGTGACCGTATCCCCTCAACAAGTTAACTTAATTTGCATATAACGTACCCCGTGTACATATATCCCGACAAACGAAGAACGATATTACTGACTAACAAAACAAAAACTATGGTGCTCTTGTCACTATATATATATATATATATATATGTATATATATATATATATATGTATATATATATATATATATATATATATATATATATATATATATATATATATATATATATATTATATATATATATATATATATACATATATATATATATATATATATATATATATATATATATATATATATATATATATATATATATATATATATATATATATATATATATATATATATATCTATATATATATATATAATCTATATATATATATCTATATCTATATATATACATATATATATGCCTGAGTATATAATACCTGATTAAGCTTTCTACGACAATATTGATGGTTTGCAATCATTCCTGATATTAACAGATGCAGGTTGTATTATAAAGTTCCTTCACTCCACAATTTCAGCAATTCTCAATGTTTTAGACGTATTGTAAAATATTAATTTGTTTACGTATTTTATTACATTGAAGGTATTGCTGCTAAGGCATCCCAGTGGCTGGTTGACAATCGTAAAATCAAGGCCGTTGGAATTGATACAGCTTCAATTGATAATGGTGATTCGCAAATTTGGCCAAGTCACCAAATTTTGTATGCAAGAAACATTTATGGTCTTGAAAATGTTGCTAACATTGACAAGCTTCCAGCTAAAGGTGCCACCGTCTACGTGATGCCAATGAAATTGAAAGGAGGCAGTGGAGCACCAGCACGTATTTTTTCCAACATCGACGTCGCAGTGGGGATAAGTTCTAAAAATTCAATTCATATTTATATAAATGTTCTTATCATTGTATCTGCAATAATGTGTTTCTTGTAAGGATCGACATGTTTTATAAATCCAGTTACATTTAACCGTTGGAACTAGAAATCAGATGTACAAACTATTTGTGCATCTAGTGCTTCCCTTAGCTTTTAATTATGTGGTTTTATTTGGTTTTGTTAGATTTTTCATCGTAGAATAAAGTGGATACATGCATGCATGTATACTTAAAGTGAATTTATGGCTTATTAACAACTTCATATAGTATTTTTGAAGTTTGCACGTCAACGCGAAAATATTATAATTGCAGCGATAACAAAATAACAGCGAAACAAAATACGTATGCTGATTGTGAAATTATCATGGTCTCATGGGTATTAAAGTGCCACTACGATCAAATTTTTACCTGTCGATATTTTCACGTATTTATAAAGCAGAGCTGCTAAATATTACTTGGTTGAAACCGTTTTGCGATTCGACGATGGCAAGTATTATTTTTCTTACTCCGAATCTGGAGTTGTTATGTTCGCCATTAATCGTTCATGTTCTTGACCAGCGTAACGAAGTGACGTCAGATTCTCTACGCGAAGACTCCTGCACGTGGCTAATTCTTCAAGTAAATCAAGGTCGTTTTTTCAAATTCTTCGTCTGAAAGGCTGGACATTTCATTTACTTCTCTAAAAAACAAGAAAACAAATAACCTCGACAGAAATTCAGGCGTAGCATTGAGAATCTGACGTCACAAACAATATTACCTTTTGAAATTGCGGGCTCACTTGGAACACGTTCTTAGTAATGGTGGCCTAAATAATAGTGATTTCAGAGCTCAAAATACTTACTTCAAAATACCATTTTTTAGTTTTTTTTTACATCGATGATTACTTTCGACCCTGAAATACTATTCTATGCTAAAGAAAATCTAAAAGACGGGGGTGCATTTTCGTCGTAGTGGCACTTTAAGGCATGGCTCTTGACTTCGACACTGAAATTTCCTATTTTCCAGATATTTTGTCCGAACTAAGTCAAACTTACCGAACATATTTATCATACAGTAGGAACTAATTTACGGTTTTGTTTCCATGACAACAAGGTGACTCATTGGCGGCAATATTGGATGAAAACTTAAAACGTTCTTGAGGCGCGCGAATAAAAACAGCATAATTTTATGCAAATATTGATCTAGTATATCAAGCAAAGTATGTTGCTAGATTGTATAGCTTTACCGCAAATGGAAAATTTTAGCGAATGATGTAAGAAAGCGTGATGTAAGTTTTCTTTACATTGGGTAAACGAAAGATAAACAATTTAGTTAAATTGCATTTTTTTGGTATTTATCTTTCTTTGATTTTGGTAAAAAAAGTTTAAAATTCTTTATTCACTTTTGACGATTTATTTACCTGTACTCAATAATCAAAGGACATACAAAATAAGAATATTATTGAAAATTATTACATAAATTATATAATGATATAAATAATAAATTACGTATTAAATAATAATTATTAGATATAAAATAAACATCACATTGCATACGAACAATTGAATAAAAACAAATTACCGTAATTACTAATGAACAAGAGGTAAACACGGTGCAAGCAACTTCAAAGGTTGGCTAAAAATGTCTCCCAATCTCAACAGCCGAATACCAAATTTAGAAACACATGTGCAATCAAAGTTAAGGTAGAGGTAGAGGAAGTGTAATCTTAACCTCACTATATAACTCTCGTCGTGTTACAGTATGTTCAACAACCTACAGGCATAGAACACTTAGTCGAAATTCTTTCAGGAGCTCTTACCTTATAGATTCTGTGTCTACTGCACATGCGCTAGTAGACACGTAAGTAAGTAACAGAATAATAAAATATCAATCGAATACGAAGAGCCGAACTGTATATATTGCCAATCTTATCTGTGCTGATTGCAAAGCTAAATGTACCGTGAGCTAAAGTAAATAAATCGCAGTATAATACGTTTAGCAGTTCTTACAAGCAATAAGTTGTACCACAATGGTTATAGGAAGCCTGGAGCTAACATTAATGTACATAACCTAAAGCGGAGCCTATTTTAATAAGAAATACGGAGTGGCGGGCATGCAATCAAATACGATAGTCACACGACTCACACTAAAGAAGAAATAGCCATTAAGATACGCGCTCTAATCAAACCATCAAAACAAACAAGATACGTTTTAAAGTGCAACTGGAAAAATCCTCGCACTTTCTTATGAAGATTACAATATCAAATAATTGGCATTTGTAGACGTTGACTTTATAGGTCTTACGTAGAAGAAAAATCTTCTGTCCAGGGCGTCAGTTCAATTTTTTACAGCGCGGCGTGATAAGCGATTCTGCATAATTAAATTGTTGTAGTGTGAAAGTGACCAGTAATCGATTTCTTTTTAAATTATTACTGCATAGGGAATCATTGCTTTAAAGAGTGAGTGTTAGGGTCGTGCTTTGCGCGCTTGTGTTTTATTTTCATACGAGAACCCTTTTGTTTCAAGCCTCGCATGGCTGTAGTGAATTATTAGTGGTATAAAATTATTCGCACTGAAAATATGATTCTGACTCTTGTCAAGAAAAATTAAGTTTGTCTCTGACGTCATGTGCAGGGTAGTGAATTTTCACTCATTAAAAAATGTCTTATATCTTAATGATTCATCATCATAATTTGCCGCACCGAATTATCGATTTTTGGCTGAACCTTTCGATGTGTTACCAAATCGCATCTCCAGTTCTTGGCATGTCTCCATTTGCTGCTGCATAAGTCTGAGCATTTGACCTATATCAATTCCACCAAGGTCATTTGCATATCTCCTCAGGCTGTCTCCACCAGACCCGCGCTCGTTTGTTATAAACATCGTTATTTTCTGCCAGGAATCGTTTCTCATTCTAGTCACGTGGCTAGCGTACTGAATTAAAGCTGCTGTCGCTTGATGAACTCGCGCATCGTAGGCACCCCAGCAATCTCGAACAGCTTCTCGTTGGAAATTTTCAGCGCATGATCCGATTCGTCGTCCGGGTTCTTCCTTGCATACCCTCCACGGACCATGTTCCTCACCCAGGGGCGGATTAACCAAGGGGCAAGTGGGGCACGTGCCCCAGGGCCCCGAGCTCTTGAGGGCCCCGCTCAAATTTGAAACGCAGGGAAAAAAACAGACCACAAAAGCAAAAAATTATTTAAAAAATTAAAAATATTAAAATATTTTACAGAATCATTATAATATAGATCATTACATAATTACTATTTACAAAAACTAACATTAACATTAACATTTAACAATACAGTACTAACAGTTGCGCCGAGACACAAAGTAACTTTCAGACGTTTATTTTGCGGGATTTTTAAGAGCGAAATCTTCAACTACACAGGTAAAGTAAATTTGCCGAAGGATGTCGCTTTCGATGGACATTAGGGAAAGTACGCTCATCCTCTATTGCGCCATTGTTGAGCGCAGCGCTCATTCTTAATAAGCTTTAGGCTTGAAAACGTACGTTCGCCACTACAGTATAAGAAACCATAAATAAATTCGCAGAGTGATCTCAACATTTGGGAAAGTGGGTGCGAGTCCCTGTTTGACGAAAAGGCGAAACATGTTGGGTTCTTTGCTGGCATCTGTGTCGGTGTAACAAGTTTGCTTCACAACTGGAGTTGACTAACCCTAACACTAAGGGTAACACATGCCTATTGTCTAATACAGTGTACCTACGGATTTAACTTCACAAAATAAACAACAAAATTATTTTGTTAAAATAAACCCCAGAGCAGCAGTCAATATTTATATTAGTAACTGATAAGCGATAACTGTTCCCATGATCGCAGCCCCAGAGACCGAGGTGCTAACTTTCAGATGTTTGGGGCCCCACAACCTAAATTTTCCCCAGGGCCCCAGGGGTCCTTAATCCGCCCCTGTCCTCACCATTCGGTTCCAGACAACAGAGAGCCGCTGGATTTGTACCTCAGAAAGTTGCCAACTTTGCACCGCATATATAAGCCGGGAACGCACTATAGGCACGTCAGCAGGATCATGCGGGCTCGAAGGCTCACACGTTGGTCTTGAAGGACGTGTTTGTGTTTTATGTCCGATTTGGACGTTAAGAAAGTAGTCGCGGTTGTGGTAGCGGAAGTGATCGACTTGCTCGATGGGCTCGTCACCGATCCTGAAGTCGTACTTGGTGTCGTCGCCCCAGACCAGCAGCTTATCCACTGCAATTATGAGGCCGTACTCTTCGAATACCTCTAGGATCGTCTCCATGTAGCTCTGGAGTCGCGCATAGTTATCCTCTAGAAGTATCAAATCGTCTGTATAGAGCATTTTGAGCAAGTGGGTGTAGCCAGCGAGTGGACCGGTGGAACGTAGGTGTCTGGGGCTTGCCTCGGAGCTGATGTTGAATTTGATTTTGAGCCCTGGATTTTTGAATTTTTCATGGATTCTGCGATCGATCACGGAGAGCACAAAATCAAAAAAGAGACAGAATAACAGCGGGCTTTCCTCGCAGCCTTGGCGGACGCCACTGAATATCGGAAAGCTAATTAATATCACCATTCTTCATCTTCGCCCAGGTGTCCTTATAGTACTCCTCAAGAATCCCCACAAGCGTAGGTGCTTTCAGCTGCCTCTCCAAAATTTTCATTAAAACCCTGCGATCCACCAAATCAAACGCCCCTTTGAAGCACCATATTGCGTCCGTACACCCAGAGTTACTCCTGAACCCGAACTGGCACTTTCCAAGTAGAGCATGGTACCTCGCTCTCATCCTCTGCACCCCTAGCTTCGTCAGGATCTTACCTACCCCCGGTATAATCGAGATTGGCCGGTAGTTTTTAGCGAGGAAAGGGTCTAATTTTTTGTAGATCGCATTGATAGTACAGTTTCTCCAGGTGGCGGCTAGGGTGCTAGCGGCGTTCCATAGTATCAGGATGAGCTTGAGCAGGAGGTCGATGAAGCTTTTCGCGGTACTGCCATATTTAATTTGTTCGTTGAACACCCCGTCGTCGTTGCGGCATCGGCCGCTACGAAATCGCTTTATTGTAGCCTCAAGTTCGGAGGCTGTCGGTGGTGACTCGTCAATTTTCGGGAGTTTAATTATCGGGCGAGATAGGGCTGGAGAGCGGCAATAGGGACGGGAGTTCGGTATTTTGGAGCTCTTGGGGAATGGGGAGTTCCGGGTAGCGAAAATGCGTTGTAAAATGGTCCACAAATTTGGCCTCAGTGCACTTGATTTCGGCTTTGGTGGGGTTGAGGGGGCCCTCAAGCTCTTTAGCCATGCGAAAAAATTCCTCTGCTTTCCTGGTCTCATGATGTACGTTCAGTTCCGCCGCCCGCTTGATATAGAACTCGTTCTTCAGCCTTCTGGATAGTCGATCTCGTTCTCTGAGAAGGGCTTTCCGCTGGGTTGGATCACAGGCAACTCGAATTCTTGCATGCAGCTGCTCGTACTCCGGCGTCACCCATTCAAATATATGGTTGCTTTTCGATTTTTCAGGGATGGTAGCTGACGTCGCATCGGCAATCTTCCGCATAATTTCCTCACATAGCTCGTTCGGATCATCGCTTGTCCCATCGCCTTCGCAGCATTCCTGCAATTTATCCGCGTACTCTTTCCGCGTATCGCTATCACTCCCAGCAGGCGCACATCGGGCACTTTTTCTCTGCATTTGAGTTTCTTTGTCTGTGATTTTCGCATCCAACGAGTCGGCATTTTCGCTCGAAAAAGGACCATTCTGTGATCTGAGCTGATCGGCGGGGTAAAGCTGCGGTAGTGCTTGGTATGCGCAAAGGTATACTTGTCAAGTAGTATATTATAGTCGAGGCGCCGCGTATACTTCAGATTCGATTCAAAAGTGTAGCGATGGCACGACTTTTTGGTCAGGAATTTGGTGTTCGCAATGTATAACCGTTGGCCCATTGCTAGTCGAAGTATAGTTGGTGCCCGTTGTAGCTCGTTTTCGCTGATCTTTCATGGCAAGAACGGCTATTTTCGCGACCGAGCCTCATCACTGTAGCTCTCATCTGGAGCGTAGCATGAGATGATTTGAAAGCATAGGCCCGATATAGCCACCCGACAACTCAAAATCCGTCCAGGAACAACTTCGACAGTTCCGCGGAGAAAAAAGTATACCGACGCCCGCATTGGATTTCTTCTAGAAACCGCTGTTGATGAATTTCCAGCGACTGAATCGGCCAGGTAGTTGCGAGGTTTGCATTCCGCTGCGCTTCGTTTCTTGCAGGCAGATGAAGTCGTTGCCAAATTTCTCGCACTGGATTGCTAGGTTGACCAATTTGAGCTCGTCTTTGAGTGTTCTTGCGTTCAGACTGGCACCCTTGAGTGTCCAATTATTTTGGAGCAGCTGATTTCTGTATACTGTCCATTTTACACTGTATACTATACATCGAAGAGCTGGTTTTCGTTGCGTTGGTAGACGCCAGGAAGAAAGATAACTTCACTTGTTCTTAATTCGCATCGAGTGGGTTATTCCGCGCCAGATACTAACTTGGTATTTGACCCCCGCGGGCAAAAAGCGATTGCTAAGTTTACAACGTTGACTTCATTATCACGAGCAGTTATTATACGCACATTTTCAAGTAAATTTGTGGAACAAACTTGAAGATGGAACTAATATTTTAATGAGTGAAATCTGCACCTGATGTCACAGACCATATCATTTACATATCAAACAAACTGAATATTTCAAAAACGAAGTAAAATACGGAAAAGTTCTGAAAGGTGTTACTCTATCATTTTACGAGTTCTTTCATATTAGACAAACTTAATTTTGTTGCCAATGTCCTTTAAGGACGACATGAACTGTTATGGTTTGCCTATATGCATACTGTTAGTTCCAGCTGCAGAGTACACGGTGCGCCATATAGTCTCGTTGTGCATATCAAATTTAAACTTAGTGAAGGATAAAACATGGACGGGCGGATAAAAATATGTATAATCTTGCTCTGGTATGTGAAATTAAAGGTACATGTATATATTATATAAAATCTTATATAAAAATAAATTGAAATGTACAGTACAGTATAAGGAACATTCTTATAGTGAATATATAATTTTATTATATATGTTTCACGTTTGACAGTTTCGTCATTGTCTCGACCATATGTTGTTGTCGAACAACTTTTAAAATATATAGCCTTGAAATTCACTTACCAGAGCAATATTATACGTATTTTTATCCGTCCGTCCAGGTAATTATCATTCAAAGTATGAATATAACGCTGATGCACAACGCGTGAAAAGCGGTGCGCTCAACTGGAAGTACTAAACAGTTTTACCAAAATATCATAATAATTGTTCACACCCAAAAAAGCTGAATACGAATAATTCGTAAGCAGGATTCACGAAATATCGACGAATTTATTCACGAGTTGAATTGGGCGTCACATAAAATGGCCGCCGTGAATAAAACAAGCGCGCAAAGCATGAACTTGACACTCACTCTTTAACCACATACGGCATGTAAATTGGTATGATGTGCGCTTCGGACAAAGCCAAAGTTGTAATCAAAACTAAGCTGTTAATCGAGAGACAGAATGGAGTCATGTTTCACGAAGAAAGCAAGCGCTATTATATGCATGGAGGGAGGCATCAAGGTGGTCTTCCACAGAAAAATCCTGATTTGGATCACTTTTTTAATTATCCATAAATTCAATTGTTAACCATGTTAGAATAGATAATTGAGAGAATTTTTTCGATTGCAAAGATAGAAATTTTGAAAATTCGACAATTTCAGGGCTAATTGTCTGCATTTTATGCCTAAGCAACGCCCTTAGCAACGATTTCCTCACCACTTCTCTCTGAATGAAATTTTATTGTACCTCACCACCTCTCCATCAAATGATGTGCTCGTTGACGAATAATCACCGGTAATGACCTGTGAGATGCTGCTCAGGTTTAATGATAATGCTTGAGATGATGGAAGAGGAGTGCTGATAGTCAGGGAGGTGGCTGTAGGGGCCCGCCCAGTGCCGTCAGCTGAGGGGGCTGTGTCAGGTTCTGCACCCACTCTGACCCCCATACAGAACCACCTGGCTGAACTGTGGCTGGCCAACTTTGACATGCTGGTTGAAATGACGGAGAAGGAGACGGGTTATGATGATACGGATCCTGGTACTGCTGAGAGAGAGCCTGGACCTGCTGAGAGGACCTGAGAAGGAGCTTGCGAGGACTGCTCATATGTACTTCTAGTACGTATTCCATATAAGCAAGTGGCCGACGAGCAAATAGAAGGCATTGACGAGCAAATAAAAGGCATTGACGAGCCAGCCCACTGGATGTGGGATTGTTAACACGTTAGGATATTCGATTATCCGCTCTTTTTAAGAAAACTACATTCGCTAACCTGATAAGCTGTACGTACATGTACATTGTAAACAGATAATTTATCTTTGTTTTAATATATATTGTAGCTTTGGGAGTTGATTATTTCTCAAGAAAACGTTCGTCGAAGATAGCTGAAAGTTCATGTTTTTGTTTACAAGATAGTATCCGTATTGCGAAAATTATATTTTTGGGCATGTTCGATTATCCGCGCTTTTAAAGAGAACTAAGTTAGCTACCGGGATAAAGCTATACGTATGTTGTAAATAGATCATTTAACTTTCCTTTGACATATTCTATAGCTTTGGGGGTGGTTTATTTCTCAAGAAAACGTTTACCAAAGGGTTAGGACCTTTGTTGTTTTGGGGTCGGTTACAATCCAATTAACTAGGAGGCTGGTACGAGGTTTCAACGTGTCAGCTATTTGCTCGTTAATTCGCTCTATTTGCTCGTCAATGCCTTCTATTTGCACTTCCTTATAAGGAATACGTACTAGATACCCCTATCGGACTGCTGGGCTGCTGACTGGGCCTTTGCGTCATCGTTCATCTCCAGATACTTGTATAGAGGAGCTGGGAGTGCTCCATCTGGAACCGCCGCCACAATGAGTGATCAAGGTCCTCCATCACAGACTTGGCCCAGTTAGCATAGGTTATCCTCTCTGTGACTTTCTGTGTCGGCTTCAACATGTCCAGCATCTTCTCTTGTATAACAATGGACTGCTGCCAGCTCTCTTCTATCCCAGCCAGTATCCTGTCCTCAGCTTCTGCTGACTTCTTGGGTGATGATCTCTTAGGTAGAAGAGCCAGCTGTGGGTGTTACAGTAGGTGTCACAGCCCCCAGGATGTCATCATCATATAATATAGATGACTGATAGTAATATATACTAACTATATATATACACCTATAATAACATCGACGGAGAAAACAAGGACCAAAGACCCCAAGAGAGTAGAGGCAAGTAAACGTTTGGCCGCCATATTTAAAGCGGCAAGAGAGAGGAAGATAAGAGAGAAAGTAATAAGTGAGAGAGAAAATGATGGTTTTAATTATGGATACATTATAGGTACTGTAGGATTACATTACTCGACGAGGAGAGATAAACGGGATCTAAATATCGTTAGAAAAAAGGAACCCTCACCGCGTAACCTTGACAGCTTCGATTAATAAAACATATTGTATATGACATCATCAATAGACATAAGTATATATATATATATATATAAGTATATGACATCATCAATAGACAGGAAAGAACTGATGAACGAGCTATACGACGCCGCGTTGGTGACAACCGGAGCTGTAGTCATTAGTATGGCATCAAAGAAAGTTTTGAAAGAACCTTTAGGAACGTCTGATAGTGTTAAAGGCACTCTAAAACTAGTCACTGCTATAGCTGCTTCAACGTTACTTGTTAAGTGGGCGCAAAGTAAAAAGTATCTACCTGTAGACCCCTTTAAATCATCCTAATTTTACATAGGGTATAGCGTATAATGGTGAGTGTAGTAGCTGGTGGATCGTTCAATGCCATAGAATTTGCAGGCGCTGGTTTTCTATTTACTAAATTAAATCACACGGCCGGCTACGAGACAGAAATAAAGAGACAACGAAGTGTTTGAAAGTCTTGCACAAGCGAAAGAAAAGTTCTACGAGAATGAAGTCCGCCAAAGAGACAAAATTCAGGAATTAAGACAACAATTATCAGACGCTAATGCAGACATAAATGACACAAACCACGCTCTAGATCAATTAAGACGCATCACAACAATACAATACGATGGGAAGACATTTAGTAAAGAGCCTGAGTTAGCTGACTATTACAAACCCTCGGATGAGATAAAAAATATCAAATGATTTTCGTTCGTGGTATTGGACTACCTCTAGGCTATTTAGTGTATAAAATGGTTTAAGCTGACCCGTCGATTCTGCGGGGTAGGTCAGGAGTCAAATATTTAAGAGAGTCGGAAAACACGACCCCCTCAAAAATACTCAATCACATACTATTTTCATAGAGTTATTATTTAAAAAAACTTAAACATAATAATATATATATAGTATTACAGTAATGGAAACGACGTTATGAGAGCTATGATGATGGGATTCACAACTAAGGAAATCATAAATTGTGAAGACGTAAAGTGTTTAATAGAGAGTCAACGTAAAACTAAAAAGTATAATGATATAACGTATTGTTTTAATTCATGTAAGAGTTATAGAGTGGTGATTGGCGATGGGATTTATAGCTGTGTTTTTTGCGGTGAGACTACTTATATGGATGTGAAAGAAGTCAGTTCATAGATATGGCAAGTGGCTTGAGAGAATGTTACGTGACAAAAACTTAGTAAGTGAGAACCACATACCTATATAGTGGTGAAGGACATCGTCTCGATAGCACACTCTTTGAAGAGAAACGAGTTGATTGCTAAAAACGTGTCGAAATACAACTTCTATATCATCAGAATATGCTCAAGAAGAGGAATAAAGCTGACTAGAAACAAGATTAACGATCTTAAGCCTGGTAAGACCAAAGAACGATTCGAACGCAATTTATATGGTGTAGTGTACAACGAATCGAGTTGGTATAAATGTGAAGGTGACGCGTACTATGACAAATGGGTGAGACAACATATGCCCACTTAAAAGTTTTCACCAATAGACACACTACTGACTACCCCACTCGAACGTCTTGAGAAACAAATAAAACTCGCCACTTAAGCTTCTAGCGAAGGACGTGAGAAATCTATTAAATTTTAAAAGGAATTAAGTAATTATATTATAGATTATATTATAGAATATATTGTATAATAATATATAGTGCTAACAATTCATGCAATAATCAAATTTGTAGAACCTTTGGTGATATCAATTTTTCGATAACCGAAAGGAAACCTGGAGATAATATTTGGTGGTATGGAAACGAGGTTTGTGATGCACTGTGTTACTCAAAACCAAGAAACGCTATTGATAGACATTAAAAATTATGAGAAAAGAAGGGTTCAAAAACCAACGCCCCGAGACAGGGCGTTGGTCAAACGTATGGCTTGGCAAATAAATGAGAGTGGATTATACAGATTAATATTCTCTTCAAAACTGCCTTTAGCGGAGAGTTTCAGAAAATGGGTTTTCAACGAAGTACTAGTACCCTCTATCCGCAAAACAGGTCAATATCAAACACCAGCGCTTTAAAAAAGGCTTAACAAATAAAACACACGTTATTATATTATGACTCTAACAGAGAAAAATAGTAAGAGAGGAAGACCTAAAATATACCAAACAAAAGAAGAGGCGACTAAGGCGAGTAGAACAATCACGAAACAATGGATGCATGGACACTTACGAGTGCCGGACGTCTGTGATAGATTTTTAAATACACCTCTAGAAAAACTAATATCTAGAAAAGGTGTGTACCCATATACGACTATATGGATAGTTTCAAGAAATTTAAACCACGGACCAAAGAAAGAGTTCTATAGCTTGTTAAACGATGAGGACATCAGAAGAAAACTATAAGCTGACGCACAAAAAGTGTGGAACACATTTGAGACTAAGAATATGGGTGAATACCATGATCTATTATTACCTCAAGTCTGACGTACTATAGACATGCAGTGTTTTGAATATATAGCAAAGTGAAAAGGTGGTAAACTGCCAAGAAGCGGAGCCCTTCCTCAGAGTAAGGGCTCCGCTCGAAATGAAGGGCTCCGCTCCAAACGTCAGTATTTCGTCACTAAAATTCTTGGCAGTTTACCACCTTTTCACTTTGCTATATAATAATAACTTTATTTAAACTGTTAGTGAATCCCATCAGCATAAATGCTGGTATTAACGGGAGAACAGTGCTTAATTAAATATTATGACTTAGCTATTAATACAGTAATATACATAAATTGAGAAAAATAACCTAATAAGAAATTTACAAACTACAAACATGAGAATTATTGTCAATTTCTAAAAGATACATATAAATAATACATTTAAAACTATTAATGGATGTTATTTCCCTAAACTTCGAAGTAACTTCGAAGAAACTTATATATATAATATATATATATATATATATATATATATATATACATATATATATATATATATATATATATATATATATTCTAAGGATTTGTGGTGAAGGAAAATTTCGAGTGTATGAATATATACATTTTAAGACCAAACCGGGACCAGTTGCGAAAAATGCAACTTCAAGGCCTTCCGGCTGGAATTGAACCAAGATGCTCGGAATTTTGCAAAAAGTTGCTAAAAAAATCATTAAATTTTGCTTAAAAGTTGCCCTTTTTTTCCAAAAAGTTGCTAGGTTTTAAGAAAGTTACTCAAGCTTGCTAGTTCACTTGCGCTGCCAATTTTAGCAAGTTCTGATATACATACCCTGTGTTAGCAATTCGAACTAGCATATATGAATGTGTTTCTTCATCAAACAATGGATAAACAAGTATATAACTACATATAAATGTGTAAACCTAAGTTTATTTCAAAACAATTTACTGCTAAACCAAACACAAACTCGAAATATAGTTTACATAAAATGTTCTTTAAACAATCAAAACATTCATTCACCTTTCTTCCTCTAACCATCGTTGTACTTCAGCATGATTGCTGCTTCTAATGTTTCTTCCAAAGCGGCTTCCTGGCCTTTTGAAAACTGTTCATGAGACTAAAGACCCTCTCAGAACTTGGCTGGACAAGTAAGATTTTTTTTACAACAGCTGGCCATTTTGGAAGAGTGTTTGCATTCCTCGCCCACCTTCACTTTACTTGGTCATCTTCGGTTTGAACTTGTGCTCCATCTGATAAAGTCAGGTAGTTTGGAAGCTCTTCAGCAAGTCCAGTGTATCATCATCCAAGAATGGAAACTTACGTAGTAATTCTAAGGATTCTAATGTATAGAGGCCTTGGACCTGGACCTGAACTGGACCTGGGCCTGAACTAAAAATAGTTGCCCACGGAATGAAAAACAACGCAATAACTGTGAGTCCGTGTAATATTCCTATTCAAACTATAATGGCGACGCTTGAAAATTAATGTTTAAAAAGCAGGGCGAGTTTGAAGGCTAACAAACATTTGTGTTGTTGTGACGCATTCAGATCACCTTTTCATTCTGTTTCGATTTCGGCAAACGTTGAAACTAACTTAGAAGCTATTCAATTTGACGAATTTATAATTACGCCATATATAAACGTTACAAATATGACTCCATCAAAAGGCGAATTGGGATTTTAGACTCTTCGCTAGAGTTTCCAGCGTCAACAGTCTCTGCTGAATATTCCACTGATTGTCAACATATTGTAGAACAATATCAAGGACCTCCCCAAGCCTGCAGCTGCCATCATATATCACAGAGAATTCGTTACCAGCTGAAATATCAGTTTTCAGAGTTTCCTTTTCCAACACATGAGTGGAATGGTTTCTGAAAGATGACCACTTGATGTTAAACGATGACCATATTTTTCAAGAAATGGTCTCATACCATCAATTTTGGCAAATGGTATTCCTGCTTTCAACCAGGTTTCGACAAGATCATAACGAAACAAACGCATTTCAGGAGGAAGCGTTTCTCCTTTCGGGTGCATGAACTCTCTCATCATTTCTTCGTAATAAATCAACAATAGACTGTTGTCTGGTTTTACTTGCTTCGATGGCTTTCTTACCCGTTGAATGTTTCTTGGACAGAACGTGCTTATCTATCGAACTTTTCTTCTTTGAAATAATCTCTTTGCAAGCATCGCAGCGGAGTTTCCCATTAACAACAGTAAAATATTCGTTCTTATATTGCTGAACTCTCTCCCAGGCACTGACAAGTTTTGGATCTTTTGAGCCCCGCTTACTGCGCTCTACGTTTCCAGGGTTTGTTTGAATTTTGCGTTTCCTTTAAATCGCAGCTTTCTGAGGAATCTTCAGATCTGCTCCTGCTTGCGCTGCTTCCTCAAGTGGACCAACGTTTTTGTCATCTTCTCTCATACTATCTTCAGCCTGATCGCTCGAACTGTTGGTAATTTTGCAAGACCACATGGAAAGCATGGAAAGTGTAAATAACTCCGGTGTTAATTCCCCTTCCGGGTATTGAATAATGAATACCGTATAGGATAGACAATTGAGAATGGACTTGGAGAGCTGAAATTATTCATTATTAAGCAAAAGCTAAGTGAAAACAATGAAAATGTAAATTTTTAACCTATCTACTGACATACAATTTAGCAAAATTTAAATAATTGCTGTTAAAACTCTCAAAATTGCTTGGAGCTACAAAAGTTGCTAGTTCAAAAAGTTGTTGCTCATACAAGGATATATATATATATATATATATATATATATATATATATATATATATATATATATATATATATATATATATATATATATATATATATATATATATATATATATATATATATATATATATATATATATATATTATATATATATATAATAATAATTGTAATCAACGTGACAGCTATTCTATTTGAGAACATCTATTCAGAAATGAGATAAGTCGTCTTATTATCCAATTACGAATGTTTTGTGGCATCTAATTCGCGATTTACTTTTCCTTATCTTTTGATTTATTACTTTAAACTTTAATCCTGTTCTCTTACTTCAAAAAATGCATTCAAAAAATTTACAACTGCAATCCAATAAATTGCATGAAAAAATACTAGAATATGTTACTCTCCCACAAAGACGTCATGTTGCTACCTGTAATTGATAATAATAATATGAATACGTCATCATTGCGTTTTGCTATTGATTAAACTTTTATCATGCTAATGAGATGTATCCCACTGACAATGTGGGAGGTACATATTGCTATAATAAATTGAATGATCTGTCATTTAGGGTAAAAGTCTTCGTTACTCTGCAATATGGGTTCTAAACGTGACATAAAAGCTATGCTCTTTCGCTTCGTCTTGGTAATTATTTATTGCGTATTAGGTAGTGGAATCTTCTACGGCATTGAGCACACCGGTGAATACAATAAAGAAGAGGCCAGAAAGAAAATCTTGTATGACGAGACAAAAGAAAATATCACACGACGGTTTGGAATTAACGACACAGAGTTTGAATTTCTGGTGGAGAAGATTATCGACGCCAAATCAGATACTCCATTAGAATGGTCGTTTCCCAAGGGATTAGATTTGTGTTTACAGATAGTGACAACGATTGGTGAGTTGTATGTTAGTCATCATCTGGTGCCTTAACGTGTGTAAATAGTGAATTTTATGACTATAGCTAGCCTGTGTGCAGACTCGGATATCTGCAGTATCGAATGCTTACGCATTTCAGCCGTTTAAAAACCTCACCATGATATAATGTGCACCGTTTTATTACTACTTATCACAAGTTATCGAAGAATAGAAGTTAAAGTCCAGCAACAATATGCGTATTAATATTAAATATCTAGAATCCTCAGTTCTCTGATGCAGCATATGCATCAGAGAACTGAGGAATCGATCAATTTTAGATTCCGGCCTTGTATATATATATCCTTAGGTTTGAAGAGAATATAGAGAAGACCTCTTAAATCAGCCGTAGAAGCTTTACTAAAAAGTATATAGTGAAATGCTCACATAACTTAACTTTAACCTAACAGACGTTACCACGGAAACATTCATTTCCCAGCTTGACGTGAGTTTGCTTCTATCAAACCTAAGATTCCGTAAACGAATCCAGATGATTAGTCTATCAAAGCTTAATGGCCAATGGCATATGCTGCAGAAGTCTAATTGAAAATGCGAAGGTGATCAGGAAAATTATAGTTTTAAGATATGGCTTATGCTGTCACTTGTTTAGCTCTTAAAGAATTCAAGGAAGGCATTATGCAAGTATTCAAGATAAAGACGCTATGTCACATTGACTGATTAACCGCGGCCACTCGAACATCACGACATGCATGATTTGCAAAATATTATGTGCAATATAAACAACATTTGAGCCAACGTGATGATGTAATTAATGTATAAAATGCAAATTTTGGTCGATATTAAAAGTGGATATGTACTAATAAGTCTAATAGTATACCAATAACAACAATATATGTTTCCTGAGGAGCTCGGGAACTCCAATTCAACGCAATTTGATGATTTTCTTGTGTCATGCTTGGTAAATTCAAAATAAGTAAGCAGTTGCACTTGTATGTAGCGCTGTTACAGACTGTATACATACAACGCTATATATAACACAATGACAAGTCGGTCGCAAATTATCTGCTACCGGATTAACCGACTAAATTTGGTTAAACTTCTGTATCGATCGATCACAAACAAAACGACCTAGTGTCCATCACGAGCTAGTGATCTTATGGTAGGGTTTTTATTTGGAAAGATACACCCATCGTACACTAGCAGGATAATTTCAAGGTCGACATGAAGGTGTGGCTATCCCAGACAAGTTAATTACTCATAAACTCGTGTTGACTCATGACTTGTATATATAACTATATACAAAAGACCACCCAAAGTACTTCATATCATCGACATCATGCACCATGGCTATAAGAGCATGTTATCATCGCCGAGGTTTCTGTTGCCCAAGCGGAAGGTTGTAGCGGATAATTAACACAATTTAAACGAGGCCTCATTCGAAAACCGAATATGCATAAATCTATCACTAAACAAAATAACTATTTCATTCGCAAACCACTAAACGATGGTAAACAACGTTTATTTTTGCGCACAGACCGACAAATAATGAGCCCAGTTTGCAATTACTGAAATAGTCCTCAATGCCTTTTATGAGCACTATTATTTGCTCTCATGGTGGCGGCATTTTGAGACAAATTCCGGTCGTTTGCTCAAGATGTTTCTTTTTTCGGCTTTCATGATAGCAAGCTTTTCTTCTAAACACAGGTTACACCGCTTATCGCCTCATGTGTATGACGCGGCCTGTCTCGCTGTTGACCAATTAATAGTGAAACAACTTTTCTTTTCAATTAAATCCCAAACATGTTTGATAGTTCAGTCTAATTGGCATATTTCTTAGTTTTATTAGAAAATCTGTGTGATCTATGGTAATGTTAGTTTAAAAGTGTTCGTTATATACACATCACATGAAAGTATATGACTGTATATAGTAATACGTGTTAATTGTTGCGCTGCGTACGCAGTGTAGAAAATACAAATCAATATATAAAACGTTTGGTGTATTGCCGAAATTTGTAAGTTGTTTAACTTTTCGAGGTCGAAACGTTAGACAACTTACACGCTATTTCGGCAGTACACCTGATGAAAGGAGTGTCATTGATGCATTTATCAATGAATTGAATGTAATATCCATAAAGTTTGCTATTTTCTGTTTGATCACAGCGGTGATTTATCCCAAATTTCTCGAAATATTTTTCCTTTCTCGCTTTATCTGCTAGTCTGTATGTACAATTATTCAACAAAGCCAATCCGTCATCTCTGTGATGTCCTATGTGGCCTTGCCAAACTTCTTTCATAATTCCTCAAGAATGTATATATAGGCCTATCAATTTGCAAGTCTTGGCGCCGTCGAAACTACCCATAGTGACATCAAAACTGCGTTGGCTGCCTTTTTAACCCATGGTTTACCCTCGTTGAACAGAAGCGACATACAATTAACCATGCTTGATTATCGCGGATCTGCACTAGCATCGCAGGGTCGCGGGTTCAATTCCTGACCGGAAGGCCGCTAAGTTGCATTTTTCGCAACTGGTCCCGGTTAGGTCTTAAAATGTATATATTTCCACACTCGAAATTTTCCTTCACCATAAATCCTTAGTACCTGTTGTTCAATCGAGTGAAATGCCCAATATTATACCTATTACATATATATATATATATATATATATATATATATATATATATATATGTATATATATATATATATGTATATATATATATGTATATGTATGTATATGTATATGTATATGTATATGTATATGTATATGTATATGTATATGTATATGTATATGTATATGTATATGTGTATATGTATATGTATATGTATACATGTACATGTACATGTACATGTACATGTACATGTACATGTACATGTATATGTATATGTATATGTATATGTATATGTATATGTATATATATATATATATATATATATATATATATATATATATATATATATATATATACCGTATATATATATATATATATATATATATATATATATAACTACAGACGGTACCGTTTCGGCCTTTTGGGCCTCATCAGTGTAGTGCTGATGAGCAGGATGAAGATGACTGCTATTTACAGTCACCCTTGATGCACACAAAATGTGGGACATCAAGAACCATGCCAGAGCGATATATATATATATATATATATATATATATATATATATATATATATATATATATATATATATATATATATATATATATATATATATATATAATAACTGGACACGGTTACACTTTTGACATTAGTTTATTGCATGCAGTTCTGTTTCGTACAGGCGTACCTGCACTCGTCAGTGCTAGACTAAATGTGACTTTTTAGTCTAGCACTGATGAGTGCATGCAGGTTCGCCTGCCGTACGAAACAGAACTGTATGCAATAAACTAATGTCAAAAGTGTAACCGTGTCCAGTTATTCTATATATTTGCTCTACCGATGGTATCGAGCACTCTCGAAACACAAACACAAGATCTCTATTTGATATATATATATATATAATATCGAAAAACACGGTACACGGTAACGCAAGATTAACAATTGAAATTCGACAAAGACCCATCTCACACGCCAAGTTTGATTTGATTTCATAAACAACTCTGCGATAATTGGTAGCATTTTGAATTTTCATGACGCGGGCGTGCAAGATGGCCTGGAATTTTTTATCCTGGTGTATGATAATTAATGCTTATTTATATTAACATGAGTATGGATAAGGTTGCCCTATTTATCCGAGCCAGAAGCTCATGTTTTAAGCGCTCGACTATTCAGTTGTGTCTTGTTCGGAAAATTTAAAAGCATTGGTAACATCCGGTTTATTGGGCTTTCAGAAAAGGTATAGCTTTCGCAATAGTTATGGATATTTCCAGAGATATCAATAGAACAAAGAGGTGGATTAATTTTGGATGTTTTTCAGCCGGACAGGTAAGAGTTAAAAAACTTTATTTATCAACGTTTCGGGGACCTGCCCCTTTATCATGATACCCGAGCATACAAGATTTAAGGTCCTATATATATGTTTATACAAGCTAATTAAAAATTAAAATTATTACAAAAAATCTCTTTGATTTAAACCACGCGGTACAAATGAGTACAATTACACGCCTAGAATCCCTCTTTTTTGAGTTGGTGTTTAACGTTCGTCTTATAAATAATAGTAACTACAATATCTTCTATTCCCCTATGGCCCTCTTCGAAAAAATGTGCATACAAATGTTCACCCGCTATTTCCCTTTGTCCCTTTCCATATCTGTTCAAGCTACTCTTATGGTTATTAAACCACTTTCTAAAAAATGTAATCGTATACTCCCCACATACTTCTTTTCACACTTCGCACACGAAATGAGGTAAATCACTCCTTCCGGATCACAGTCAAAAGCAAATTAATATAGAACTTTCGACTGCCTTCATTAAACTCACAACCCTCTTTAACATATTTACAAATTTGACATCGTGATTTACCACATTTCCTCATTCCCTTATTATATCATTATTTATCCTTTTAATCTTCGAGAGTACTATTTCATCCTTAATATTGCTTGGTCTTCTACAAGCAACAATGTGTTTCTCCTCAAAAACTTTTTTCATGCCTTCCGATGCACGTAAGATTGGCCAAAGCGATTCTATAATTTTACCGAACCCCGATAACGCTGAGTGAAAATTTACAACTAATGACATCCTCTTAACCTGTTTATTTTTATTTGTATCCTGACAGAGATCTTCTCTTCTTTTCGCTTTGACCTAGCTTCTCAAACTGATTTCCAATCATATTCTTCTTAAAACCTCTCTTAACGAAATGACCTTTAAGTTCCTTAAGTCTTTTATCGAAAATGTTTCATCTGAATTGCAAATACGTCTCACTCTTAATGCCTGCCCATAAGGAATTTGTTAAGTATAAAACCTCAATTAGTCAATTGTAAGTATTAGTATCACATGTCAATCACGTGCAGTAGTTATACTGATCATATCACGTGATCTGACCGCGTTGTAACACTTGACTTTATCTATTGCTAAATGTAGTTTCTCGTTCTTGTTCTTGTCCAATAAAGTCTATATAAAAATCATTCCTTTTGTGTGATTATACCACCGTCATGGCGACACCCTCAACAGAATTCCTTTCTTAACATGACTCGGATGGCATGATTTACTATCTAGAAACTGTTGTGTGTCGGTTGGTTTACAACAAACATCAGTGAATAGCCATTATCCTTAATCGAAACCAAAACATCCAAATATGACAATTTTTCTTGAGACCATTCCCAGGTGTAGTTAATTGTTTCATGATAAGAATTAACATAATCCAAAAATTCCAATAAAGCCTCTTTACCATGCAGCCAAATGAGAAAACATCATCTAAAAATCTCCACCATATCCAAGGATCCAGGTTGTATTCACTAAACATTCTACATTCTAACTCCGACATAAACATATTAGCAAATGCCGGAGAAAACTTGGTACCTATAGCAGTACCAACTTCTGTTTATACATGCCACTATCAAACTCAAAATAATTATTTTCCAAAATAAATCTGGTTAAATCAACTAAATCATCGAAACTAACTTCCTGTTTCCCCGACTCCTTATATTCTCTCCTATATTCCTCCATAATTGTCTTCATGCTCATTAATCCATCTTCGTTGGGAATATGAGGATTAAGCCCCACTACATCCATAGTACATATAAACCTACATAAAAAAATGTTTGTGTCCTTAATAATATGAGGAAATTCTTCACAACAGGTTGTATATAAAAATCCACAAACTCCGATAAACCCTCTGTTGCTACCACAATTTGATATCACTGGTCTACCAGGGCATTTGATACGTTGACAAATTCCAGGGGTGCGGAATTTGAACCCAAAGCTTTGCTCAGCGGTTGGCCATTAGATAATACAGTAATCTGAGCCTCGTTCCCTTTGAGCAGCACCAAAATGCAGTGCGGGGGGGGGGGGGGGGGGGGGGGGGGGGGGGGGGGTAGGGGGTAGCGGGGGGGGGGGGGTATGTGCATTTGAATTTCCACTCCATAGCATTGCTACAGCATACAAAATATGTTGTTGTTCGAGTGTGATTCGATCATGGAGGAATATAAGCCTTAGGTCTGCAGCTTACCGTAGACAAATTTAGCAGAGTGACATACAGTACCTAGGAGGTAAATAGTATTTATATAATAATTTGATATTAGAAAACACTGAAAATTGCTGTTGTTGCTTTCAATTTTCCCCTGGGGCTGGGAATTTGCCACAGATTTTTGGCCCCACAGACTTAATATGGCTGAGCAAAAGGTTGAAGAACAATGGAAAGCATATAGAGGCATGAACATAACCACACTGGCGAAGGAATGGAACTACTGGAACTAATATACTACAGTGAAAACCACAAGCAGATACATCCAGAGTAAATGAGGTAAATTTCGTCGAAGATACCCACTCAACAAATTTGCAGCAACTTGTAAGACAGTATTAACAGTATTAAAGGGAAATGGCAATAAAAAATTTCTTTGTCTCATTTGAAAGTACATTTAAAATAATATATGAAGACCTTTTAAAATTTCCCCGTAACTTCCTTAATTTTTGAAATATCTGTGAACAAAAATATCTGCAATCCGCCATCTTGTTTTATAATTAGATCTAATTAAGTGACGTCAAAACCAGGGTAAACATTCTAAAAGTTGTAAATAATTGCCCAAATATCAGTGGAATGCGTTCAAATAGATTGCTACTTCACTTAAAAGTATACAACACCCAAAACAACTGCGATTTAGCATCTATAATGACTCGATAATTGCTGATATAAAAAACATTTCTACCCTGGTTGTGACGTCACGCATATCCAAGGATGGTTATGCATATCCAAGATGGCGGAATGTTCAATGTTCTTTGTTAAAAAGAAGTGAAATATTTACAGAACCAAGAACGATATGGAAAATCTGTAAAAGGTCTTCATATATCATTTTAAAAGTTCTTTCAAATAAGATAAACTTAATTTTTATTGCCATTTCCCTTTAACAGTATTTTATTTGCCAATAAATACAAAACAAGAAAAAAAACAGAGTAATACAAATGGCGAGGAAGCCCAAATGAAACCAAAAGGCTTATATGGCATTGGGTTACCATATTTAAATAAACTTAATGCAAGAGTAGGAGTAGCTAGAGAGAAATATATATGTACTATTTAAAGCACTCCTACAAGTGCTTTAAATGGCTTAAAAACGACCAGCATTTGATAAATAAATGCATAATATATTAAATATTGATAAACGAGAGTGAAGATATTTTTTAAGCTAAAATATATAGAAACGAATTAACGGTCGAAGCTTCTTGGATGTCTATATATATTTAGGGAATTAAAAAATACAGGACCCTGATAAATTATAGAAAATTGTCTGATTTTTGTTCTACAGAAAGGAACAGCGAATTGTCTAGAACGTCGAGTATTATAATTGTGAACTTCATTGATTCGTAAATAGAAATGATCAAAACTTTGAGGCAATAAACTATTAAAATAAATAAATATCACTAAATTTTAGTACCTTCATTTCCTTAAATATTGGGTCCGTATGAGCATCAAATGCATCCTTGTTAATAACTCTCATCGCACGTTTTTGAAGCAGAGCAATACGATTAAGGTTAGATGGTACGTAGATCCCCATACAGTAACACAATATTGAAGGTATGGATAAATTAAAGAATAGTATAAAGTACGTAATACAGGTTTAGAAAGGCAAAAACTTGATTTATATATAATACCTATTGATTTCGAAATTTTACTTGCAACATGTGAAATATGAGGCTTCCAAGACATGTGTTCATCCAGTATAACACCAAGAAATACGACCTCACATTTAGATTTTTTAATGTTAATTGATAATTTATTTGTTTTGAACCAGTCAGATAACTTGACATTTCTATATTAATTGTATTCATCAAACAAGAAATATCGTTATGAGAATAAAATATATTAGTATCATCAGCAAACAAAACAAAATCAAAGATATTAGAAGCATTACAAAGGTCATTGATATAAATCTAAAACAACAGCGGACCAAGGATTGACCCTTGCGGGACACCACACTTAATACTATTTGCGAAGAACATATTCCGTTATATTCAACAAATTGAAGTCTGTTATTGAAATAACTCTTTATCCAGTCAAGAGCCAATCCGCGGATGCCGTAATGCTCAAGTTTGTCAAAGAGAATCTCGTGGTTCACAGTATCAAATGCCTATAGATCGATCAAGAAAAATTCCCACAGTATGATTTTCTGATCAATTGATGATGTAATTTTGTCAAATAAATAAAGAAGAGCGAGATAAGTAGAATGATTTTGTCTAAAGCCATACTGATTATTAAATAAAATACCATGCCTATCAAAATACTTCAATAGGCGATTACACATTGCTCTTTCCAAGAGCTTGGAAAAAATTGGTAAGACCGAAACTGGTCTATAATTAGAGAATACCTTATTGTCACCTGATTTAAATAACCGAATAACTCGAGCAATTTTCATTTGATCTGGAACAACACCAGATTCTAATGACAAATTGATAATGTGTGTCAATGGTTCGGAAATTAAATCAATGGAATCCTTTACAGACCATATTGGGATTTTATCATAACCTGCTGCCGTCTCAGCTCTAAGAGAATTTACAATTTCGCTAATTTCTGATTGGACTGCCAGTAAGGAAAGAACGATGATTGCATGATGATACCGGAATTTTTTTAGCTAGGTTTGGACCAATGTTTGTAAAATAGTCACAAAAACTATTAGCAATTTCCATGGGGTTGGAAATATCCTTATTATCAATAGTAAAAGTAGAAGATAGTTTGTTAATTCGCTTCTTTCTATTTAATACTTCATTGTCTTCATTGAGGATATTCCATGTACTTTTCATATTCGATTTAGACTGTTCCAATCTCTTTTCGTAATAGCAACGTTTTGCAATGCGCAAAAGGTTTCGTCATGCATTTTTTATAAAGTTTATTTTTTCTCCTGATAGACTTGTAGCTCAGACTTGTCTGGTACGACAGTGTAAGGTACTTTCACATATGAGGAAGGCTTGAATATGTCGTCCGACGTTTGTAAGTACAATATGTAAATTGCAGGCACAGAACGGTTCAAGGAAAGGACAGGCCTCATGACAGCCCCAGTTTGCTTAGCACCAGAGCTGGTAATTGAAGCTGGACGAATCTCAATCTGCGTTTGGAAATGATTTCAATAAACCAATCCGATTATAATAATAATAATTTAATGAAGTTCCAATATTGCAGCCGCGAAGGCTGAATTACATTGGAGAATTGTAAATAATATTACAGTTAAAATAATTAATGAATATACTAAGTTGCACACAAATTCTACCCTTGAATATGTACACATTCAATAACTATTTACGACTAGCACTAACAAAAATATACAAGTTCCTACTCGTATTCGTCTTGAGTTTTGGGAGGTCGAAGACTCTTTGCTTCCTGAGTGGATATCTCGTGTTGTCATTAAAACCAGGTAAAAGCTTATAAAGTTTATGTTCACGATTATTAAGAATGTTATCAAACAATTTATCGCATGTGATTTGGCGCCTTAACTTCAGAGTACTGAGCCCGGATGTGAATAATGCCTCATTATATGAGATGCCATCAACGCTAGGAACATACCGGTATACACGTTTCAGCTGTCGCAGAAAATACATCCTTTTACCAGCTTTCTTAATGACTGACTCAACAACCAGGGACCGAGTTTAGTGCACTGCGGTACCCCAGCGGAGACTGAAGCCCATTTGGAATAGCAATCGGCTGCCAGCTTTACCCTTTGGCGTTTCGTCAGAAAATTGGTTACCCATTTAATTATACCCACGGGTATATGGAGAGAGTGGAGCTTTTATACGCGAAGCTGATATGGTCGATAAGTGAGATTGGTCTAAACTGGTTTTTGTTTGGGGAGAGCTAGGGGACACATCCACCATGTTCCAAGATGACGGGAGGCTGTTTTCACGGTAAGATGCATTGAAGATGTCACTTATAGGTTGGACCAACATGTCAGCATTCTCTTTGAAGACCCATCCCTGATGTAGGAACCGAACGTGATGCCAATAGCTGAAAATTGAGCATAGGTAACAGGAATGCATGGTTAATGCTATTGGCTAGCTGTACCGGTGCCGAATCCTTGGTATAGGTTTCCCTTCTGTGGCAGTGTTCAATAAATGGCTTTGATCGTAAGTACGAGAGATGGGATCCATACCACACAACGATTAAACAGCTTTTCACCACAGTTTGGGCTTTGAGGTCTTAAGTTGTCTCACTTTTGTGTTAATCTGTTGATGATTACCATCGGAGAGGGATTTTTGGCGCATGCGAATGAGCGATTTCAGCTTGGAAGTCATCCACGCTGGCTGGTTGCTGCACATCTTCACATTTTTTTACGGGCTTGAGAATATCCATTCCGGTACGGATTATTGACTCAAAGGTGGCCTGTTTGTCTTCACATAGGTCGAAGCGGTCCAGGATTGGCCAGTCAAATTCGTTGATGGAAAAAAATTCGGCTTGTTCTTAAATCTCTCCCCAAAACCACCTTGAAATTGCGCAGCCTGTAAAAAGTCCTTAAAAAGTCCTGTAAAAAGTATTAATTTATCCATTCTTTATTCAGGTAGTAGATACATGCACGCCAAAACGTACCTATTTTTGTTTATTTCCTCGGACTTCTTTGCACGCTCGAAATTTTCACGAGTGCTTTCGTGTTTGGTTCCCACTCCCACTAATGAAAAAGTGTATGGAGCCACCTTAAGGGCTAAAATAATATAGAGTATTTAGAATATAGTTTCAACAAATTGTTATGTTTGTGTAAACAAGGTCACGCTTTCTACGTTTTAAATAACAGTTTTCTACGTTATTTGATAACAGGCAGCGCGATAATCATCCATTTAATAATAAAATATTAATAAAACAAAGTTACTATCTACCTCATTTGTTTATATCAACACGAAATACAACATCAATGAGATCAGAGTGATCAAACTCAATCCCATTCTCCTTATTTCCTGCTCTACGAGCGACTATAAGAAAATACCGTTTGGTAGATAATTAAATTCACTATTTCAATACACTATTATGTCCTTACTTCGAAAATAATAAATATGTGCATGAATAAGAAAATAGCAAATACGAGTAGTTATATTAACTTCTTACAAAAGTTTTACTGTGGATGAACAGACGTGTGAACTGAATTAAAGCCATACGGCAGAGAAATTGTACATTGATTGAACACCATAATTTCTTAATTCATTTATAGGATATGGAAACAAGACTCCCACAACTGTTGCAGGACAACTCTTCCTTATTCCCTTTGCGTTGCTTGGGATACCGCTGACATTGTTCTTCCTAAAAACAGTTGGCGAGAATCTTTCACATCTTGTGCACTTCATCACATGCAAGTTTGAGAAGAAAGTCCTAGCGAGAAAAGAGGTGAGAAATCCGGAATTAAAGTGCATAATCGTAATCACTGTTTTTGCTATTGCCTTGATATTTTTGATGGCCGCGGTGAGTACTCGCGCGGATGATTGGACGTTTGCCCAAGGATTGTACGTGTGGTTCGTAACCTTTACGACGATTGGATTTGGTGATTTCATTCCTGGTGAGAGCGCTGATTCAACAAGTGGTATTGAGGTGGTTTTGTACAGAGTAATCTTAATGATAATTGGTCTAAGCTTGATATCAACTGGTTTTAACACTGTTGAAGATTTCATGGAGAAACGAAACTCATCCGCATCCAAGTTATGCGACGGCTGCTCATCACTAAGATGCTGTTCAAAGAAAGATTCAGTTGAAGTTCACGAGCTCGAGGTTAAAAACAGCTATGGTATTAAGACGTCTTCCAACGACGAATCGATTAAAGAGGAAAAGGAAAGAAAAAGAGAGCCCATCGTTGTATAAACAGTTCTTATTGGAAATAAGAATTAACAGAAATCAGTTGTCGGTTGTTCAAAACACGGTAACTTAAACTGACAATGGATAAGTTCTATCTAGATATATATTAAATAAATGTGCAGCCAGCTGGCCAATTTTTATTTTTTACGTTCATCATATATAAATGATTGGAACTTAGAACTCAGGATATAGTGAACTATTCATTGCAAATTAGGGAATTTCCACCAATAATTTCCACCAATATTACTATAGAAGTTATTCCAATGTCGGTTATGTAACATTACAAATTGCGTATTACAAATGACCTTATGTATATATTTTAAGCTTATATATAGGCTTTAATAGTCTATATTAGACTATTAAATAAATATATTTATAAATTAATTGCGGCGTTTGTTCGGAGACGCCTAAAAGACATGGTGGTCAAAAGTTCGAAATAAAATCTTTTGATCAGAGAACGCCGTTTGATTATTGTATGATGCCTTTACCAGATCGCGTTTCATGCACCGGCGATCAGAACATCCAGATAGCGTGAAGTTCCCAGCGCACTCAAACTGCCACAATGGTAGTAATAATGGTAGTAATAATGGTAGTAATAATGGTAGTAGTAGTAATTTAGTGTACTTATCTATATAATCACAAAGGCAAAGCATTATTTTATTTATCTGATTAACTTACGAGTTGAGTAAGTTGTTGGAGATAAGTTTGTTGGTTGCAAAAGTATACTTACATGATTTACGTTTAACTAGAATAATATGTTATACGCAACACCCCTCGCCCGCTTATACTGTTTGAAACTTTTATAGCGTAGTTGCTAATTTACTACTGTGGTATTAGCCCATTTATTTGCAAAACTGAATAAATTTGAAGTGGACAATATCTCTGAGAGCTTTGTGTTGTTTGAATTTAATTAAATTTTTGGGTGCAGTACGGCCAACTGCGCTGAACAGAATAGTGGGGAAGTTTACTGCTGTTTCTACCATAAATCACTAAGAAAGAAATTACAGTACTTATCTCACACTATTGATGATTCATCAATGCCGGCGAGAGCAAAACCCGGGCCTCAGGACTGACATGTGTACCCCTCGCCTAAATTTCCATGAGATGTATGAATGATCCCTTAATTGCAAGTATATATTTTTTCATAGCTCATACCTTTATAATGTTATTGTATGGTAGTAACGGTACAGTATAATATACATATCTGCTTTGGCAGATAACATTGACCGAGGTCTGGATAACAATCTTAATATCACGTAAGCCGAATCTAATAATTGTTTTATTATACATTGTTCAAGATCGTCTTACTAAAAATATACAAACGAATCTACTACAGGCAGTTTTTATTTTGTAATTTTTGCACGCTTGCAGTCCTAGTGACGTCGTCAGCGTTAAATAATTTTTGTTTTGGACACCTCCGTGCAATAATTCACAGTATTCAACAGAAATGAGGTCGCACCTGCCAGAGATTGAGAATTCACTGGCCAATTCATTGACCAATAAGAAACGAGAATGAAGTTTTAATGTATAATAAATGCTTTTAGCCAGCGGAATTGGGGAACAGTGTTGAGGTGAACGGGTACTTCGTGTTACTGGTAGGTACGCATAATGGTTGCAACATTTCATTGCTATGCAGAATACACCAGTCACAAGTGATTGACGTGGCGCTGTGGCCGGGCCTCTTGCAAAGTCCCGGGCATTTTGCCCCCCTCTCACAGACCTTGTGAATGAAATAATCAACTCAGTAGTATAAAAAGACACCAAAGGCTGTTAAAGAATGAAGGAAGAAAGTGCATCCTCTTTATTATTCAAATGTCTAGGGGTGCATATAGTGCAAATGTATAGGCATCAATTTGGTTTTAATAAGACATATTAGGGATTCTAATCTTTCCTAATTCTGGACATGAAACTAATCGGTTAATAGAAACTCGGTTGATTGGTAGCATGCTAGTTCAGAAATTTCTAAAGAACAATTTTAATCTCAATGAATCTGTTCATTGCATACATGTAGGAGCATTATCTATTGCGTTAATTGACAACACTGCATTTGTAGGATTGATACAACTTTCAAGTTATAATTAGTTTTTGTAACATATTGTACATATATATGAATATGTGTAATAAATTTATATTTGTAATAAATAATAATTGTAATTTTTTAGGAAACAGGACCGCATCAACACCAGTGTAAGTATTGAACAGGCTATCCTACGGTGGCCCGTAAGGGACATGCTGCAAACAAGATTGTTGCTGCAAACAAGTTCAAATGACTACAAACTATTTACATTTGTTACAAATAGCAAGTAGTTTCAGCAAACAAATATACGATTGCTGCAAACAAATATACGATTGCTGCAAACAAAATATACGATTGCTGCAAACAAATATACGATTGCTGCAAACAAATATACGATTGCTGCAAACAAATATACGATTGCTGCAAACAAATATACGATTGCTGCAAACAAAATATACGATTGCTGCAAACAAATATACGATTGCTGCAAACAAATATACGATTGCTGCAAACAAATATAAGATTGCTACAAACAAAATATACGATTGCTGCAAACAAAATATACGATTGCTGCAAACAAAATTTACGATTGCTGCAAACAAGACCAGTCCTCTGATCGTTCGGGCGCGCAGATTGACGCAACCGCATGAGAAAGCCTGAGTTCTAGTTTTGGTTCAATAATGAACATGGCGGACGATAATTCTCAGGAAATAAGAGATCTCATTGAAAATTACTTTCATCTAGGGTATAAATATGATCAGATTGTTTTATTTCTCGAAAATTTTGATGGTATAAGGATGTGTACGCGAACTCTTAAGAGAAAGTTAAAAGATTACGGACTAAAAAGGCGCGGAAATGACGATCAAGTAAATGATGACCAACTCAGGGCTACTATTACGCAATTGATGAATGAGGCTGGAAGTCTGTCGAGATACAGAACGGTGTGGCATGCATTACGCAGACGCTATCATGTTCATGTTTCGCGTCAAAAAGTAGCCAGCAGTATTAAAGAACTCGATCCATTGGGCGTCGAGGCACGAAGAGCTCGTCGGTTACAACGTCGGGCGTACAACGTCGGGCGGACCAAATTTTTGCTGACACATGGATGGTTACGCCTGCATTCTAAAAGCTCACTCACACTCACACTCAATGAGTGGACGCTCAAACTCAATGAGTGCAACTCACCACTCAATGAGTGTCCACTCACACTCACTGAGTATAATGCTACACTCACACTTCAACCATTCAAAGACACCACTCACACTCAAGTGAATCGCAGATATGGAGTGAAGTGTGAGTGAGAGGTATACGTCCCTTGAGCTGCACTCATGTGTACTTAGTCACAACAAGATGGCGGAGAGGTGGCTAAATAGGTTAGAATGTTTGGATAATATTGCAACAAACAACCGAAATAAACGAAAACCATATAGGTTTGATTATGGGAAATATGATGAGGAGCAATTCCGGATCAGATACCGGTTAACTAAGGCTGGATTTCGTGAGTTATTGGAAATAATCAAGGCAGACATCTCTGCACACAACGACCGAGGAAAACCCGTTCCTGCTGATATTCAACTATTGTTGACGCTGCGGTTTTATGCCACGGGTACATTCCAGCTAGCATGCGGAGACTTGTGTGATATTTCACAGCCATCAGCAAGTCGGATTATTAAACGTGTGTCCGAGTCCATCGCACGTTTAAAGGATAACTACATTACATTTCCGGCAGATGAAATGCTTGATCAACTCAAACGTGATTTCTGGCGAATTTGTGCATTTCCTAGTGTTGTGGGTGCAATTGACTGTACTCATATAAAGATACCATGCCCGGGGGGTGCTAATGCTGAACTATTTCGAAATCGAAAAGGATACTTCTCAATCAACGTTCAAGCTGTGCGCGGACCCACGTTAGAAATGTTAAATATTGTTGCTCGTTGGCCAGGTAGCGTCCACGACGCCAGAATTTTCGATAACAGTCGCATTTGTGCACAATTCGAACATGGTGATATCCCTGGCATCTTACTTGGTGATAGCGGTTACCCATGCCGGCCATATCTCATGACACCACTACTTAATCCGCAGACCCGACCACAACACGCATATAATGTGGCTCAAATACGTACACGAAATACAGTGGAGCGGATGTTTGGCACATGGAAGAGGTTGTTCCCATGTCTATCAACGACCCTGCGTACAAAACTGCAAACGACGCTAACTGTCATTGTCGCTACAGGTGTGTTGTACAACTATATAAGAAGCCGACATGACCCTATTGACGAACCCGAGCATATTCCGGCTGCTGAGGAAGGCGTACTTGATATGCCTGATGGTGAACGGCGTTTGGGAAATGCTGTGCGTCAAGCCCTGATCGTGCAACATTTCACATAATGTCTGAACAACTTATCCCATTTAATAACACAATTAATATACAGGTATTACATATTCTCTAATAACACAACTTAATTCCGCCCAGAACATGCAAGAGAATACACGCGTGTACATTTTAGCCGTTATTTACGTCATTAATGTTGGTAGCTAGTTTTGCTTCCTAGCCCGTGTGTTTGGTCTAGGTTGTTCCTCCTGTGTTGTTTTCATGGCCTTCGTCATCGTCTCCCAATATTGCCCTTCCGCGTCTAGCACTTCCATTTTCCGTTTGTGTGCAATTACGATGTTCGTTTTCTTGATATCCAGGATCTCCATCTCCGCCTCATGCTGTTTGGTTTGCATATCCAAACAACGTGCCTGGGCCGCGGATATTTGCGCTTTTTTGGGCAAGGACGGTGTTAGCGCCGCCTCAACGACACATGACGGCAATTCATGTTGGTTTGGTGTAACTGATGTTGTCGCTTCTGCATCAATGTCATCGTCGTCGTGTTCTATAAATGCACCAATAAAACAAATCATATTAGCTTGTGTTGATGTTTACAACATGGAATATAATAGATCGGATGGTGCAATTATATCACACCTGGATAATGTTTTATAGCATTGTCATACCTGTTTCATAATTATCGTCGTCAAACGGGTTAATTAGGCTGTCTATTTGAGCGGGAATAATCGAGGCAACAGCCGCAGCTTCGTCGTCTTGGTTGGATGTTGAGGGGCCACCACCAGTTAATTTACACTCTCTCCTCTCTTTAGCCAGTTGTTTCTTGGCACGGGCCTTTAAATTTTCCCAACATTTTTTTAACTGCTTCGCATCCCTCTTAGTCACACCTGACTGGGAATTGAACTCTTCGGATACAGCTTCCCACGCGCTGTTTTTCTTTTTAATCGTTCTGTAATCGTTCCTTTTATTTTCTATCAGATCTTTGTGCTTTCGCACTAACTCCGTTACAAGCGCCTTTTCTAATTGCGAATAATATTGTCTGCTGTCAGACATCTTGTGCAGCACCGCAGTACGAATGCAATTGATGATTCTACAACATGCCTATATGGTACTTCCCAACCTCATCAATATTCAACGTTATACACACACTCCAGCAAGTCACACTCGAGCGACCTCTATGAATGCAAATCTGCCTAATAATTTCAAGCGTGAGTGCTCCCTCGTTGAGTGGACACTCACACTCATACTCCACTCTCACTCACACTTCAGTTCTACTTGAGTGCATCTCACTGGAGCGTAACTCAAGTGTGAGTGTGAGCGAGCTTTTAGAATGCAGGCGTTAGTGTTAACAATCTTTTTTTTAATTAAGTTTAATAGCTCTATTGTATTTATTAAAAAATAAAACAAAAATACAGACTATTCTAGTTTACAACATCCAGTTTAATGTATCATACAAGTATATTAATATTATAGTAATTATACTGCGAGATGGCGAATAAAAACAAAATGGGGTTGTAATTAAAATTGAAACCTTTGGAAGCGCTATCTCAGCCTCTGATTGGTCAAGAGCTTATTATATAAATTAGATGGTTTGATTTTGTATTTTTTTTAAAAATAATTGTATTTTGGCCTTGTCAGGTTGGTCTTGCCCACAGCACTGGAATTTATATTTTAATCCATGCAATAATTAGGTGTAGTTACTGTAGGTATAATTATTGTATATAGGACTGAGTTCTAGTTAAAAAAATGCCCATTTTGAGCTATCCCCACCATTTTGTTTTTATTCACCATCTTGGCCCAGTTCCATACAAATTGCCCTGGGTATGAGGTTGCCCCTGGAGCTTCAGTCCTCAAACAAAACTGACACACAAAATCCGTTGCTGACAGCTTGGGGACAAGTATACTATACTGTACACACAGTACTACCATTTTAAATAAATGAAGCATTTTCGAACTAGTGCTCAAGCTTGCAGCCATAGTACCAAGTAAGTAGACATTACATTTTGCCTGTCTTGGTTGGCTCTTAAGGCTAAATACACTGTACATGTGCATTCTTGCACTCATGATTTACATGTACAGTACCGATAGAATTCAGGTGTATAAACATTATACTAAATCATATACTGTAATTAATTAATATGTAACTAAATCACTTTGCATTTATTTTTCAATTCTAGGCTACGATAAGTTGAAACCATATGGCTTCCCCATTCATGGAGCCATAGATGGTTATAGTCGACGTGTACTTTGGCTCGAAGTGGTTAAAACAAACAATAACCCAAAAGTGCCTGCAAATCTTTTTTTTAAATGTGTACAAGAAAACAATGGCTGTCCATCACTACTATGGAGTGATTGCGGTACAGAGAATGGTTTGGCAGCTGCTATGCAGTGTTATTTTAGGGTTATTCCCTTGCTGGAGAAAACGCACACCGATATGGCTCATCGCATGCTAATCAGAGAATTGAGAACTGGTGGTCATTTTTTAGACGTAGTAGATCTAATTGGTGGATTAATTATTTTAAAGATCTTGTTCAAGATGGTGTTCTACAAACCGGTAATGAACTTCATATGGAATGTGCTTGGTTTTGTTTTTCCCAAGTAATCCAAAATGAATTAAATGAAATTGTTGAACACTGGAACACACACTACATCCGTCGGTCTCGTCATGACACTATACCAGGAGTGCCAAATGTTCTGTATCATCTACCTGAACTGAGTGATGGAACTGATTATATTGTGGATGTGCCTATTGAGAAGATAAATGAAATTGGAGCTGAGTGTCTGTTAGAAGAACAATTAAATGATCACCAAGAGTACTTTTATTATGTCATGGAAATAAGAGGTTTACAGTTCCCAAGCAGTGCAAATGAGGCTTTGTTACTTTTCCAAACTTTAATAGAAGCTGCTGACCAGTAACTGAGTTTAGATGTTGCCAAACCCATATGAGTCTCCAATGGCTGACACCATGAGCTCAGTCATCTCCTCTTCTGATTCAATATGAACTGGTAACTTTATGACTAAGTCACAGGTTGACGTGGACGACACCTGCAATTCTCTGCACAACCATGAATAAACGTAGCCTTCAATTTTTTTGGAAAACCCAATGGTGGGACCTCCCTGGAACCAGTACACCATTGCAAGAAATCGTGCATGGTTATATTGTCAATACCTTGGGTAAAAAAAGAATTATTGCAAAATTACAAAATAAGAGTCCAGATATTATATTACACATTAGATATTGTGCTGATTCAGCCAAAAATAGTTTAGAAAAACATGTTGAAATTCACAAAACTACCCACCCGTAGAAAGTGTTAGGCAAAGTGAAAAGGTGTTGAAATACTGAAATTTTGTAGCAATAAAATGCCTACATTTTGAGCATAAATCTTCTGCATTTTACTTTGATGATCTGCTCTACTTGAAATGCCAGTATTTCATTGCTAAAAATTGTCAGTTTACGACCATTTTTTTTAGTTTTTTTCTAGTTTGCCTAATCTAAAATACTGTCTTTGCAGCACTATTTTTTTTCACTTTCGAGAATACAAAGCAGTTGGAAAATATATTTGGCTCTCTCACATTTATTAACCCATTAAGTTCTTTGGAGTGCCAGTTCGAACCGACTACTATTTCTATAAACAGCTGCACACCGTCCCATCATCATAATCTTTTTTTTTATACTATTTTTTTGCCAAAACAATGTGTTATACAAAACATACCAACATCAAACTTCATAATCACATCACTGAAATACTTGAATGTATCCACTTATTTGCTTCTTGTGCTTTGTGAAATATTGTAGTCAGCCATAACTTGGTCTATAAATTCATCAGCTGATAAATGAAATGTGTTGCCAGGAACAAAGACAGGCTTCCAGATTTTTGGCTGTTTCTTTACAGCTGTCAGGAGGTTACAGCATGTTAATCATTCCTGTAGTTGCAGTAACTCAGGCAAACAGTCTGATAGCTGATCTTTGATGCAGATAGACCTGGTATTAAAAAGATCGATACTTAAGAGAAACAGTTTGCACAACACTACACTGACTACAGTGCATGTGGTTTGGAAATTGCAGAGTCTGTAAGATAGTGAAATTACAGTAGAGCCCTTTGAAAATTACAAATTTTAATTAAACCTACAGAAACAAAATATAAACAGAAATTGTATCTATTTATTACAAAAATTACTTTTATAGTAAGAAGGTTTGATACTATAAATTGAAGCCAAACATGGTAGGTTTTGTACATAAGTTCCAGGTCCTTGTATACGTACTTCAGTGGCCATGTTTGGCTTTAGTCGACAGGCCAAAGATGTCACTCCAGTTATATATAGAGCGACATTAGCTGTTCACACGTGATCAGTTGTGATTGTCATTTCCTGTGTACTGTAACTCTAAGTGCAGGGAAATACTTACTGCACAACCTTCTTGCATGTCAAAGTTGTTTCACGCTGAGGCACACCACTGTAGCCAATTTGCTGTAGTATATCCAAAATGTCATCTTGCAGCATAGTGTCTTGCACATTGTTATCTGTCACACAAGTTGTCAACTGTAAATATAACAAAATAAAACTAAACTTGTAAGTCAAAGATGATTAGCATTTTATATATATATATATATATATATATATATATATATATATATATATATATATATATGGTCTTACTCTGATGAAGGGCTCCGCTCGAAACGTCAGTATCTTGTCACTAAATTCTTGTCACTAAATTCTATAAAATTAAAGAGTAGAAACAATTATTGTTATGACTAAAATATCGATGAGAATACCTAAAAACATAATAATTTTGTTTGTATAAAGCAGTGCTTAGCAAAAGAAATTTCTTTTAATAATAATAATAATAATAATAATAATGATAAAAATAATGATAATCTTTGTCATTCAGTAGTAAATTTACATTTAAGAAATAGAAAATGGCCACCAGTGTCTACATAGCCTGATACAACAGTGAGTTGGGAATATGAACCCAAGCTGTAGGCAAGGATTTACATTACATGTAAGTACTTTCCAATTCTCCCAAACTCACTTAAGTATTTGCATACGAGATAAGACTAAGAAATGTGCCATGACATCACAATCGTGTTTGCATAGCCTGAAAAAAACATGGTAACTGTAAACTGACCAATATCATGAATTCAGAACTGTAATATCATGAATTCAGAACTGTGCAACCAAAAGGTAGTGATAGTGGTTTATGTCTGACCAAATTTTAGTAATGTTTGACCGAAATTGGAAATGAATCAGACATGTCCCATCAAGAAAAAATATTTATTTTCAGCCCTGGGGTTGGTGTGTGGGCATCCCCAGAACTTTTTAATGCTTTTCTCTGAGCATTTCTATGCATTTTCTGGTTAAAGTAGGCAGAAAAATATGGATAAAATTACACTTTAGGGATTCCCTTCATCATAATAATTATGGTGCCTGCCCCACAGATATACAGTTAAAAAAGGCCCTGGCAAATATACATGTACACATTTACAGTACCTGTAAAAAATTCACGTTTTGGCCCTCCATCATCGATAGCACATTCACCAACAAACACAATCTTGATGTTATCTTGTGGTTTAATTTTATTTGCCCGATATTGCTTGAAATCATGCCACAAAAACTTTCGCCGAATATTTATCCTGACCTTTTCTTGCAAGGCAATGCTATTGCTCAATGGTTGAAGAGCATTCATTAACAAAGACTTTTTGTCGTTATTATTGTCAGGTAAGGCCTCTGGTTCTTCTATTGCTAGTAATTCTTGCTGTTCCACAAATAAATCACTTTCATCAAGACAAAACTCAGGTTGCCAACTGTTGCAAGCATCTGCATGCTCAGCAATATCTTGGATAGGAAATGGCAAGAAGCAAATGGGACACTGAATCTCTTGAACATGACTTGCAGATTGCTCAGAAGACAACGAATCCTCAATGACAATCAATGATTCAACAGAAACAGATGTTCCAGCGGCTGAGTCGATTTCTCTTGAACTTTTCTCGGTGTTTTTTGGCTCCGCTTGGGTTGTTTTCTCAAAATACTTTGTGATATAGCTGTGCAGGAGTCCTCCACAGGTAAGGAAACATCAGAGTCACTGTCCGATTCCGAAACTAAATCCTCCTGTTTAGGCAATCTCTCAAACAGGAGATCTTTCTTGGTGCATATGAATAATATTATTCGCGTGTATGGCTTACCAAGTGCTTTCTTGTACTCGCTTAGTGTAAAAAGCACAGTTGTTCCAGGCACGTTGACAACTTCTGTCCCATCAGGATATAACAACGTGTATTCACGATCTTTGTTGAATGATTTATCGAAAGCAGTGTACTTCTGAACTGCAGTCGTAAGTATAAATGACACTGTAGCATTCTCTGACACAGTAAGTGGTAAATGACCTCGAACAGGTCTTAACTTGCCGTCAAACTTCATCAAGCCAACCTGAATGGTCACGATGTCGTTCTTATTCTTCTTCGATTTGGATTCAATGAAAGAGGAACGGGATGACGTTTTGCGTTTCTTAAATTCATCGAAGGAGATTTCCTTTTTGACTTTAATACTAGTGACAGTGTTCGTACTACTAGTACTACATGTCGTCGTCGATCGGCTGGCGGCGGAGTCTTTGTTTTTCGGCAAAGCAGAATCAGTGATGCGTGTTGGCAGTGTTGGTTGTTCCTTCCCACAGCTACAACAAAACCGTGCCGCAGTCTGGATTTTCTTTCCCACATACAAAGCAATACATTTCAAGAAGTCATACATACAGTGAATGTATGAAACTCATAAATACATAGATAATAAGCAGTGACTGGTGACTGATCATAAGACATCGGTATGAACAGTCAGCGGTAACCAATGTGGTGTGGCCGCGTCAACTTGAGGGACTGGTCTTGTTTGCAGCAATCGTATATTTGTTTGCAGCAATCGTATATTTTGTTTGCAGCAATCGTATATTTGTTTGCAGCAATCGTATATTTTGTTTGCAGCAATCGTATATTTGTTTGCAGCAATCGTATATTTTGTTTGCAGCAATCGTATATTTTGTTTGCAGCAATCGTATATTTGTTTGCAGCAATCTTATATTTGTTTGCAGCAATCTTATATTTGTTTGCAGCAATCTTATATTTGTTTGCAGCAATCTTATATTTGTTTGCAGCAATCTTATATTTGTTTGCAGCAATCTTATATTTGTTTGCAGCAATCGTATATTTGTTTGCAGCAATCGTATATTTGTTTGCAGCAATCGTATATTTGTTTGCAGCAATCGTATATTTGTTTTCAGCAATCGTATATTTGTTTGCAGCAATCGTATATTTGTTTGCAGCAATCGTATATTTGTTTGCAGCAATCGTATATTTGTTTGCAGCAATCGTATATTTGTTTTCAGCAATCGTATATTTTGTTTGCAGCAATCGTATATTTGTTTGCAGCAATCGTATATTTTGTTTGCAGCAATCGTATATTTGTTTGCAGCAATCGTATATTTGTTTGCAGCAATCGTATATTTGATTGCAGCAATCGTATATTTGTTTGCTGAAACTACTTGCTATTTGTAACAAATGTAAATAGTTTGTAGTCATTTGAACTTGTTTGCAGCAACAATCTTGTTTGCAGCATGTCCCTTACGGGCCACCGTACTATCCAGTATTAATGTTATTGTATTATTCTTGTTATTTTTATTATTATTATTAATGCCTAAACTTTTCCCAATCCCAGAGTGTTGTCAGACTATGCGTATACCGGTTCCAAAAGATTTTATGAACCTATTATTCCGCTGCAAAACTTCCATTGCTTTCATAATATTAAATGCACATATATAACCTATGTTCAGGATGACATGTCTCCTCAGTTTTTTTAAATATAGTGTTTTTTTGTTTACCCCTCTGGCCCATTTCAATGTTGATTTCTACACAGAAAATTGAACCAGAAGTGGTTTCTTGCAATTAGGAACATTGCACAGGGGCAGGGAATTTTTCTTGCTAAAGTTGTAAAAATATCTAATTCAAGTGTGGATAGTATAGCTGACATAGTATACTCACTAGTTGTTCAATCCCTAACAATTTCTGCTAACATACCCAATATCAATATCCAATATAAGCTGTATTTTACATTGCAAGCTTAGGACCAGCATTGTCCAAGCCTATCCACAGACACAATATTAAACTTGTGGCCCACTAGGCCTGCATCTACTGTAGGCCTAACATATCCATTATGGACATTCACCAGACATTCAACGTTTCGAGCGAAAGCCCTTCGTCACTCAAGTCTCAAGACAATCAAATAGTCTAATAAAGACTGTAATAAACGATAAAGTAGTGAAGGCAGTGGCTATTCGTACTGTAGCAGTAAGGCGGTAGTCTTTTAGAATTCAACGAAATGCTAATCCTAATATCACCAAAATACTAAACCTAACCAAATTATTAACCCTAACAAAAAAACTATTTGAAAAGTTAAAATAAACTCACAGTGCACTATTATATTCTCTTATTTGAGAATACTAATTTATTTACCTGTATTCGTGTCCGAGCAAAGTATCCATAGGCATAGATGAGTCAGTTTCAAAATAAAACTTGCTTGTCCGTCAACACTACATTCTACAGTTTCGGCATGACATCAGTGTATGTTCAAAACAAACATTACTGCATCCGCTGAGTTTGTGCGGAATATGGCTTGTTTTGATGTAAATATATATTTTGTCGCTGTCCCCGTAGTCTTTCGACCTTTTGCTCTTCGGTTTCAACTCGGTTTTGCTCTTGCCGCCTTGAACGCCATCCTCTTCCGCTCCTCTTAGTAATAAATTGTTTTCCAACTCACTTTTTTCAAAAAACTATATCCTTTTGGAAAAAAACACCTTTGAATACCGTTTCAATTTTTGCACTATTTACCAGGCCCAAATTTTCCAATGTCGCGCACTCGACGGCCGTTGATGCATATAAATATACCAATAAACTCGATTCTACTTTTCCTACCGGGACCCAACCATCCCCGTGATAAGGGACTAAACGCCGGTCGATATTAGCACCCTCGCCCTCAGGCCTTCGCGCCGGGCGAGGGGATTAAAAAATGAGTTGGTAAAATTTACTGAATTTTTGACTAAAGAAAAAGTGGGTGCTTATGCGCGAAGATAAAAATAGGTCCGCGATGCGAACATGTGGGTACCGCACGGATCATTGATGCCTGGGTCAGCCTTTTGCAGCAATGAGCGTGGGGTGTGACCAAAAGGGAGGCCCATTTTTATGAAACAAAAAGACTACGTTATCTAAAATGTGGAAAGTCTGTGATACTGAAATAGTATTATTCGTTTATACTGGGGCATTTGAGATCACTGTCATGGAGGCTCTTTATCATTATATTCGACGTGGTGCCTTTAAAGTGTCTATGAAATGAAAATTCATTTCATAGACGGGGGGCCGGAATAGCTTTCGGCCCCCCCCAATAATAATTGAATTTGAAAGAAAAATTGCAGCAAAAAAATTGAATTCGAAAGTAGAAGTTCGAAAACAACATCTTCCTGTTAATGTTCTGTTATACTGTCATATAGAAGTAATTAAAAAAAATAATCACAATATCTTTGCGTGTTAACCCGAGTGTTTTACTAAACTAAAGTCTCTAGTAGGCTTTCTTTTTTAACTAAGCAAAAGGGCAGAAATCGCGGAATGATTGAGGCTAAAAGGTAGCCGCGGTTGAAAAAAAACGTCCAAAATGTCCATGTCGGACTCACTGTCATGTCACTGATCATTGCAATAATATATATTGTCAGGGTTCCCAGGGGCAGCGTGATTGGGTCCACTGCTCACAGCGGAAGAGCAGGGTGTGTCATTGTTTGGGGCCTACTTGGGGCCCACCACAGTCCAAAATATGAAATTTTATAAACTTCTGAGCTGAAAAATCACCGCTCAGAATGCAGGAAATACCATTTGCGAGAATCTAGATTTCAAAATTTTTCAGGACGCATACGGCGGGGCCTACGGTGCTCGGATTAATAGTTATCATGACCACCCATTTGGGACTAGCTTCGCCACTGACAGGTACAACGAAAATGTTGCTTTGGTCGGGCCCCCCCAAGTTTAGAAAGCTTCCTACGCCCCTGAACTGAGGTCTTGATAATTCTCAATATCATGCGAAAACCAAATCCAATAATTGATTAATTATGCATAAGAAGTGGTGTTAAAACATTGAGTTTTCTGTTACATTGATGAATCTTTGCAAAGATCCTGCCATTTTACCATTTTCTTTCACCGTAAACAAGCTGGCAACAGCAAGCTGATATTGGAATAATTATGTCATAGGTACACTTTTTGAACCATAATATTGGAACATTGACGTCACATCAAGCTGATGTCATGAATTAGCTGTTATGCAAACAGCCAATCAATATTGAGTAGCAAACGCATAATAATACCATGTTAGGAACATCTGTCAACAACAAAAAACATAGAGGAATTATTCTATAATGTTGAAATCTCTTAATGATGTTCGCAATCTTGGCACAAATTATTACTTGGGAGCTTTTGATCATCGACTTTATTTTTATTATTATCAATACTGGCCAAAGTGACTGCGACACCTTTTATTTCAAATGGAATACAACTTTTCAGGGTGAAATAATTTGAAAAAATAATTTTAGATTGTCAATTGAAAGCAACAATAAACAAAACACATCTTTCGGAAAAACACGACATTCCATATACGTCCCTTGAGTGTGAATAAATATCTTGAAATTATTGTCTGACATTTTGAACACTGAAACACTCTCAGTTTGTTTCTAAACCAAAAAATAAATTTGTAAATGCATTTTTAGACAAACGTAAGGGCCAGCATCACATACCATTCCAGGAACATCAGTTAACAACAAAAAATCTTTATTTACAGAACCTTTAATCAATGCAAATGCAACCTGCATACAAAGAATTCCCATGAAACAAAATATTGTTCAAGCGGTCATTGACATTTGCTATACACTGTTTACCAGCATTGTCGCCAAATTTAGACTGACTTCCTCACCTGAAACAGATGGATATACTGTATAACATTTGAATTTGACGAAGAAATATAAAACAAAAACAGTCACAGACATGTCAGACAGTATAAACATAGTAGCTTTTCTGTAGCTGAGTAGTATTACTCATGCAGAGGTCCAGAGGAGCGAAGCTATTAGCACATCATTTTATGATCAAAGAAATACCTACTGTACAGTAATTGCGTAAATACCTGAAAACGAGAAAGATACAACTTACCTTTAACTACACAAGTCTTATTGTCAAGAAAGACAAGACTTTTTGAGGATATTGTCCAAAACCTCTTTGATAAGCCAAAAACGCACTCGATCAGCAGGTACGCCACGAGGAAGAGGGAATTATTAAGCCACAAACCATAACGCACTCGATCAGAAGACACCATGAAGAATGCGAACATTCCCGACTTACACAACACCACCTTTGTATGTTGTACTTGTCGACAAGTTAAGGTTTTTCGAGATTTTCTATCGTAGTTTGTACACACAAGAATGCTTCGATGATCGATATTTACTGCCATTTGCAAGCGACCGTTAAGCGTGCGATTTTTTTCATGTTTGTTTACGTTTGAAAGTTGGACGTTTCACCGTTTAAAAACAAATAAATCAACTTGCGGCGTCAGTTCAAAGAAACCTGTCAAAATGACGCCGCAAGTTGATTGATTTGTTTTTAAACGTTCAACGTTTTCGTGTGAAACGTCCAACTTTCAAACGTAAACAAACATGAAAAAAATCGCACGCTTAACGGTCGCTTGCAAATGGCAGTATGCCCTACATTTTCCGACGAATTCCGAATTAGTATCTGAGTTGCGCAGTTGTAATTTCGATGTTGAACCCCTAGATAAACGGCTACCTCGACACCGTGACTATATGGTACCGCTGACCGCGGTACCCACAAAAATATCTTCACTTTGAGCAGTGAATATATCATTTTTATCTTCACATGATAAATTATCATGATCATGGATATTTCATCAATTGCAATATAATAAACAGAACATTACATGGCAGCTTATATCCGCAGATTGATTGGTACAGAGGTCCCTCACTAAAATAAACATCAAAATTTAACAGCGCATTTGAACGTTTAATTTCCTGCATCTGCCCTTGAAGTTGTGTCATGCAGGCAAGGAAACGAGATCCAAGAATTTATTAACGTAAAATGGATCGTTAATAAAGATTCGGTTCGGATAGACAAAATAAGTTCACAACAGTCTGTTTCGTTATTTCGCTTGCATACAATGATAAAGAAACCATAAAATGGTGAGTGTGATACGTTATTAAAAGTAAATTGAAATGTATGAAAAGGAAGTTGAAAATTGCGATTCATAATGTATATTTAATTTTGCAGCGAACACTTTATTTGGCGTCAAAATTTACACTCGGTTATAGTATACATATACACACTTTATCCTCTGACCTTACACTGATTTAAAGTGGCACTACGATTAAAATTCATCCCCGTTTTTTAGATTTTATTTAGCATATAATAGTATTTCAGGGTCGGAAGTGATCATCGATGTAAAAAAAAACTAAAAAATGGTATTTTTAAGTAAGTATTTTGAGCTCTGAGATCACTATTATTTAGGCCACCATTACTCTTCCAAGTTAGCCGGCAATTTCATAAGGTAATATTGTTTGTGACGTCAGATTCTCAATACTACGCCTGAATTTTAGTCGAGGTTACTTGTTGTCTTGTTTTCTTCGAGAAGTAGATAAAATGTCCAGCCTTTAAGACGAAGAATTTGAAAAAACGACCCTGATCACTATGGATTTACTTGAAGAATTAGCCATGTGGAGTCTGCGCATTGAGAGTCTGATGTCACTTCCTTAAGGTACGTTTACACACTACGATTAATCGGCCCGATTTCTGGTTTAACTGGATGTTAAGTAATGAGAGACAGGAATACGACCGGTAAATGAGCCCACGGGACACTCCGCTGACTGTTTCTCCACTTAACATCCAGCTAAACCAGAAATCGGGCCGATTAATCGTAGTGTGTAAACGTACCTTTACGCTGGTCAGGAACATGAACGATTAATGGCGGATATAACAACTCCAGATTCGGAGTCAGAGAAATAATACTTGTCATCGTCGAATTGCAAAACGGTTTCGACCGAGTAATATTTAGCAGCTTTGCTTTATAAATACGTAAAAATATCGATAGGTAAAAATTTGATCGTAGTACCACTTTAAGAGCTCATTACGTGTACGTTTACGCAACACCCTAGCCCGTTTTCCATTTACGGGTTTTAGTGAGGCGATTCGCTGGAATTTTCCTGGGATAATAATAATAATAATAATAATATTGGCCGGTAGTTCATAAAGAACGTATATTACCAACCTCGGCCAATCCATATAGCTAACCTAATCCTAACCTTAACTCTAACCCCTGATCCTAAGTTAACCCTAAATTTAAATTTAAAGTTTATAAATTTAAATATATTAAACTTGTGATTATAGTTTTTCGAGATACTGATTTATAAATGTCTTCTGGTTACCGAACATGCCTTTGTCTACCTACTCTCAACATCCGGCAATATTTGACTGATGTATTTAAAACCAGCCAATACGCTTTATTACTATCCGTTATGTATATAATACGACCAGTAGAAAATATTAAATCCAATATACGATACAGGAAAAACAATACAGGCGATATTGTCAATACAATGTTGTTTTATGTTGCTCGGTCCACTTTTTGCTTCCAGGTTGTGGTCGTCTGAAGGAAGCATCGAACATTTTTCAACTTGTGTCACGTCCTGTTCTGGAGAAATTTTAACCATTTCTTCCATGTTTGACTTACAGGAAAATGTCGACGCACTCCTCTTCAGACTGGTCTATAATATTTAAAAATGTCATGAAAGATTAAAACAATACCGCTTCAGATGTTAAAATTAAATTAATTGCAATTAAATTTGAGATGGGCAAACCGCCAATGCCAAAACTAAATTGTCTAGAATCTCCATCATTCTTCTATTTTACCTAGAATGGAGTCAGTAAGTGTTTATGAGTCGTAATATATACCGGATAATAACTAAGGCAAATTCGTTTTGCTTGTTTTATTGTTTAAATTAGTATTAAATATGTCATTTAATTATTTCACCAAACAATTACATCAGTGTTGGAGCGTTTAAACTTGTCCAAATAATTCGAATTATTAAGCATTGTACAGCTTCAGCTGTAACAGGGATCACCACGAGAAAGTAGTCAGACTAGATCCCCATCCATTCAGATGACAAAGGTTTGGCGGCCATCTTAGTGCCACAAACAAAAGAAGTTAGTGATATTCTTTTGTTCAAGTTCCACCAACATGGCTGCCGTGACGTTACGTGCAAACCATCAATTGGCTGAGAAGAATGTCTCGGCAGCCAATATTAAACTTACCGATTTGAAGCGTTCGGTTTGTTGACGCTCCTTGTATGACGATACACGATAAACCAAAATAGTTTCAAACAGTGCCATTAAAATGAACCCGAAAGATACAATGACAAACCAATCAGAAGCTTTAGCATAGGATACGTGTGGAAGGGTCGTGTTTATTCCTCCATGGAGAAAGACTATTGAAAGGATCATTGTTATCCCAACAGCAAAACGATCGCTAATATCAGATGTACTCATGAGAAACGCTAGCCATGAAAGAACAACAAGAAACATGGATGGCATGTAGATCTGAAGGATGTAATAACCAGAACGGCGTTTGAATTTCAGTACTATGGTTGCTCTTGTAGTTTCAAAGCCTAGAAGAAATTATAAAATGAGAATGATATCACAATCACCCCTAACTCTAGATCTCATTAGTATTCAACATAACTCAGAAATACAATATCTTCGTGTCTACAAATCTTCGAATATATGCACTACAGTAGACGTTATTTGATATAGGAGAAATAAACAAATTTTGTTTTGCAAATGGATCTCCATGGCAACAATATACTATGCACAGTGGTGTGCACTTTCATCATTGGCCGCATACTGTAAATGTGAAAAGTTTCAAAACATTCCGCTTGTTATTTGCAGAGATATTCCTTAGTTTGTGAATTTTATTTAGTCAATTTGCATATTTCAAAAACCTTAATATCTCTGGAACGAGATGAGGTATTGAGAAACCGAGATAGCCATTATGTTTCATTATCAAAATACGATTCGATAAAATCAAAATTGGATAGACGAATTTTTCATCTCAGTAGCACTTTAAGTAATTTTAAAAGTTAAACCTTCTTTTTCACCTTGTGAATAAGGGGGGGAGTAATACGTATGCCAGACAGTTATCGATTATCTACAATCAAATCGGATAAATAATTTATCGGAGGGGGTTTAAGTTGCATGGAGGACGTCGATGTGAAGGAACTGCAAAACAGGGTATCAACAAGCAAGAAAAACAACATTTTATTCAAATTTATAAAAATTCAGCGCCAGATATTGAACATTTTTTTAAAAGTTTGAAAATATTAAAACAATTTATTGACGAAAAGATTAAAAGCTTGAGCTATTTAGTTTGATGTCCTATGAAACAATTAACGGCGATTAAAATTGCACAACGATCCAATCCAGAAAAACTATCAAAACCACGTTTATTTCGTTCTCTCACAACATTTGTATTAGGCATGACGACGAACATTCAAAATGGCGAAAATGTAATAGAATAATTATAAATGTTAATTAGCATATTTGTAATTTATAATTAGGACATATAAATTATAAATGGAGCATATATATAATAAGCTAAGTTCATGGACATACTAAAAATCGCGAAATTACTACTTCAAAATGAATACGTATTAGGACTTAAAAACAGAATATAATAAATTCATAATAAATAAAATGAATTACTTAACAATAAATATTTAAAATATAAAGTATATTTTTAAAATATAGAACAAATATCTAAATATACAATGTATATTTAAATATTAGAATGTATACTTAAAATATTACAATGTATATTTAAAATATTAGAATGTATGTTTAAATTATAGAGTGAATTTTGAATATTATGTAATTAAGACTGGTTTTGCGCGCCATAGCTAATTATTCACTCGTTAATTTGTAGTCCAATCCCGCAGAAAACCGTAAAATAATCCCGTCCCCGGATTTATCTCTGTGTTTCAAAACGTATAAGTACGAGCTTAACTTGTCTATGTGCTCATCAGAAAAAAAAATCTGTTTTCTGGAGTTTTCTGATGTTTCTGGACGCGTTTTTGCTCACTATGGAATTCCTTATTAGAATATAATACCTATTCCTTATTAGAATATAGATTTAATTCGACACATATAAAGTTCGACGTTTAAAACGGGCCTTATTGTTTGTATGCATGATTAAATCGAGTTATAATGCACCATTACACAGTCTTGTACCATGAGCCCGCGTTCCTTTTGGCCTGCGCAAAAAAAACGGAGGCTCTCGGAAACTACGATGAAACTGGTCATTTTCTTTGTTGATACTGAGATGTTGCACCCAGTTTCTTTAAGAGCTATTGCTCGCGCAATTGCTCGCGAAGTTATGCATGTTCGCGCTAATAAGACGTTCTATTCAGAACTATAGCTGGTAAACATTTATTCGCACACCTGATTATCGGAGAAATGTGATATCTCATTTGTTATCAGTACTGGAATAAATTTATACCAGCGTCCAACCACCCGTCGGATCTTTTTGTGAAGATTAACCGATTAATAATAGACTAGCTTTTAATCTTTCCGAAACCTTATTTTAAAGTATACTTTCTAGCGATGATCATTAATTTTTTATCGGAGTTCCCCAGAGCCTCCGTTTCTTGGTGCAGACCAAACGGAACACAGGCTGTGGGTACGAGTTGCCATTGCATTTGCTCCTAGTAAGGACTGGTAGTGGCAAAGATGCGAAGCAACGAAGTGTTATATATTACACAAGATTCGTCCATGAAAAATTCAAACCCTACAAGAATAACGATAGCGAAGATGAAGGTGAGGAAGGATTGTTAGAAGCTGTGTCAGATTTACTAGGCTTTTGGAATATGAAACGCCGAGAGAAGAACGAGTTCGAGAATCCGTTCTAGTGGTAAAGCTCAGTTTTGAAGAATGGCGAACAAGTCGGGTAAAGCAAGCGATAGACTACAAGTCCATTCGTTTATCGTATTTTTAAGTCTCTATAGAGTCGCGGGGAATTGGAAAATTTGCTTGGGGGGTATGTTAGGATTATTTCTTTTAGTTTTATTTTATATAATAACAATAACAATAACTATAATAATAACTTAATCTTATATAGCGCATGTGTAATCGTTAATTGTTAGGGCATCAAGTATTATGCTATACTACCTTATATTTAACCTACAATCTTGGACAATAATGTTGTAACACCCCCGCTCTGCCCAAATCAATGTTGTAGTAGCCCCGCTCTTCCCAAATCAATGTTGCATGCCACAGGCTTTCAAATGACAACATTGAAACGGGGACGGGGGTTATAAGTGTTACAACTACTTTTGTCCAAGATTCAATCTTGGACAATAATGTTGTAACACCCCCGCTCCCCCCAAATCAATGTTGCCACAGGCTTTCAAATGACAACATTGAAACGGGGACGGGGGTTAAGTGTTACACTAACTACTTTTGTCCAAGATTGTAGACTATTTATCTTTACAACATCTGTGTTATTACTTTCCTAGTTACTATATCCTAACCCACCATGTCAACTTTTCCAGTTGGAGGAAACTGGAGTGCCCGGAGAAAACCCAAATTGACGAATTATTCCCATGTGTGGTCGTATTTTCGAAACCAAGTACTTGTTCGCACCGGGTATCGAACCCGCAACCACATGTGATGGGAGGCTAAAGCTCTAACGAAGGAGCCTAGAAGGAGCTTGGTATTATTTTAAATAAAGACCATGAGAGCCAAAGGTAGCAATATAGGGTTGTCCGATGTCTTGTAAAATTATTTGCATTGAGCCCCTATATAATAATGTATTAATGCTATCACCACATATCATATATAAATTTAAAGCTAATTGATAATAGAAAATGGTTATAAAATCCAATTTCTCCATTGAAATATTTTAGCCAACTGTTTTGTTAGAGACGGACGTGTTATAACCATTTTTAGGAAAACAATAAATAACCAAAAATTATGTAAATGTAAATGTAGAATATTATAATATGAGAATATGTAAATTTGGTAAGGACGGCGTGTAGAATTTTTAACTTTAGCAGAAGGTCTGTATATCTCAAGCAGAGTTGGTCGTAATAAAAGTTCTCTACGAACAAATGGTCCTTCGAACCGGATTATGTTACTTGTAATTTAAATTTGTACGGCTAAAACCTTAACATGTCTTCTGACAGACATGATGAAAGCGGTGAGCGTACAAGAAGAATAACAAAGCCGCCAGCGCGACTTGGTGTTGACATGCAAGAACAAGAAATCCTGCGGAAGAAAGCTTCGAGAAAGGGAAAGCTATCTGCGTTGACCAGGTGTATCAACAAAGCAGTAAGACTTATACAGAATAAGGGAAGGCGTACCGAAGTAAAGGCCCTACAAACCATGATATCGCAGCGCCTGTTTCCCGAGATTCAAGAAATTAACCATGCGTTAATTGAAAACCTTGTGTCACCTGAGGAAATACAAGACGCAGAGATTTGGATTTCGCAAGCTCACGAATCTAAAGAGACTTGCCTCGAAGAAATTAAAACTTATTTGGAAGAAAGAGCTGATGAACCTACGTTTGAACACTTATCAACCAACACGGAAAAGGAACGACAAAGTTCGATTCGAAGTTCTAAATCGTTGAATAGAACTTTATCAAATGAATCGAGCTCACATCGGTCGAGACTAGCGGCAATAAAGGTTCGGGTAGACGAACTTAAAGCCTTGCAAGCTCGTGAAGTTTGTGAGCGAGAGCTGCAACGAGAGCAAGAAGCTGCTGAACATCGCGTGCAACAAATCTTGTTAGAAGTGCAAATGAAGGCCTCAAATTCAAAAGAAACCGCCATACAAGCCGCTAATCAAGCTGAGTTGAGCAAGTTAGAGTTGGCATTACTCCAAAAAGATGTCGACCTTGACCGTGACGAACGACTAAAGGACCGCCTGAAAGATTTCGAAGACGTCTTGTCAGAAGGCAATACACATCACTTCAAAGGGGAGATAATCCAACAACCCGCATTTATCCCAAAGGGTAATGACGCCTCAATTGTCAAACAAGAATTTAAATCTGTCAAAAACCCATTGACAATGGCTAACGACGATAGAAATGAATATCCATTAATTTCAACGTCGCAAAACGAAATTAAATCCCCAAGTCTTAAACCACTGTTAGTTAAAGAGAGTCATGGTACAACAAAAGCAGCAATAAGTTCGGAGACATTTGTATCATCGCATGTATCATTCTCCAATTATGTACCACTACCAACTCCATTGTGGCCAAAGTCAAAACCTTTGAGTCATCTATCAACACAAGTCACACCAGAATTTCCTGGTCGTCCAGATACTGGCGCAGATTTGCCACCACCGAAGAGCGTCAATATCAACGGAAGTTTTGCCTCAGCGCCCGCACCTTCTACAGCTAACTATGAAAGTTTAGACGGTTGGATAGATAAGTTGGTTCCTTATACAGAAACCGTGATTTCTCGAGAAAATACCGTCGGTACAACCTTACAAGAGTCCGTTCTTCGTTTGGAGCATAGCCGAAACGCTCCTAAGATTGAGCTGCTGCGATTCGGAGGGGAGGCTGTCGAATGGCCAAGATTTATCGAGAGATTTTACGAACACGTCCATCATAAGCCTTTTTCTAACGACGCACATCGAATGACTCAGCTCCAGATGCATTTGGATGGAAATGCTAAGAAATTAGTCCTGGGCCTTGGCTGTGATGGAAAAGCATACTCGATAGCGTTGCAGTGGTTAAAACAACGGTTCGGTCACCCAAGCCTTGTTGCTCGTGCTTTAGTCGAACAAGTCACAAAGGGAGAAAAGATCCCGCATGGTAACCGCAATGCTTTAAGTTTATTCCATACTGATCTGCGTAATTGCATTTTTACGTTACAACGAATGAACTTTGAGGCAGATCTTTTCTACAGTGAAAATTTACGAATGGCTATTGCACGTCTTCCACCAGGACTACGCCGAAGTTGGTCCAAAACGTCCCAATTAATCCGTCGTCGAGATAAACCAAGTCTTACCCATTTTGAGGCGTGGCTGAATTTGGAGGTGGAGATGGCGTACGATCCAGATCTTCCAACAGATGAGAAACCACTGAAACGAAGAGAAAAAGAACCCGAATCGTCAGTTAGAATTCGAACTCTCTTTACGAAATCGGAAGTAGAAAATGAGAAATACGATATGCCTACCTTCAAGATGGAAGCGCCTTGTCCTCTTTGTACCCTGAATCATCATCTTGGTCGTTGTTGGAGTTATAAGAACAAATCTCCAAGTGACAAGCTGGACTTTGTAAAGAACAAGAAACTCTGTTACAACTGTCTACGACCAAGACATGTAGCCGAGAAATGTTCGTCCAAGTTCGTCTGCCGAGTAACTAATTGTGGAAATAAACATCACTCCAGCCTGCATGACTCACCCCGAGTCACAAGCCAGTATTCCAAACCAAAGATGAAGTCTGTAGCTGTTAGTACGGACAGTACCGACGCTGATGAATCTGTAGTCGCGACAACACAAGTTAAGAAAGCAACACAGCCTCCTAGCAGCACAAAAGTGTTCATACAAATTGTACCCGTTAGAATCGAGAATGCTCAAGGGATGGTTATCGATTCCTTTGCCCTTCTAGATCCTTGTTCAGAAGCTACTTTGATACGAGAAGACTTGGTCAAAAAACTTTCACTAGATGGTCCATCTAGAAGTTTATCTATAGGAACTATTTTATCGGATGGAGAGAGTAAATCTTCCCGTGTTGTCAAGTTCAAAGTAAGTCCGTCATCAACTTCAGTCCCGTCAGTTGAAATTCCAGTGAATGAAGCTTGGACAGTATCGCATCTAAACGTTCCCTCGCGTCGTCAACGCCTTACCAAGAAGTCTTGTTATTTGGATGGTTTAGAATTTCCTGATATAAATTCTTCAGATGTCGCCCTGTTAATCGGTGCTAATGTTCCCGACGCGATACTAGCTCTGGAAGTCAGACGTGGTGACAAATCTCAACCTTTGGCAGTCCGAACAGCTCTTGGCTGGACTCTTCTGGGATCCAATGCCGATACAGTTGATCAAAATGACCTGTATGAAGCTGCAGCCGTTAATCATGTTTCCGTTTTTGATGAGAGGCTTCATCGAAGGGTTGAAGATTTCTGGAGAACCGATTCTTTTGGTTGTTCGTTCGAAGGAAAGATCCCTCGTTCCATCGAAGACCAACGAGCTCTGAAGAGCCTTGAAGCAACAACCAGGAACACGGGTAATCGCTATGAGATCGGTATGCTGTGGCGTTGTGAGCAACCGACATTACCGTATAATCGGGTCGTAGCTGAAACACGTTTTGAAGACTTAGAGAAGAAATTTCGCCGCGATGAAGAACTCACAACTACATACACGACTATCATTGATGGATATCTCGAGAAAGGGTACGCCAGATTGTTGAGTCCCGAGGAAGCCATAACAAGAAACGAAAGAACGTGGTATCTTCCACATCATCCAGTTCGTTCCGCACGTAAGAAGCTCCGAGTCGTTTTTGATGCTGCTTCAAAATTCCGTGGAACAAGTCTAAATGATCAGCTGATCACAGGTCCTGACCTGCTCAACAATTTGATTGGAATCCTTATTCGTTTCCGATCAGAGAAAATCGCAATTATGGCCGATGTTGAAAGTATGTTCCACCAGGTTCGGGTAAAAGAAGCTGATCAAACCTCTCTGCGATTCCTATGGCGAGATAGATCCGCTCCCGGTCAGCCTCTTAATACCTATCAAATGCAAGTTCATATCTTCGATGCGAAATCCTCACCATGCTGTGCAAGCTATGGTCTGCGACGAACAGCAGCCGACAACGTAACAAGTTACGATGAAACTGTCATACAAACAGTTTTGCGAAGCTTTTATGTCGATGATCTACTAAAGTCTGTTCCGACGAAAGAAGAAGCTATTAAATTAGCATTTCAGCTAATGGAACTTCTTCAACGAGGCGGATTTCGTCTAACCAAGTGGATTAGCAACTCTCGCGATGTAATAGCTGCACTGCCAGAGTCAGAGCTTGCCACTTCCTTGGTCGATCTCGCATGTGAAGACCTACCAGTCGAACGAGCTCTTGGTGTATCTTGGGATATTCAGAAAGATGAATTCAAGTTTAATGTGTCCTCCATGACCGGTGGTAATACCAAAAGAAATATATTAAAGTTGGTTAGTTCCATTTTCGACCCGCTCGGTTTCTTGGTTCCGTTCATCTTCACGGCTAAATGTCTTTTGCAAGAATTATGGCGTTTGAAGCTAGACTGGGATCAGGAGGTAACTGGGAAGGAATTGGAGTTGTGGAAGAAGTGGAAAGCAGAGCTAAAGGACTTAATAGCTTTCTACTGTCCTCGTTGTCTAAAGATTTATCCAACAAAGCAAGTCACCTCGGTTCAAATGCATATGTTTGCTGACGCCTCAGAATTGGGATTTGCTGCAGTTGGTTATATCCGATTTGTATATTCTTCGGGTGAAATCTCGTGCTCCTTTCTCGCCGCCAAATCTCGTACTGCACCTCTTCGTCCATTAACCATACCCAGATTAGAATTACAAGCTGCTGTTTTGGCTACAAGATTGAGTCTCGCCCTTTTAAAGGAGTTAAACACTTCTGTGCACGAAGTCTACTATTGGAGTGATTCGTATATCACTTTGCAATATATCTCCAATGAAAGTCGGAGATTTCCTACGTTTATTGCCAACCGTACATCAGAAATTCACGAGAACACCCAACCACAACAATGGTACCACGTTCCTGGATTGCTTAATCCTGCAGATGATGGTTCACGTGGATTGTCTCCAGGCAAGCTTACACCAACGCACAGATGGTTGCATGGACCCGAATTTCTGTGGCTCTCAACAGAACATTGGCCTCCTCAACCCGAGAATATGAAATCCTTGGAAGTTGAGGATAAAATGGAACTAAATCCATTTGTTGCCGTTATCAAAGTTGGATGTCCAATAACAGATCCAACAAAATTCTCGACTCTTTCGCGTCTGTTGAGAGTTACAGCGTGGATCCAGCGATTTGTAGCGGTTACTCTTCACCGATATAATGCGGCCACCTTCCTAACATTAGAAGAAGTTGATAACGCACTGTTGTATTGGATTCGTCATATTCAACGAGATCATTTCTCCGAGGAAACGTCAGTTTTAATAAGAGGAAAACCATTACCCAGTACAAGTCCTCTTTTATCTTTACAGCCATTCCTAAAAGATGGTTTATTGCGGGTCGGTGGAAGGCTAAATCGTGCTCCAATACCTTACGAATCCCGCCACCAAATTATACTTCCACGCAAGCATCATATCACCCTCCTTATTATCACAGATCGTCACACTTGTCTTGGCCACGTGGGACCAGAACATGTCCTCGCGTCACTTCGACAAAGATTCTGGATTGTTAAAGCAAAATCTCTCATCCGCCAGATTATCCACAGTTGTCTGACTTGCCGAAAGAGATTGGTGAAGCCAAAGATTCCATTGATGTCGGCCTTACCTTCATTTCGACTCGCCGTCGGACGTCCTGTTTTCAGCAACACTGGAGTGGACTACTTTGGCCCAATGACAGTGAAAAGAGGAAGAGGAACAGAAAAACAACGGGGATGTTTATTTACCTGCCTCACCACGAGATCAATCCATTTGGAATTGGCTGGATCTCTTAGCACTGATGTGTTCATACTTGCTCTCCGACGGTTTATAGCCAGAAGAGGAACACCACAATGTATTGTGTCAGATAACGGAACGAACTTTGTCGGTGCGGATAGTGAACTTAAACACTGCCTTAGTGTGTGGAATCAAAAACAAATCCACGATACTTTATTGCAAAGAGGAATTCAGTGGAAATTCAACCCCCCCTCAGCTCCCCACTTCGGCGGTGTGTGGGAAAGAATGGTTCGATCAACCAAGAATATTCTTCGACAGATACTCGGCAAACAATGCGTTAACTCAGACACTTTACACACTTTACTTACAGAAGTGGAGTCTATACTGAATAGTCGCCCCCTCACGCCAGTTAGCGATGACCCTGACGACTTTGAAGCCATCACACCAAATCATTTTCTGCTTGGTCGTGCTAATCCGAACACATCTCCTGGGGTCTTTTTTGATGCTGACTTTTGCAGTAGAAAGAGGTGGAGACAAGCTCAAGTTATGGCTAACCATTTCTGGCGTCGTTTTACTAAAGAGTACTTGCCACGAATCACATCCAGAAGTAAATGGAACTTAGAACGAAGTCCTCTAAAGCAGAACGACATCGTGCTCATCGCTGATGATAATAGATCCCGAGGATCATGGCCTTTAGGCAGGATAATTAAAATTATGCCAGGTCCTGACGGTCGAATTAGGACGGTGGAGATCAAAACCAAAACAGGTGTTTTGAAACGACCCGTCTCAAAGCTTTGCCTCTTGGAAGAGGCTCATTGAGTGAAAACCTTTATTTAATTTGTCACTGGGGTGGCTATGTTAGAGACGGACGTGTTATAACCATTTTTAGGAAAACAATAAATAACCAAAAATTATGTAAATGTAAATGTAGAATATTATAATATGAGAATATGTAAATTTGGTAAGGACGGCGTGTAGAATTTTTAACTTTAGCAGAAGGTCTGTATATCTCAAGCAGAGTTGGTCGTAATAAAAGTTCTCTACGAACAGTTTTATGGGTAACCATAGAAAAATAACTGTTGCGCAGTTTAAAGTCCCTTGTAATTCAGTTTGTGACATAGGAGTACGACTCGACACAGTTATTTTTTCTTTTGGTAAATAAAACAGTGGGCCAAAATGTTTTTCGTGAAATTGTTTGCATAATATGTAGGTGATATATGTAGGTGATATATGATGTGATATATGTCGGTGATATATGATATAGCATGTACTTGATATATGATGTGATACATGTAGGTGATATATGTAGGTGATATGTGATGTGATATATGTAGGTGATATATGATATGTAGATGATATATGTGGTGATATATGATATGCGAGCTAGCTTTTTACGAGCCTCGAGGCGATGACGGATAACCCGCTATTGATATACCTTAATCCTGGAACAGTGAAACATTCATGAATTGTGTGGAAGACAGCCAAGAAAGTTGGAATTCTCTTTCGCAGTTAATGTTCAAATTGAGATTATTTCAAATTTGTTTTTCTGCAGTTTAGGCGTTAACGTCGTGTTTGTGCTAATTTTCTTTTGAACAACTGGGCCCTAATTTGCAAAATGAGGTTATTACCGGAAATTAAAAGTCGGCTGAAAACTAAGAATATTGTCTGATGAGTTTATAAAATGTACCCTTTCTAGTACTTGATTGTTACTATATCTATATCAGGCCACTTATATGTGACGAACACTAATGTGTCATTCTTATTTAGCAATTGACATAAACCGACAAGAGCAGCGATTCTCAAACAAGGAAACTCGCTTCTCTCAATATAAGCCACTGTATTTACTTACGTCTTTTTTCTTCATGCTTTTTAGCTTCTATAAAGTCGAATTGTGATAGATGAGTGGGCTTGACAACGATTTTCTTTTCAACAAGTTTGATATTGAGTAACGATTTTCCATAGGCAACTAATGAAAACATTGAAGAAGAATACCTTATAATTAGTTACACATAAATAGAAATACGGATAAGCAACAACCACTCGCCCGCTTACTGTTTGAAACTTTTATAGCGTAGTTGCTTACAGTAGTTATTTTACTTGAATTAGGTAATAGCCCATTCATTTGTCAAACTGAATAGATTTTCGGTGGACAATATTTCTTAGAGGTTTGTGTTGTCTTTATTTAATTGTTTCATAGGTCATAAAAATAAATAACTAAATAGCATAAACTTTTTGCCTGCACTGAACAGAATAGTCATGGGAAGTCTACTGCTGTTTCTACCATCAATCACTATTGATGTCGCAGTTAGTATAAAAGGACACCAAAGGCTGCATGTTGAAGTACATCTTTTGAAGGAAGAAAGTGCATTTTTATCATCTTTGTCAAATGTCTATAGGGCGTGCACATAGTGCAAATGTATAGGGGTCCATTCAAATTGGGTTTACTAAGACGTATTAGGGATTCTATCCCGATTGTTGGCGTGGATAGATTATATACAATAACTTCATAATTCTACCCACATTGGACTACTGCGATGTGGAGCTGGCAGTAATATTGATGCTCTTGAGAGGTCTAAACGCAAGGTAGAAACTGATATTTTCAAGTCTGGACTTGAAACTGATTAGTAAATAGAAATTCTATGATTGGTACCTCTTGTATAATTAGAAGAAAGTTACATTGTGTAATGCTATAGTTAAGAACTTCCTTAAAGGCATTTTACCACCACATCTAAAGAACTATTTTCATCTCAATGAATCTGCTCATACATATATGTAGGAGCAGGATTTATTCAACTTTTGAGTTAAAGTTAGTTTTTGTAATATTGTACAAATATGAATGTGTTTATATTTGTAATAATTGTTATTTGTTAGGAAACAGGACCCCGGCCAATGATACCAATGTTAGCATTGAACAGGCTATCCTGTATAAATATTGTTTCATTATTATTATTATTATTATTATTAGAAAACAAACTGCAAAACCACCTGGTTGTCCAAGGCTCCTTTTTCTCTAATGTAATAAAATACTCATTATCACAACTTAATAGCATCTGGTCCAAATCTCAATCGAACTTACCAAAAAACATTTATAAATAACTTTACCATTCGTTACATTAATAACTCTCTTCCTACACGCAAAAACCTTTCCAGATGGGGTATATCATCAACCTCGGATTGTTCCTTTTGTTTAAACCCAGAAACGCTCTTACATGTGGTTGCAGGATGTCAATCGTACCTTCCACGGTTTACATGGAGACACGACTCTGTCCTCAACTTTCTCGCAAAAACACTACAACCTGTCATCAACTCTAATCTCTTCGTTGATCTTCCCGGATACAAAAGTCCATCAATAATAACTGGTGAAACGCATCGTCCAGATTTGCTTTTATCTATTTCTGATGACTACCTCTATATCCTTGAACTTACTGTCGGATTTGAATCAAACCTCGAAAACAACGTTGAACGCAAAAAAGCTAAATACATAGACGTTGTTAGACAACAAAAAGAACAATATAAAAATGTAAAATTTGTAAATCTCTCGATTAGTTCTCTCGTTATTTTCTCAAAAGAATGCTCTACATTTCTAAATATGTTAAGTGATGTAGGTCTTGATAAGAAACATCAAAACTACTGCATTAAAAAAATAACATCTATCGCCATTAGAACAACATATTATATTTTCTGCTGTAGAAACAAAGAATGGACAAATCCTGAATTAATGAACTTTTAAAATAGACGTACATATTCATATTTTCATTTGTATAATATTTAATTGATAGTTTATAATGGTTCAAGTAGTCAATTGTAAATTACCTCATTGAGCGAGATTTATAATTGTATATATAACAAAAGATTTAAATAAAGTTTCCATTATTATTATTATTATTATTATTATTATTAATAATAATGCCTGAACTTTCCCTAATCCCAGAGTATTGTCAGACTATATATACCGGTTCTAATAAACTTTATGAACCTTTTATTCTGCTGGAAAACCTCTATTGCTTTCATAATACTAATTAACAGATACAGTATTTCGATGGTTATTAATACAAAAGCTGCATGTACATGCAACAAAGCATGCCATTATGTACTACAGTATCTAAATTATATCACCGTGCACATATATAACCTATATTCAGGATGAAATGCCTAGCCTGTTTGTTGACAATGATGTACCTGACACAGTACTTGTTCAATCCCTAACAATTTCTGCTGATACGCGAGTGTCAACATACTTAATGTCAATATATAATACTATATAAGCTGTATTTTACATAGCAAGGGTAGGACCAGCATTTTCCAAGCTTATTCACAGACACAATAAGTTCTGGCCACTAGGCGAGCTACCGTAGGCCTAACATGTTCCATAATAGATGGAGTAAACATATACATGGACGATCGTATCCTCAGGACAAAAAAGTCCCAGACAGAAATAGAACCTTCTGGTTGCTAGTCGACACTCTAACCATGGAGCCATCGATATTCAGATGGAGAGAGGTTACAATGATGTACAGGTTTGATTGATATATGTACTTTCTATATATAAGTAACGCTTGGATGTGTTAACATATACACTGTTGAAGTGAATGCGAGCAGCATAGGCAGTATACATAATAATGTCAATTAAATCAGTACATCATTGTAATATTTACTCTCCATAGGTCAATGAGAGTATCGGTAGATCAATGGTTATAGAACGTCTAGCTCAGTGTCAATCAGAAAGTTATAGGTTCGATTTTTCAAAATTGGAAAAAGTGCCCTTTTTCTGAAATAAAAATTCCGTTTTATAAATTTGTTGCTTAAATTTTGCTGTCAGTATATCAGTATATGTCCATATTATGTGTGAAATGTATACATGTACTTACTGTTTTAAAGTTAAAACTGCTTCTTTATCAATAAAATAAAACAAATGGAAGTTACAACCGTACAAGATGCACCTTTTTGGCGGTGCCACCCACTTTTCAGATGCTTCCGCGGACTCTACTAATATATAATGACTGACACATATGCTCATTGTAACCTTCGATCTCCTACATCTCAGTAGCTCAATCATTAGAGCGTCTCCCAAGCAATCATAAAGTTACAGGTTCGATTCCTGTCCGGTTGTTCACAGTCATTTGTCTGAGGATATGAGCTTAACAATCATCCATGTATCGTGTGTCTACTCCAATCTCGCTTATTCACTACAGCAGTGTATATATTAACACTGACCAGTACACAGTAATGCTTGCTTATACTACAAAATTGTAGGCAAGGCCCATGTCGTATAAACACATGAGCTATATCACCCTAAACTACCAGTACAGTATATATAGGCTAATTACCAAGCATAGTATTTATAATTTTAATAAAATTATAAACATGTTGTATATGCAATTTAAAAATTGTAATTACACTTACAATTCTGCAGTATTATAAAGCACAAATGGTATATATATTGAACTGCGTGGATTCAATTCCAATTTCATCAAAATCAATTTCAAAAATTATATCTTTTGAAAATTCTAAACATTCAAAACATTATACACTTTCAAATTGTTCCTACTTAATATTTACACCACATGTGTGGTTGTTCAAGGGCTTTCCAATGGTATATAGAACAACTCTCTTCGTTAAGTATTTCAAACCTTGTCAAAATATTTCTGAGCAATATACAAAAATTATATTTTTCGAAAATTCTAACCACATTTAAAACATAACATACTTTCAATTTTTTAAATTGTTCCATGATAGCTACAAACTTCAAACTTGCACCACAATTGTGATTTTTCAAGGGCTTTGTTATGGTTTATATAGTATAAATCTCACTGTTAAGTATTGAAAAATATATATTACAGTACAACTTATATGGTTCTTTTATTAAAGAGTATAATATATAATATATAATTGCCCGCAGAAAAACTAATGAACGCGAGCCTGTTAATAAGTTCATCATGAAATCAGCTGATGCGGTAACAAACATGACTGTATCAGCTGATTTCGTGGGAAACTGTTGACAGATTCGCAGATTTTATTTTTAATATTATTTTTTGGGTATGTCTTGTATACATCACTTCTGATTCTGACTTTGTGGTGCAGACTGCAGTGTAATTTTCTATATCGACTTCGCAGCAAAGCCAAACAAGGTAAATAAATTAGTGTTCTCATGCAAAATCGAAAACTCTAAAAAGTTTAGTGCACTGCACACAAAAATTAAACACTTTGGGCTCTTTAGTTGATAATAAATAATAATAATAATGGAAACTTTATTTAAATATTTTGTTATATATATACAATTATAAATCTCGCTCAATGAGGTAATTTACAATTAACTACTTGAACAACTATAAACTATCAATTAAAGATTATACAATCTTCATATATGAATATATATGTCTATTTTAAAAGTTCATTAATTCAGGATTTGTCCATTCTTTGTTTCTACAGCAGAAAATATAATATGTTGTTCTAATGGCGATAGATGTTATTTTTTTAATGCAGTAGTTTTGGTGTTTCTTATCAAGAGCTACATCACTTAACATATTAATAATAATAATAATAATAATTTATTTCTGGTACATCACAATATTCTCAATGCCTTTATAACCTCAAAATTCAACTGAATTACAAAAAATTAAAAATAGAATAAAATCATTAAGATCAATTTAAAAGGAAATTAATAATAATTATACAGTCGTGACAAATAACCCAAGTTAAGAATTAAAAAGTTAAGTTTTAAGATGTATTTTATAAATTTCAACCGATGCCGAAAATCGAATTTCCGTAAGTCATTCCAGAGCCTTGGTGCATTTAGTTTGATGTCAGAGTCTTATGAAACAATGAAATTCAGAAAACACAAGCTTGATTTGAAATCGTTTAAAAGCTCAGATAGTGTTCACAAATTACTGGTTATCTATTTTCAATAGCCCTTTCAGCGGTTGCTATTGATAGCGCAAAATGCGGACAAACAAACCAAATTTGATTCGAAAATGATTGCAAATGAGTTATTTTATTTTGTTATGGCCGCAATAATTATGGGTAAATGCGGACAAACAACTGACGTCATCTCGACAAAGTGCTATCAAAGTAACAACAGGCGAGTATAAGATTATATAAGATTAAGTTATGCAACAGACGACTGCAAGATATCGTAATGAGGTTAAATACGAACTTGGAAATATTGCAGATTTGTTTAAGATTATACCAGGTATTCGATAAGGAATAGTGATTTTGAACTGGCACGCTTCAATACGGTTCGTTACGGTAAACACTTAGTTACATAGCTATAGGGCCATTTCTATGGTCAAAACTAAGTACTGAAATGAGGCACTTAGCTAGCCTGAACTCTTTTAGGAAGAATATTAAAACAAGATCTCTCCGGCCTGATATATTGACAACAATAACTAATGCTGCAATCTTTGTATCTTATAATTTTACACTCTGTATATATCAGATAAATGTACATCTTATAGGATTAAGTATTACATTTTTAAGTGTAGAAGTATATAACAGATTTTACGTGCATGTAAATAATTAAGTATCTATATATTATGTAAATGCAGGCCTAGAGCGCTTGTTTAAAGCCGGTTAGCTACCGTTAACATGCATTTTTTAACGTTTGTTTACGTAAGTGAACGTTTGTGGAGAGAAAAATAAACGTTTTGACAACGTTTTAAAATGTCCCCGGCACTATCCTTTGTTGCTAACAATCCAGTGTGAAGGCACGTCACCGTACGCCACTTCACGAACTGGCAAAGCACATTACAAATTTGGAGGGTCGCAGTTCCCAGGGAATCTCTTTAGCCGTGCATACCTTACACCACCCCTCTAGTGAGCTCCAGACAGTCCTGCGAGACGCCAAAGCCTGGCCTTTCCATGTGGCCCTGGCCAATAATCTGTACTACAGGTTAGGTCCTTTGTGGTGTTTCTTGCGCGGCCGAGAAAACCCTCAACTCCGGGAGGATGATCTAACGAGACCGGAATAACGAATTCACTTACCGCCTAGTCTCCCAGACAAACCTGAAAGCCGCAACCAAAATCCGACGACAGGATCGGAACGTCGCGAAAAGCTTAAGATAAAGAGAACAAACAAAACAAACCAAACACTGCACATGCAATGCACACAACGTACACGCGATGTACATAAAGGACACGTACGACGGAAGCCATAAGGCAGCTGTGCAGTACAAGGACAATTAAGTGACAACACATACATGCACTAGTTATAAAACAAGCATCACCCGTCAAGTCAGGGAAAGCAAGACACGTAACGTCTGTGCCTGTAGCCCTTCGGTAGCACTGCCGAAGGGCCCATCCGCGGAATATAACCGCCAGCGAGCGGGAGAACCTGGTCTCCGGGAGAACCTTTTTTCCCATGTAAACCTTTTTTCCCATGTAAACAGCAATCGCCACTTAGTGTTCAAAAACGTGCCGGAACCGCAATCCCGGCTGTGCAGGCCACCATGTACGTACCCCACCAGGGAATCTCCATCCCTGGCAGAGTTCTCTTCCAGGGACCGCGGAACAATTTTTGGATTGGGGGGGATGGGGGGGGGGGGGGGGGCTAGCGAACGCTATAATTAGGGCTATATAAAAATCGCTGCAGCTCCATACGGCATTGGCTGCCCAGGGAAACTCATCCCAGGGAACCGCGTCCCTCGCTGATACGATAGCCAGCAATCAATCTACTGAGGGAAACCCCGTGTCCCCCAGCAGATGCAATAAAGCGTGCGAGGGGAACCTTGTCACCCTGTAGCTCCATCCAGCTATTAGGCTGCCCAGGGAAAACCATCCCATGCAGACACAATAGACTGCTATCATCTGCCCAGGGCACCACGTCCCTTGCAGATGCAATAGCCAGCGCTAAATCTACCGAACCTGCGGGCAGCATACTAGGGGAACCAAGTCGCCCTGCAGCTCCAACCCGTGCGAGGGGAATCTTGTCACCCTGCAGCTCCATCCAGCTATTTGGCTGCCCAGGGAAACTCATCCCATGCAGACGTGAGAGGCGAACCTAGTCGCCCTGCAGCTGCATCCTGCTATTGGCTGCCCAGGGAAAGTTCCCATGCGCAGACGCAATAGACTGCTATCCAGCACCCAGAGTCCCTCGCTGATGCGATTAGCGCAGCCTTCAATTTTAGTTTAGTTTAGTTTATTAGATTTTAACAGGCTAGAAGCCCAATTGATAGGGGTTCCGAGGGCCTACGATTTAAGGTCGTTATCCGAGAAGACCCGAAAGTCTTACCATTTGCTGATATTATTGCAAAGGCAGCACTTTCTCCTCGATTATTTTTAAGACCCTGAGTGGAGGTCCGACACAGGATTTGAACCTGTGTCTCCCAGCTCATAGGCATGTGTGGTAACCACTAGACCACAACAGCTTGATAGTAATGCATAAAATTCGTACAATAAGCGAGAACCGCTGCAGAGAATTCTCTAGGGGTTGCCATTTCAAGATTTTTCATGAAATTTTATTCTGACGGGAAAATTATTCACATGGGAAATTTTAATCCCGTTGGCAGATATTTTGCCCCCCGCCGACCAAGGTTATGCCAGCCGGCTTCTCCTATGAACACGAGGAGATTTTAATAGGTGATACAAGTGTGAGGCACAATATCGCTACCGGTACCCTACAGTACGTCGGTTGTGTGAATGTAGGAATTGATCCCAGATCAGAACAGTGATCAGACCATTTTTTTTCTTGCACTTGTCCCTAATTCATTAGTTTTTCAAACTTAGGAAAGCTCTAGGCATTGCAGTCGAAAAATGTAGACATTATTTATTTACTTTAATATTTCAATAAAAAATTGTTACAATAAAAATTGCGATCACAGAACGTTTTAACCATTATTTTTCAGTATTGTTAGAAAAAGTCGACTATAGAGCAAAATTATCTTTACACTTAAAAAGGTTCACTGAAAAATTGAATAATTTCCGTTTACGAGAATTTTCACGCCATTCGTTTACATCATTCAAAAGTCGGGGCTTAACTCGGGCGCCTAAAATTTCGGAATTTTGATTGCGGCAATATTGTAGCTGGTTACGTGATTAGAATAATATTTCATGCCCGTACAAAATGAATTATTACATCATTCAAAAGTCGGGGCTTAACTCGGGCGTGTAAGTCGTTAACTGTCTCGAGTTAAGCCCCTTCTTTTATGGGGACTTAACTCGAAGGGTGACAACAGTCTTCACTTCCTATGGGCGTGTCGGGGGCTTAACTCGAAAAGGGCATAACTCGAGGGGCTTAAATCGAAGGGCTTAACTCGAAGATTACCTACCTCGATCTCGGATCCCGTTTAGATGTTTATATATATTCAAGATCGACGGCCCATGCGCGGCATCGGAAAATTTGGCCCTGGTAACTAGATATGGTAAATATCTGCATTTGAATTAATATTTAAATTGAACCGTAAAAGAAAAGTACGTGTTTTGTCGGGTTATACGCTGAATGAAGATTTGAGTTAAAAAAGATCGTGAAAAGGCAGTGAAAATGCAATATATCGTCGTCGGAAGATGTCAAGTTCGTAAATCAATTTTTATACGTGACGTCAAAACTAAAGGTAAACCCGTTTTCGGTTTTTTAAACCTGTTAATCAGTTACAAAGATAGTTTTGCAAAAATGTCCGAGTATGTTATTCAGGCTTTTATTTGATGTATAGCATGATTTTCTAGAGTTAGTAGTTCAAAAGATATCGTCGTCTGAATTATTTAAAATATTTACTCGGAGTTTGTCAATCCAATCCAAGCGTCGTCGCTTTTTTCAAGCTGTCAGCTATAAGTTAAAAAATATTTTTGTAGGTATGTCAGAGGCTGTTAATCAAGCTTTCATTAGATATGTAGAATGAGTTCTTAGAGTTAGTACTTCAAAATATATTGTGGTCGGAACATTTCACTTTTGGCATGGCGTCATGGCGACTAGAAACAAAACCAAAACGTGAGCCTGTCAATCAGACATCACGAAATCACTCTTTGAAGGGCTTTCGCTCGAAATTGAATGGTCCTTACACACGATATACCAATAAATTATGTGCTTTATTATAATATTGCAGAGTAACAAATGTTAATTCAAATTTTGAATGGCAGATTTTATACTTTTATTTAAATTATCCATCACCATTGTTTCACTCGGTCACTTTGCAACCTCATCCACAATGGAATAATTGCAATACTTGATAATTAGCCTATATAGTGAGCACCAGTACTGGTGGTAAGGATGTAAAAAAGGTACAGATTATAGCTGTGTTTACACTGCAAGTCTATAGGACTAACCAGGACCAACCTGGCTGGATGCCACCTTGGGCCTGGCTTACATTTTACTGACTTTAATAGTCTAAACATGCACCACACTGGTTATAACAATCAGTGTTTATACACTCATCTGATGGCATGCTGGTCTGGCCAATGGCTTAGTGTGTTTATGTAAACACCTTTGTCCTGTATTAGGCCTAGATAATGCCAGTCCTAGGCTTGCAATGTATATATTTACACAGCTTTTGTAGGATATATACTGTATATAGATACTGTATAATTGGGTAGGTTAACACTCACTGTGTCAGGGGAACACATTAGGGATTAAACAACTGGTATCATCTCACTGACAACAAGCAGCTGAAGGGAATTTCATCTTGAATTAATGATATATTGATGAAATAATTAGATTAAGCAATGTTCTTTGTTGCATATTATGGACTTTTGTTATTTCATCTTTTTGAAATGTGTTACCAGTACTTGAATACCATTGAAATACCGGTACATGTATGCATAATTGTATAATAATTATAATGAGATTATATATTAATAAAAGCAACAGAAGTCTTCTAACAGAATAAAAGTTTTATCGAGCTTATCAATATATAGTCAGAGTACAATTAACACTCATTTCAAAACTCAAAAATTAGCTGATATAGAGTATACTGGTGTCTGGTAGTAAGGATGTAACAAATTACAGACTTTAGCTGTGTTTACATATATTGCAAGTCTATATAGGACCAACCTGGCCAGCCACGACCTGGGCCTGGCTTACATTTTATTGACTTTAATAGTGTAAACATACACCATACTGGCTATTACGCTCATCTGATATTATGGCATATGCCCTTCTGGCCAAAGGCTTAGTGTGTCTCTTTAAATTCACCTTTGTCCTGGATAGTAGGCCTGGACAGTGCCAGTCCTAGGCTTTCAATACCATTGAATACCATTGAAATACTGGAACATGCATGTACATGTGCATAATTATATAATATTAATAAAAGTTAAGAAACAGAAGTCTTCTAAAAGAATAAAAGGTTTATCAGGCTTATCAATTTGGTCTAGGATAAATTTAGGTATTGAATCTATTGGTATCTGCTCATACTAACAATTAGACAATAAGGAACATGCAGATTATATTATTACAGTAGGGTACATGTATGTACAAGGTTATGCAGTCTCGTGAATACAATTGTACTTTGAGTAAAATCATGAGTGTATGCCACTGTTACTGTAAACATGCATGTTGAAATTTATTATTAAAACCATAACTGACATAATTAACTTTAAAGGTGCCGTCCAGTTCGTTCTGCGCATGTCCACATTTCTGTTTACATCGTTTGTTTACATTGCATTATATAAACATTGAACATGAAGTATTGCGGATTGAAATATCACACATGCGCAGAACGGACTGGACTACCTTTAATTATGTAATATATAATTAATAAAATTATTATTTAAATTAATAATTATTAAAATTAATTATTAATTTCAATAATCAATAGTTACACAATTGGTTTCTAACCCTGCCTGCGAGACAATTTAGTGCTGGCAGACTTTCCCACTTGGGTTCTGTTCAGTACACTACCCACAAATTGCACCCAAAAAATAAGCAGTTTGAAAATCTGTTCAGTTTGGCAATATTAGAGCCTCAAACGGTAAGCGGGCGAGGGGTTGTTGCGTACACGTATTTCTAGTTTATAGAGTAAGCGGGCGAGAGGTTGTTGCGTACACGTATTTTTAGTTATTGTTATACGGGGGTTTTAAATACACAGCATAAAATGTGTTGATTTTTAATTAGGATTCTTTCGAAAATTTCGATAAATAAGTCAAACTATTTGTCAGAAATAGTATATGAAAATCCGTGCCCGCCCACTTCCGGATATTTGATCGCAAAAGTATCAAAATATGGCTAAAATCGGAATGTTTTCGGTTATTCTTCTAAAGATTGAAATAAATGAAGTTTGCTCACACGGATCCTAAAAGTATAAGGTTTTAGAAAAATGATTATGTATTTATTGTTCATTTACGCCGAAATGTCGCCATGTCAAAATGCAAACGAAAATATTGAACCTAGCCGGTTTTTCATAGTGTTTACATATGTGAATGAACAGATGGTCTTGTTATCAGAGGCGTAGCATTCTACTCATGCGCGCAATCGATTTTGTTCACTCGGCATTGAGCAGTTCGATATTTCCCGAATAGAATTATATAAGTTTTGTTATATTTGACTGACGTCCATGTCACTTTGGATCTGAACTAACGTCGTTAATCGCCAAGGCCGAGATTGACGTCATATCGTCTTCATATCGGACAAACCTCTAAGATAACTATATTTTATTGTGTTAGAGTGGCTGATTTGTGTTTGTTAATAACTGAACAAATCTTGTTAGATCAAACGCCACTTAAATCTTACGCGATTTCTGCGTTATTTGTTTAAAATTTAGTTAGTGGTGGCAGATCCCGCACATTTTTAAAAATAACTCTTGTTCAAAATGAACACATTACGTCATTAGAGATTGGGGAGCAGTATGACTTCTGCTAATGTTTATTTACAAGCATTGCGTATTTCATTTAATACTTGCTGTATAAATATATATATCTATTAGTATAAATGATGTATTTGATGGTACGGGAAAGTCACGAATCGTAAAATAGCGAATAGGAAATAGTGCGAATCGTGACGGCGTATATTTTGAGGCACATTTCAATTTTCAAATAAATTATGTCTAGTATTGTTAATTACTGTTGTGTATTAGTTTTTACTGTTTAGTATTGTTTAGTGTTTAGTGTGTAGTAGTGTTTAGTGTTTAGTTTTTAGTGTTTAGTATTGTTTACAGCTGTTGTGGTCTAGTGGTTACCACACATGTCTATATGAGCTGGGATCATGAGACACAGGTTCAAATCCTGGGTAGGACCTCCAAGGTCATAAAAATAATTGAGGAGAAAGTGCTACCTTTGCAATAATATCAGCAAATGGTAAGACTTTCAGGTCTTCTCGGATAACGACCTAAAATCGTAGGCCCTCGGAACCCCTATAATTGGGCTTTTAGCCTGTTGGGTTATTCCGTTCACCTAAAAACTAAAAACTAAAAAAAAAACTGTCTAGATTTATTTATGAACTGTTGTTGCCTGTGTATGATTCTGAACTTATAGTGCAATCCATGACCTACTCTATTGTGTTCTATTATTTACTTTTCTTGTATATTATAACAAAAGCACGTGAGAAATAAATGGCTTCTGACAACAGCAAATCAATCTGAGCTTCTCCTTTGTTTAACAAGGCAAAATATCCAGCTCTGGCCTTACGCGCTTTGCGGCCGCCATGCGGGATACTGTAATTGATATTGGTGATAATTTGTAAGATGATTGGTTATATTGACTTTACGCTGACCGATCACACGGAAGGCGCACCGAAATAGTAAATTGGGCAAAATTGGGATAGGGGTATCTAGTACGTATTCCTTATAAGGAAGCGCAAATAGAAGGCATTGACGAGCAAATAGAGTGAATTAACGAGCAAATAGCTGACACGTTCAAACCTCGTACCAGCCTCCTTGTTAATTGGATTGTAACCGACCCCAAAACAACAAAGGTCCTAACCCTTTGGCAAACGTTTTCTTAAGAAATAAACCACCCCCAAAGCTATAGAATATATCAAAGGAAAGTTAAATTATCTATTTACAACATACGTACAGCTTTATCCCGGTAGCTAACTTAGTTCTCTTTAAAAGCGCGCATAATCGAACATGCCAAAATATAATTTTCCTAATACGGATACCATCTTGTAAACAAAAACACGGCTGTCTTCGACGAACGTTTTCTTGAGAAATAATCAACTCCCAAAGCTACAATATATATTAAAACAAAGATAAATTATCTGTTTACAATATGCGTACAGCTTACCCTGCTAGCGAACGTAGTTTTCTTAAAAAGAGCGGATAATCGAACATATTGTAACGTGTTAATAATCCCACATCCAGCGGGCTGGTACGAGTGCCATGTATTTGTTCGTTAATGCCTTCTATTTGCTCGTCAATGCCTTCTATTTGCTCGTCGGTCACTTCCTTATATGGAATACGTACTAGAAGTACATATGAAAATTGGGCAAAATTGTTTGGTATGCTTTTTTGGTACCACGTACTTAAAAACGGCGACCTCAGCACTGCACCGTATATACAGTACCTCGGTCCACCCCCCCCCCCCCCCCCATGTTAATGCTGCCAAAAATATACATCATTTAGATCAGGAAAATACCAAACCGAGAGTTTTTGTCCTTCCGAATTGTGAAGAAGCTATGTAACCAAGCAATTTTAGGATTGGTACCTAGCCCACCAATACATGCAGATTTGCTTCCGTGACTGGCCTTCAGCAAGAGGATTATTTGGTGTTAGCATAATTATTATTTTACTGTTAATACCATCACTTACATGACGAGAAATTTAAGAAACATGTTTGTTCATCCAATGGAAATTTATGCAACTTCATGGGGCAGCTTGTCCTGACTAAAACTCTATATAAATAGATACAATAACATGTTGGATAAGTTTAGTATTGTGTATACAGTAAATGCGAAATATCCACAAGTCCAGTGGTTTAAAAACGTGAAATGGTACACTAACGCATTAAATTTGGGTTGTTTTGGTTTTAGATTCATATTACAGGCATACATATTTACATTCTTACCATTTATCACGAAAATCACGTTCAACAATTTATCTCAATCAAAAACCTTTGGAACAAGTTTCAAACAATAAAATTCCTTTAGTTCTTTCATCCTTTCAATTTTAAAGTTAAAAATATTATCAATCGGAATTTTCACATTTTACAAAATGATCCTGAGACGTCAGCCATTTTCACCGATAACCCTTTGGTATCTTTTCGCCGTAATAAAAACATTCGTGACTCCTTAGTACATAGTGCCCTTAAACAAAATACCTCGGCACCAGCGGGAACATTTTTTTGCGGCCGTTCCTGCTGCAACACATGCCCTTTTCTCAATCCCACTATACAGTTATTACTGCCCCCAAATTCGACCACACAATCCGTCATATTTTTCATGCACGTCCACCAACATCATTTATTACATTTCTTGCGATAAATGCCCTAAAATCTACATCAGTGAAACTGGGTTAACGCCTTATAGCCAGAGGGTTTCTTCCCGGCGTGTTGAAAGTCTGAAAACGCTTTTAACTTGAATTAAATTAATTTGAATTAATTTTACAAAAACCCAAGGTTTTTACAGGAATGAAAAAATTCCCTTCCATGCACATAATGATGACCGATTGACCGGGTCAACTTATTATTGCAGTTTCTGTCTTTCTGATTTATAATGTATACATTTTTGTTGTGTTTGCATAATTTTGTTCCTAATTGGATGCAAAAGGGGGGTTCGTACGCCCTGAACCTCTGAGTACCTTTGGTCCAGCAAGCTCGGTGTGAGCTTCATATATATGGAGCTCACTGCTCTGGTCTTACCTAAACCATAACCGCATGGGTACGAGGCTGTACTATCTCCGCTGCAACTTTGACTTTAATGAGCCAACCACTTATTTTTGCAATTTTGCCCAATATCATGACTGACTTGGATTTCAAGGCAGCACTTCCCTTGCGATAGTATAACTTCTAGTATATCTATATTTTGGTATTTATAAAAGCCGATCTCCCTGAAGCACAATCTTATGGGAGTCTAGAAAGGCCTCGCATGCAGTATGTTAAAATATATTCAACATATTAAGGTGTAGATACACAATCTTTTTCGAGTACGCCATACAAGACGAGGAATGAAGATCAATACCAGCAAGGGAAACATGCATTGACACCTGAATCCTAATTTTCTGCTGAATCAAAGGCTAAACGAGTTGCCAGACATTCTACTAAGCTCGGATATTGATATTTAGTTTCATAACATATTTCTTCAATATCGTAATAAAATATATGGGATATTATAGTATGGTTTGGGCTTTTAATGGTTAGATTTATTTTATGCAGCATTATTCAAGTAAAAATTATTTGTTGTTATTATAGTTTATTATATACATATTTCCGTTGTTATTTGTGGTGTATATCATTGTAAACTTTTTAAAATTATAACCGATGTAGTGTAGGCAGTGTCAGGATAGAAGATTAATATTACTTGAGGAAATCAAGACTGACTTTGTGGTTGGTCAAAACGATTCCAGATCACAACAGAAATCCGAAGGAAACGCCTTCAGTGAGTGATTTTACAGAACATGTACATATAGATGGTCGATCGCACATGATACGAGCTACAAGAATATGGAACAAACTGCCCCAAGAAATAAATGGAACCACTTCTTTATCCACTTTCAAAATCAAACTAAATGAATATTACCACTGTGCCCTACTCTCTATACATACAACCCTGAAGACCCGCGTACATGGAAGTCAATTTGTGTTAAGTGTAACTCTGTACGTATCTTCGTTTGTGTATCTCCTACGTGTTGCTTTTAGTCATCTTCTAACTTATGAAAAGTTAATCTCTGTATTATTTGATGTCATTAAGTTATATCATATTATTTTTGTATTATATATATCCAGCAATATATGTTAAAACGGATCCGCAGTAATTGGCAATTGCTGTTGCGGCTTTAATTCCTAGCCTTGTAACTAATTTTAGAATTGTAATGACTATTGTATTGTCATTTTAAACACTTTATAAAATCACATATTACACAAAGCAAAGTTAAATAAAAAGTCTCCACTTCATTTGTAAAAAAATCTGCTTTCCTGGATTTGCTTGAGTTAACTGTTGAAGATAAAAGTTTTTTGACATGCATGCTGTGTAAAATCTTGTTTTTCAGATTCAAAAATATATGAAATATTGAAAATGAGAAGTATTTTTAAACCTAGCTACTGCAGAGGCAAGATTTATAGATGCCGAACTTTTCATGAGCAGAACCTAATTTCTATTTGGATGAGCGCCGTGAGGCTACTCTGTACTCAGTTGATGTATAGTGCATGACATCATTTTGATACAATTTGGTGATTTTGTTGCATTTGGCTTTCTTTCCTGCTTTCCGTGTGATAGACTGGTTGAGGATTTGAGACAAAAAGTTGATATAATCTCTGGTATAGCGTTCAAGTATATCATCAACGTTTGTATTAGGTCAAATGTTTCTAGCGGCAGAATATGGTATCTGAAAAATTGGTTGACGTCACACTTATTAGCATTTCGGACAAACAAACTTTTATAGCACATCAACGCGAAGCACAAATCATAAATAATTTTGGCATTCAACTATTCACTTCATGTAGAATTTATATCAGTAATACCATGATCGCAACGGATTCTTTTGTCAGTCTCACAGGGCGATTTAGTCGCTAAACGCCTTCAAAACAGGGGAAATCTTCTAATTTTCCACTTTAGCATAATTGAGCGAACTTGCATTGGTTGACAGCGATGAATTTCAAACAATACAAAATAATACCACGACATGTTGGGAAATTAGTGATTAAATGTCCCTCAAGCCAAGTTCCACAATTCCCCCCCTCGGCTTTCGAAGACATTTAATCACTAATTTCCTTAATGTTATAGTAATAATACTTATAATAATATCGTATTCGGGGTTACTGTGACACTTTAAAGCTTATAAATTAGTAAACTCACACTTGACTGAAGTAGATATTTCCATTTGGATAGATATTCATGTTAATTCCACCAGATACCTCGAATCGTTTCATCTCTATTAAATTTACGATCCGAAAATCTGGTAACCATATTTTGTCCAAGAAATGTTCTCGGACTTTGATCCGTTTTGAAGAATTCCATGTGAGACGGTAGTCATTCCATCGCTGTCTAATATAGAGTATCATTCCTGCTTCCTAAAACCCAAATGAAATAAAGGTGAAAAGTGCATGCAAATATATACAATTTGACATAAACTTTCAAGTTATTTAAATTGAATTAAATGTATACTTTCGAAATATATTTAATATGCAATAACCTGAGTTACGTACTTTGCGCATTCTCATTGGTTGTTAACCATGATCAATTAGAGGACAGACGTACAGCTCACATCAGCTCACGTCAATCACGCTAGATGACTGCTTTTGTCTTATAAAACAAATAGATTCCATTTCGCCGTTCTCTGTTCAGTTATAGATGCACAGAAGACGTCAGAACGTCGTAATTAAATCAATGACCCACTCGACAACGGCAAAATGGAATCTATTTGTTAAATAAACGATTACAAGATAAGCATTCACAAATCACAGTTAAATGCTATTACTTTTTTACAATTGGAAGTACAGTAAATGTTAATATAGTGATTACTTATTATATATAGCTTTACTCGTGAGCAGTCTTAACGCAGCTTTTACGGCGGTCATAACCAGGCGCGGATTTAGAAGTTAGTCGCATAAATTAGATTTAGAATTTGCAATTCAAAATACCTGTGAATAACAATCCTATTGGATAGGTTGTTGTTCTGAATTATTCTTAAGAAAAGCATAACCAATAGGGTTGTTCATGGAGTGTCTAATTTATGCGACTAACTTCTAAATCCGCGCCTGATAACAACTGCAAAGTTTTAAAACATTTTAACATAAGAAATAACATAAGAAATTTAAGAGTCATATAATAAAAACGTTATTAATATCGTTTAGTTTGTATGTTGCTACACGCGTATGTTGTAAGGTCGACCTTACAACATACGTAGCCCACAAACCTATATTGACCACTTTGCGACGCTAAGATGAAATACAAAGAACAGCCTCACGAAAGACAAGGTGCAATTTGCAAGATCAAATGCGCCGACTTGCCAGGACACTTATATTGGTGAGACCGGCAGAAACCTAAAAATCAGATTTTGTTAACACAATTTATCATATTGCTGAACACCACTCGGCTGAATGTATCGCCTTTAGTACCTGCATTTCCAGTGGTCGGTTCTGATTGTTTATTTTTTAGAAGAAGGTATTTTGTGTGTTACGTTCAGGCCGATGGGTGAGTTGGTTAACCGCGAGGCCAGATTGCGATGAGCATGCTTTAGTTCATTGTAGATAGTATAGGTATATATTTCAATGTGTTTGCGGTCTCTTGTTGATCGGGCTTGGCCTAGAACTTTTGTTTGAGACCAGTTGAATGTATGGCCAAGGTCGTCTGCGTGGATTGCAGGAAGGGATTTGTGGTCATGACGTTTCAATTGATTGCGTTCTTGTGTTAGATTAATCTCGATTCGACTTTCTTAGACGTTTCGCTGATGTATTGTATAGTCACGGGGCAGTCATTGCAAGGAAACGTGTATATGGCGATGCGTCGGTCAGTTGTGGTGTAATTAAGCATATGGTTTTAGTTAGTTTTATTTCTGTGAACGTGCATGTGGATATGGAGCTAGTGTCATTGGTTTTGGTTAGTAAAACGTCAAGAAAGGCAAGTTTGTCATGCTCTGCACTTGTTAATCGTTTGCAGTAAATTATTTTGATTCTGTTTGTCTTCATTATTGCTAATACGTCGTCGACATATCTGTTCCATATAATCTTATGTCTTACAGACTTTTTCGCCAGGTTTTTCATTACGACTTCAGCGAGGAAATTTTCGGAAAGTGGTGAAGCCATCTGGGTGCCGAGTATATACTTGTCTGTAAAAGTTGTCTTGGAAACGGAATATATTCGGTTGAGAAGCATAGGGCGAGAAGAGCGAGAAGGTCGAGAATGGCATATTTGTTTAGGTCGGTTCTTGCTTGCCAAGTTGTGTAGTTGGAAAGTAGTTTGTCGATGATTGTTTTGGCTAGTAGGCCTAGTTGTAGTTCGGAGGATGACCTCCATCTCCCAATATAGCGTCAAAGCAACACGCTTCTAAGCGCAATGCGCAAACTTTATGTAATTCATTCAGTAATACGCCCATAAAATCAGTTCGACCGAAAATTTCGAAACCGAAGGACACACCAACAAAGATGCAAGACGAAAAAACATTCACCAGCATGAGAAAACTGATAATGAGACCTTAGACAGGGAGCTGGAGTCATGCTGGAGTTGATCGAACACCCGAATAAAGACTGTATAGAACAATGTTTGAAAGACGTGAAGGATTCAATCGAGTATGCTCACGCAGAAGTAGATGAATTGAAAGAAAATAATAAAGCGCGCAAGGTAAAAGATGAAGAAACAAAACAATGCTTGAGAACGCCGCGCTGAATAATAGCGTCGTTGACCTTAAAGCAAGGTCGATGCGTGACAACCTTATATTTTACAATATAAAAGAAAACGAAAGAGAAAACACAACCGAAATTATACATAAACCTTTGAAAGAGAAGATGAGTATGGAAGATGTTGCAATGAAAGTAAAGATAGACCGGTCACACAGGTTGGGTAGACGCTTTAGTTGATGCAGGTATAGATAGTACATTAGGTATTTCAATGTGTGTTTTAAATGAGAGCTTTTCTGTGCTGTACCATGCTTCTTTCTATATCAAACGTCATGATGATCACAAATAATCCATTTCTGCAGTAATCACGCGGACGCGATCATGGCCACACATTCAACTGGTCTCAAACAAAATTATAGGCCAAGCCTCAACAAGATATGCCCGTGAGTTCAAAGAAACATGGCCGGTACAACACAAAAAAGCTCTCATTTACAAACATATTGAAATACCTACTATAACTATCAACAACTCAAGCATATCAATCATACTCATTGTTACCTCGTCAACCATCTCACTCATCGGCCTCAACACAAGCAACACACAAAATACTACCGAAAAGAACAAAACCAACACCAGTCCACGACTTCTTTTAAAATACTAGAAATACGTGTACGCAACAACCCCTCGCCCGCTTACTGTTTGAGGCTTTAATATTGCCAAACTGAACAGATTTTCAAACTGCTTATTTTTTGGGTGCAATTTGTGGGTAGTGTACTGAACAGAACCCAAGTGGGAAAGTCTGCCAACACTAAATTGTCTTGCAGGCAGGGTTAGAAACCAATTGTGTAACTATTGATTATTGAAATTAATAATTAATTTTAATAATTATTCATTTAAATAATAATTTTATTAATTATATATTACATAATTAAAGTTAATTATGTCAGTTATGCTTTTAATAATAAATTTCAACATGCATGTTTACAGTAACAATGGCATACTCATAATTTTACTCAAAGTACAATTGTATTCACGAGACTTCATACATAAATGTACCCCACTGTAATAATGTAATCTGCATGTTTCTTATTGCCTAATTGTCAGTATAAGCAGATACATGTACCCTACTGTAATAATGTAATCTGCATGTTCCTTATTGTCTCATTGTTAGTATAAGCAGATACCAAAAGATTCAATAGCTAAATTTATCCTAGACCAAATTGATAAGCCTGATAAACCTTTTATTCTTTTAGAAGACTTATGTTTCTTAACTTTTATTAATATTATATAAGTATGCACATTCATGTACCAGTATTTCAATGATATTCAAGTACCGGTAACATAATTTCAAAAAATGAAATGACAAAAGCCCATAATATACAACAAAGAACGATATTGCTTAATCTAATTATTTCACCAATATATATATTAATTCAGGATGAAATTCCTTTCAGCTGCTTCTTGCCAGTGAGGTGATACCACTTGTTTAATCCCTAACTTGACACAGTGAGTGTTAATTACCTACCCAATTATACATTATACAGTATTTATCCTTCAAAAGCTATGTAAAAATATACATTGAAAGCCTAGGACTGGCACTGTCCAGGCCTACTATACAGGACAAAGGTGAATTTAAACAGATACACTAAGCCATTGGCCAGAAGGGCATAACAGATGAGCGTAAATGCTGATTGTTATAGCCAGTACGGTGTATGTTTACACTATTAAAGTCAATAAAATGTAAGCCAGGCCCAGGTCGTGGTTGGCCACGTTGGTCCTATAGACTTGCAATACAGTAAACACCCGCATATAAGAACAAATGGATTAAGAACACCAGGCTGAAATTTGGCCAATAAAGCCCCATTTTTATAAGAACAAGATCAGCCTGAAAAATTCAGCATGTTCTTATAAAATGGAAAAGGTGTCATAATTACATAAAAAACAAGTGATTTATAGGCTCAATGATACAGTATTGATTGTGATCATTAAAATCAAAGAATATTTATTAATTTATGCTAATTTTACATCTAGGGGCATTTTTGGGTAGTATTACTAATATAGAAATTTAAGAACATTTTAAGAACACTTTGAGGCTGATTTGTCACTAAGCACCCGTTAAATAAGAACCCGATCAGCCTGACCTCCGAAATCATGTGTTCTTATATGCGGGTGTTCACTGTATATGTAAACATAGCCTAAAGTCTGTAATTTTTTACATCCTTACTACAAGACACCAGTATACTCTATATCAGCTAATTTTTGAGTTTTGCAATGAGTGTTGTCTGACTATATATTGATAAGCTCGATAAACCTTTTATTCTGTTAGAAGACTTGTGTTGCTTTTATTAATATATAATCTTATTATATTATATAATTATGCATACATGTACCGGTATTGCAATGGTATTCAAGTACTGGTAACACATTTCAAAAAGATGAAATGACAAAAGTCCATAATATGCAACAATGAACATTGCTTAATCTAATTATTTCACCAATATATCATTAATTCAAGATGAAATTCCCTTCAGCTGCTTGTTGTCAGTGAGATGATACCAGTTGTTCCCCAATGTGTTCCCCTGACACATGCAGTGAGTGTTAACCTACCCAATTATACAGTATCTATATACAGTATTATATCCTACAAAAGCTGTGTAAATATATATTGCAAGCCTAGGACTGGCATTGTCTAAGGCCTAATACAGGACAAAGGTGTTTACACAAACACACTAAGCCATTGGCCAGACCAGTATGCCATCAGATGAGCGTATAAACACTGATTGTTATAACCAGTGTGGTGCATGTTTAGACTATTAAAGTCAGAAAAATGTAAGCCAGGCCCAATTAGGTGGCATCCAGCCAGGTTGGTCCTGGTTAGTACTATAGACTTGCAGTATAAACACAGCTATAATCTGTACTTTTTTACATCCTTACCACCAGTAATGGTACTGACTATATAGGCTAATTATCAAGTATTGCAATTATTCCAAGATAAAAGTATAAAATCTGCCATTCAAAATTTGTATTAACATTTGTTATTCTGCAATATTATAATAAAGCACATAATTTATTGGTATATCGTGTGTAAGGACTATTCAATTTCGAGCGAAAGCCCTTCAAAGAGTGATTTCGTCCTCGGATTTCGTGATGTCTAGCTGATTGGCGCTTTCTCGATATATGAATAAACCGAAATTCAAATAATCGCTAACCCTAACCCTAATCCTAATTACCCAACAGACTTGGGTTGATGTCAGAGGAGGTACGAAGGTCTTCCCAAAATGCATTGCGCTTGATACATATTATCGATTCCCCGCCGGAAATTCTTCATTGTTCAACCGCACTTCAACGAACCTTCGGGAAGCGAACATGGTTTTAAAATGGCGGTTTGAAAACCGGTCGTCGTATAAGACTGTTCATGGCAAGAACACCGCAGTTTTTGGCTCACACGAACTTCTTTATATTCATTGTATTCCCAAGCAACAATTTAACGTTTAATATTCCTTCTGGTTTGTCATGTATACTATTTTAAAGATACCGCTATACCCAGATCAGATTTCTAAGCTTGATATTTGTAAATATATTGCCCTGTTTGTGCCGATTCGCAATGTGAATGGATTCGAAATGGATTATCTTTTTGCAGGAACCAGCAACTGTAGTTAAACTGAATGTATTGGCCGAATATAATTGTAGTAATAGTTGTAACAATACATCTGAGTCATCTGACAGAGATAGCTTTTTGGTGCTCAAACTAACCAAGTTTAAAAATCTTATATAGTTATCCTTACTTTTTATTATTTATACGACTTAATGTTAGGATTGAGATATATCAATAACGATTTTTATAGCTTTTATAGTCGAGTATTAACATTCTTGATTTTACATTTCAAATTTTAAATGTGCTTGTTTTTAGATTTCAAAGTTATTTCCTTTATAAGCCCCCTCTCAATTTAATAAAATTTCAATATTAACTATTCAATAGACTATGGACCATTCAATAGACTATTAAAATCAAACTTTATAAAATCATGCTTTCTTTGTAAATTGTAATATGGGATATATTTGACATTTTTGTATGGAATTTTCAGAGTGAGTTCATACAGGTATTTAATGATTACAATTACCTATTCAGCAGTTTATTATTAGACCACTCCAAACATCTAGACCTTTGTTGTAGATGGCAATGGAGACCTTTTGGAAAAGCTCCATATATAAAGGCATTGACAATAAACCTCAAATTGTACATCATTGTACATCCCTAGTATTGTGTGTATCAACAACACAATTTTGGACTCTTAATAGCACTTAACTGTTTTGAAAAATCACTGTTGGTATAACCTACAGTTTCTTGCCTTTGTAAAAGGGTCAGGAAAATTGTCTGACTACTTAGAAATTAAATTTCCACAGGCGTATGAACTGGGGGCATGTTCTCCCCGGGCCCCAACTTGTTATGTAGACTTGTGGCTGTAATATCATTGTAATTTTATTTCAAATGTAATACACAGCTTTAAAAATGTATTAATTATTTAATTTAAAAGATCTCAGAAGTACAAATCAAGCAATAGAGGCAATTCTGCTATGCAACTTTATTATTCTGAATTCCCCAGCCTGTGCTTGAGACCCGGCCTAAAACATTTTACCAAAAGGCTCTTTTTTCATGGAGAAGACCTCTGAGGAAACTTTCTGTGGAAATAAAAATTGAGCATGAACCTGAAAACATAAAAGATACCAATTCCATTAAATTCTCTGTATTTTACAACAACAAATGGTTTGTCAATGTCATATGGGCTACTATGGAGTAAAGAAGTAAATAAATCTTAAAGGAGGCATGCACACAAAACAACTTGGATTATTGTTATTAAACACGGACAATGGGGAGAGGATGAACTCAACTCTCGCATAGATATACGGACAGTATGCACATATAATCATTGTTGAAGGATAGCAAAGTACAAACGTTTGAGCTTACAATGGCACAACATAATTTGCCCTTAGTCTCTTCAACATTTCGTTTTGTTATGTTTCCTGAAAGGATCAAATACCAATAGACGAATTACTTCGGCAAAGAATTTCGAGCGCCAAATAAAAGTAAGAGAGCGGGGAAACGTAAACCAAAACAACAGGTACGTCATAGGCACGTTTTGCTGTCAATCTGACGAATGGCGAAGTATAATTGAGAAGATGCGGAATTTCACAGACCTCTTTCTCATTTAAATTGTGGAGCAACAAGAAAAAAATGTGCACTAAAAGAAAGCAAATTCTTCCATATCCACACCGAACCAATTTTTTAAAGATTTCATCAAATATTACGGTAAATATATTTGAATAATTCAAGGCAACTAAATGCAATATAACCACCAACAAGAAATAGTCCTCGTGAAGAAACCGATATTTCATCGCAAATATTCTTCTCGGATATCTAAAAAGTTACTGACGACAGAGTAAAAGGCTTAAACTATAATCTGCACAAAATTCAAGTTCCAAAGCCTACTTTTTATGGCGGAACAGAGATGTGTTATGCGAGTACGGTTTTCTCGCAAATTGAAAAATAGTGGTTTTTCAACGTCTAACTGTAATTAAGTTCATGGAGCAACAAGAAATTTTTTACTATTAACTGAAAGAGAATTTTCAGCTTGTTATAATAACATATCCAGTGTTGTGTTTGCGTTCGTATTTCGTTAAATAAGTACATATATTCGCGTATCACTTTACAGCAAAATTTTGTGACCCGTGAAGGCATCAACAAAAAAATTGTTTATTGATCCGAAACAAGTATGCTACGACAAAAAAAAACAGAGTAACATCTGTTGGATTAAACTAAAAACATCATATAGAAAGCTTACCTTTTAAAACACAGGTTTTGAAACAAAAAAGCACCACTGAAAAACTATATATTTTGTCCGCCAACTTTACGCCAGAGCAAATACGAAGAAAACAAAGCGCAATGCATGCCGGGACGACCTTCGCACCTCCTCTGGGTTGATGTTATAATAATTTTAAATTTCGGTTGCCATGACGCCATGCCAAAAGTGAAATGTTCCGACCACAATATATTTTGAAGTACTAACTCTAAGAACTCATTCTACATATCTAATGAAAGCTTCATTAACAGCCTCTGACATACCTACAAAAAATGTTTGTAACTGATAGCTAACAGCTTGAAAAAAGCGACGACGCTTGGATTGGCAAACTCCGAGTAAATATTTTAGATATTCAGACGACGATATCTTTTGAACTACTAACTCTAGAAAATCATGCTATACATCAAATAAAAGCCTGAATAACATACTCGGACATGTTTGCCAAACTATCTTTGTAACTGACTAACAGGTTTAAAAAACCGAAAACGGGTTTACCTTTAGTTTTGACGCCACGTATAAAACTTGATTTACGAACTTGACATCTTCCGACGACGATATAATATTGCATTTTCACTGCCTTTTCACGATCTTTTTTAACACAAATCTTCATTCACCGTATAACCCGACAAAACACGTACATGTACTTTGCTTTTAATACGGTTTCATTTTTTTAAATATTAATAAATGCAGAATTTACCATATCTAGTTACCAGGGCCAAATTTTCCGATGCCGCGCATGGGCCGTTGATCTTGAATATATAAAATAAACTGAAAGTGACTCTACAATGATGAGGGACTAAACGCCGGTCGATATTATCACCCTCGCCCTCAGGCCTTCGGCCGGCGCTTCGCGCCGGGCGAGGGGATAAACAATCAGAACCGACTACTGGAAACGACAACGAATCAAAAATCAAACACGATCAATCAACCAATCAGACGTTCGAACAACAAAGACTGCATGCGAATAATATAAACAAAAACACAAACTACATCTACCTCATTTGTGATGAAGACTTGAAGCACCGAGCGATCGAAACCTCACAACCTTTAAAAACTTAAATCCAGAGAACACAAATTCGAACACATTATGTCTGGATTACAAAACTTTAAGTCCCTCAAACAGGTCCTGTGAGATAGCTATATTTATACTCTCAAACACATCAGGAAATGGGAACTCTTCGCTTCAAAGAATTTTCAACACTGGCCACAACTTCATTTTATTCACAATTGCAAGCGACTCAACATCGTCCCAAACAGTATCAACCTGCATGGAAGCCAACAGCAAACGTAGCTACAAACTCTCATCTCCGAAGCACATAACTGCATCTACGCCGCTACCGTGAAAAACTAAACTTTCATCACCACGAGATCTCATGAAGACTAACGAAAACGACACCGCCGCTTAGAAAGACGCAATTCAACAGACAGCCAAAGTATACCAAACAAGACGCCGCTCTGAACTAGAAACCATGCATGAGTTAATAAAAACAACACAGTACCAGAACATCACGGATAGACAATTCACAGCACAGGAAACTAACTTACTCGCCAAAGGGATGAACTACTGTACACAACACAAAAGACAAAGACAACATAGATTTCATCGCTGAACTAGAAACTGCAATAAAGACCAACATCCAATAGAAGACACAAGAAACGACCTCCGCCACCAAATAACTAACAGCCTCTCACACCGTACACATAAAATCGACCCGACCAAAACTGCAAAGCAAACCTTGAAAGACGAATACGTCACCATCCTACCAAGGACGCGTTACCGTAGTCATGAACAAGACTGGATATATCAACAAAGTTGCTACACAACTACAAGATAGTAATACCTTTGTTATACTCCATTACACACCGACCCTACGGAAACTAAAATATCTCGTATAAACACTGAACTGAAATCTCTCAAAGACAAAGGAAAACTGAAACCAAACACCTAATAACCGAATCAGACCAAACGACGCAACTATCGCACGCTTCTATACGGGTTACCTAAAATCCACAATGAAAGTATTCCACTCTATAATCTCTGCCCCGTATCTCCAACATACCACCTCTCAAAGTATCTTCCGTATACGCATTTCGATGGACCGAACATTAATCAACCAGAATGCAGGATACGATAAAGCCGTATAATAATAGTTTATATATTCACCATTGTTCTGTCATCCAGTTTTACGACATCGCGAATGACAACCTCCAATTTAACGATCAGTGGATTCCCTAAAAGACAAAAAACAACATTTTGGAAACGTATGAAAAATGTTAACCCGGTGTACCTTCAAACCAGCCCACTGTACTACATGTTTCATCATTCATGGCGTGTGGTCGCTCACTATGCTCGCTGCCTCAGTTAGTTGCTGTATTAGTTCTCTATCTACTAATATCAAATCTAAATAATTATGGAGAACCACTTTGGCATTCTCGATATGTCAACTGTAATGTTTTTTACGCCGCAGCTGCTGTTTCAAAACCGACAATTCCAACAACAACATCTCAATCTATTCGATCAACCAAATCAACACGTGTCCCACTGACGAATACTTGCTTTTGATGTCTAGTTGCTACCTATTACAGAAAACTTTCCTGGCCATGGTTTTGATTTCTATGTCAAATGATATTTCAGTAAATCCTGGTCCAGTATCTATGGATTTCCCTCGATTTCGTGGACTAAAGATCGCTCACCTCAATGTTCGAAGCTTAACCGGTAAGATCGACTCATTACGCATTTATTTAAAAGAAAACCCTTTTGATGTGCTAACTTTGTCCGAAACGTGGTTAAAAGCAAGTGTATCTGATAGTGAAATTTATATCCCTGGATATACTTTATCGAGGAATGACAGGGAAAATCGTATTGGGGGAGGCACTCTAGCCTATATTCGTGATGACTTGCCTTACTGTGTACGCTCTGATTTACAAGCACCGAATATTGAATCCTGTGTTATTGAAGTCAATCGAGTAAAAGCTAAGAAACTTTTCATATTTACTGTATATAAAGCTCCTGACAAGAAACTTAAACATTTTACCGAAAGTTTAAGTAATTTATTGCGTACTGTTCCTACGGAAGCCGATATTATAATCTTGGGCGATTTTAATGTTAATGTTTTAGCGGCAAAGAAAGACCCATTACGACAACAACTTATTCGATTTGGAAATTTGCATTACTTGGAACAACTTATTAAAACTCCCACAAGAATCACCGAAAAGTCTGCCACTGCAATTGACCTATTGTTTGCTAACAATTACCATCGTATAATTAATTCTGGGGTATTACATCCATCATTAAAGTGCCTATATCACTTGTGGGATCTTTACATATTTATAGTAATTGGAACATTCTAAGAAGATTTGTAATATATCTTCTCAGGCGAAAATGTCATCTTCATGGACTTTTTTGCAGTTAAAGTTACCGGATATGACATCAAAGGAGGAATTTTTGAAGCAAGAAACAAAAGAAAACTGATTTGCAATTCCTCCTTTGATGTCATATCCGGTAACTTTAACTGCAAAAAAGTCCATGAAGATGAAATTTTCGCCTGAGAAGATATAGTACAAATCTTCTTAGAATGTTCCAATTACTATAAATATGTAAAGATCCCACAAGTGATATAGGCACTTTAAGTGACCATTCACTTATCTACTGCATACTTAAAGCTGGAGTTCCTAAGTTGCCGCCACGAACAATAGAATACAGATCATATAAGAATTATTCCCGAAGTGCTTTTGTAAACGATCTTAAGAATATTGATTGGAATATTATTGATATTCAAGAAAATGTTAATGATGCCGTCGAGGTCTGGGACAAACTATTCACTGATGTGGCTACCTCCTCCCAGGCGTTTTTTGGGGGAGGGGCGCTGGCGGAAAAAATTGCGGGCGCGCGAAATTTGAGAACTGAGAAAAGACGAAGAAACGCCTGCCAACTAATGTTCGATCTTCGGGTTTGTAGTGTCGATCTTCGGGTTATCCATAAATATCTGCTGAAATATGACCCATCGAAACTTGAAACGCCTCGTAAAGTCTTATCGGGCCATTCTGGTTATATCTGGATAGTTATGGCGGATAGCAGCGAGGAAGAGATTCAGAAATTCGAAGATTTCATGCACAGCAGTGATAGACAGTGATATTGACATAGTCGGAGCAATTATAGAATACCCGTCCATTTTTGAAACCGCATTTAAAGGCAGAAATACAAACCAGGTTGCTCTAAAATCTCTTTAAATATAATGTCGAAGGTTTATATTTGTGTACTTGTACATTTATCAAATTAAATGGTTTAAAATATAGAACGAAGGAATTGTGTATGATGAACTTTGCGTAATTTGACCCTTTTAATTTATCACTTTTACTAACCGTGCTTTTACTAACTGTCAACAGATACAAATAGCGAAAGTGCTGGACGGGTATTCTACGATTTAACGCAAAATGTAGACCAGCTGCCCATTGTAAACTTGAACGTGTTTAATTGAACCCAATGTATAGATTAAAACAAGATATATTAAAGTGATATTAGCGTCTCAAGTACAATATTTTATATACTAATAAAGGTTGTGTTTTGCATTGTTTTTGTTTGTTTGTATGTACATACATACAATATATAACTGAATATGCTTTATTAGACATGCTACATGTATTTTAAATAATATATATGCTAATGATTCATTATTTAGTTGATATGCTTGCCTTCATGCTTTGTGTTTAGTAGCAAATTACCAGTTGTCGCTTCGTTTTTAAGAAATGGGCCATAGTTTTTCAATATTTTAGCGCTTTGGTGGTAAAAAGGAGAGTTGTTTTAGCTATTTACTGCCCAACAGTTTCCTCGTTTAATTGCTTTTCAATACGCCTATAAATATGTACGATCTCGAGTACGATCACGTCAATGCTTCGCCATCTTGAAATCATTAGTCGGCAGGCGTTTATTCTCACTTAGCCCGCAATTTTTTTTCTCCCGCCCGTGCCCCTCCCGCCCTCGCCCCAAAAAACGCCTGCGGAGGAGGTAGCTGATGTGGCTAATAGACACGCTCCAATTAGGAAATTACGAATGAAAGGAAGACATGCACCGTGGATCACGAGTAATTTGAGTAATGCTATGCGTGATCGCGATTATCATCGACGTAAGGCTGTCAAATCAAATTCTGAATATCATTGGAAGCTCTATAAGCAATCAAAGATATCTGTGAATAAATTCATAAAGAAATGTAAATCTGATTACTACCTAGACCTAATAAACCAAAACAAAGGCAATTCTGGTGCACTCTGGAAAACATTGAATGAAATTACATTGCGAAAGTCATCTGCTCCTATAACTTGTATTGAAATTGACGGCGCGTTACAAACTGATGTTAAATCAATTGTTGAAGTTTTAAACTCGCATTTTTCGTCTATCGGAAACAAGTTAGCTGCATTGGTCAAATCTAGATTCGGAATCATTCGTCGGGTCATTACGTCAAATTCTGTTAATGATACTCATGAGGCATCAACATTTTCTGGATTTACTTTTGGGGTTATTGATGAACAATTTGTTTACAAAAATCTTTGTGAGTTGAAAACCAATAAAGCTATTGGCCTCGATCGCGTTAGTGCTCGTCTGTTGAAGGATTCTGCCAATGTACTAGCGCCTGTATTGACTAATTTGTTCAATCGTTCATTGTCCTCTTCTATGTATCCTGATATTTGGAAATGCGGGAAGGTCACTGCCCTGTTTAAATCTGGGGAAAGAACAGATCCAAACAACTACAGGCCAATAACAGTTCTCCCGATTGTTAGTAAAATCCTCGAGAAAGCGGCTCATTCACAAATGTATAGCTATCTACAGGATAATAAATTATTGTCGCCATCTCAATTTGGGTTTAGACCCAAAAGCTCGACCGAGATTGCCCTCGTTAACTTCACTGATTCAATCTTGGAAAATATGGACAGAGACTTATTACAGGGGTAGTCTCAATTGATTTAACAAAAGCTTTCGACACCGTCGATCACGGAATTCTGTATGATAAATTGAAAGTCGCCGGCTTTGATGATACATCTGTAAATTGGCTTAAATCATATCTTACAAACAGAACTCAAGTAACTGCAATCGGAAATGTTTACTCGTCTGTTAAACCTGTACACATTGGAGTTCCTCAGGGAAGTGTGATGGGTCCCTTGCTATTCATCATCTATATGAACGACCTGCCTTCATGCATAAAACATTGCAACGTATCTCTTTATGCTGATGACACTGTTATTTATTTTTTCTTCTTCTGATGTATCGGTAGTTGAAGATAAATTAAATTCCGATCTAGCAAGTTTAAGCCGGTGGCTCAACGAAAACCTTCTAACATTGAATGAAGCCAAATGCAATTTGTTATATTTGGGAGTAATCAAAAACTGGCAAAGATAAAACAAATTTCCCTACAAATAAACGGATGCCAAGTTGATGACGAAGACTCGTTTAAATATCTGGGTGTTATTATGCACAAGAACATGACTTGGTTGGACTATATTGACCAGCTAAATGTGAAAGTTTGTCAACGGTTAGGAGCTCTGCGACGAGTCAAACATCTACTTCCACGTGATGCAAGAATAACTTTATATAATAGTCTAATTCTACCGCTGTTTGATTACGCGGACATCGTATGGGGTGACAAAAATAATGCTGTTTTGATGAATCAACTTCAAGTACTTCAAAACAATGCAGCTCGTACCATATTAGATTTACCAAAGTATGCATCAGCAACTCAGGCTCTTGATCAGCTGACATGGAAACCTTTAGTCTCTCGCCGCTGTTTTCATCGTCGCGTGACGATGTACAAATGTCAAAATGGTCTGGTTAATTTCAACCATGACTTTCGAAAGAATGCCGATCACGGTTATAACACCCGAGGTTCAGAGAAAATCCGGGTGCCTAAAACAAAGACAAACTGGGGGCAGCAAAGATTCATTGTGCATGCGGTAAAGGACTGGAATAGTGTGCCAGAACATATCAAACAGGCTGAAACACTAACACGTTTTAAAAACCTTTTAGTAACTAATTTTTAGACTTTTTATAGATTAATGCTTGTCGAAATGTTTTTCGATTATATGTACATTTGCATAGTATCTTAGTCCTAATTTTAACTTTTATTGATTTTTATTAACTTTTATTGACATTATATTATTTATGTAATAGTTCTATCAGGGCCCTACTGAAAATCGCTTTGCGAGTTAGGCTCCCTGTTAAAATATTATGATAATAATAATAATAATAATAATAATAATTTAATAAAGGCGCTATAATTCGCTACAGTCCAATTAACTTGTGTTATGCGATTATACTTTATGTGGTCAAATCAGACCAGAATTTACAGAATATTTGAAATCTTCTTATTAATTATACAAATCAGAAGGAAAGTTTTAATGAAAAGAAATTGTTGGGGTCACCGCACCCCTTTTCGTATTAAAGTAAGTTGAATGGTAGATTATAGAGCCATTGTACTGGTCAATGTTGCAATAGCAACTGCAATCCATGCCAGAAGTTTGAACTTTTAATTACTAGTTAACTATAGTTGGCATGTTGATTCCTATATTGCAGCAAGTTAATAAGCTAATTATTTATAAACAATATATTTTGTCTGGTCTAAGCTATCCGTATATTAAAGGACTATTATACCACAGTTACTGTATTACTGCTTCTATAGCCTTGCGAATATATAGGCAAATCGTTTGTTCAGATCAGTTAGCAGTAAATTTCTTCAGATCAGTTAGCCGAGTAAATTTTCACCAAAATATTTGCATATATATAAGCAGCTGTACCGTGAGTGCTGCAGTGTTTTTCTCCTACACAGCTAAAAATAGCACAGGTTGTTCCAGGATTTGAGGGAAAACTGGTTATCTTAGTTGGACAATATTGTTCGGCATTGTTTAACAATGCTGTTCAGCATTGTTGAACCAATAATGGTTGTTCATGGGAAAAACAATATTGATAGAACAAGAATGTTTGCTCTTATTTTAACAACTAATAGTATTGATGAGTGAACTATGTTGTATCTAGAAATACGAATCCGCAATAATCCCCTTGTTCGCCTTTTCTACCACTATACCCCCACCCCATCCCTAGAGTTTCTTTTCCCCATCCATGGTCCCAGTGCCCAGACCGCGTATTTGTATTTGTAGTCTTTGTCGATAAGATTTTGAACGTTATCTCGGCCAATATTTACTCGATTTCAATTATGAAAACAAATTTGGATTAGCGAGTCTAAATACATAACACACGTACCTATTATATTACGCAAACGTGTATTATACCCTTCATAAAAACCTCCTTATGCACTTAAACATTAATCGGCCATGTTTGTTCCTTTTTTCTCCCCAACGAATATTTGCCGATCAAATCGGATCACGCAAAAGGCGTACTCGGAACTTACCTATATCACTAAATTCTTGGCAGTTTACCACCTTTTCACTTTGCTATATATATATGTATATATATATGTATATATATATATATATATATATATATATATATATATATATATATATATATATATATATATATAGGTAATATTTGGCTAGGCTCTCGGCAACGGCTTCCGTAGCTCAGTGGTCAGAGCGCTGCACTAGCAATCGCAGGGTCGCGGGTTCAATTCCAGCCGGAAGGCCGCTAAGTTGCATTTTTCGCAACTGGTCCCGGTTTGGTCTTAAAATGTATGTATTCCAACACTCGAAATTTTCCTTCACCATAAATCCTTTCTATATATATATATATATATATATATATATATATATATATATATATATATATATATATATATATATATATATATATATATATATATATATATATATAACTATTCGTGAGAAATGTCCATGGGGTGCAGTATAACATTGTTCACACAGTTGGCCAGTACAACAACCAACTGGGACGGTAGTGACTATAACTGCAGCTAGCCTATGGAATAAATTTAGGATGAGCAACGCACACGCTCTAAACGAACATGAGTAGAATTAAACTGAACTTTTGTATTTGCTTTTATTTATTACTGCTCATGGCCCTGTTATATGCAGAACATTGATTTATTGATATCAAAAACATGTATTGGTCACCTACATCTTGTATATATAAAATTGTGCTGTACTTTTTCTTCTATATTTGTGACAAGGGATAACAGGGGAAACGATTGGCACACATGGTGCTGTGGCTGTCCATGATGTTCCCCACTTATAAAGCTTTGTTTTACTATTTGAATTTAACTTTTTTGACATCAAGAATAATCAAGATCAATACCTTCTAATTCTTTATATCATTATAAAAACAGCCTGATCCAGTAATTCAATTAATTGCTTATAATATTTGTATATATACATGTGAATCATGGTGTTTTGGTAACAGTATTTATAAATTGGGTCTAAAGTAGCTGAAGTGTATTGCATGTGATTACATATGATTTTTGATATATTTATGTATTAAATATTTCGCATGTGATTTTCCACACGTGTGAAATCATGTGATCACATGTGATTATGCACACAAATGTGATCACATGTTTCAAAATCACATGTGCAGAGCACATGTGAAATATTTACATGTGAAATCATGTGGAAAAGCCACTCTGCAGGAATGTTTGGGTTGGCTGAATTGTTGCAGGTTGTCAGATTTTGTTTTGCTGGAGCGCGGTTGATTTGTTTGCACTGTGATTTCGAGATACAAGTCACCTCCGCTTTTTATTTTTCCTTAAACTGTAGGGAAATTGATGGGCCTGGGACATAAAACTGTAACAATTTAATTACCATAACGATCGCTATGGAACTACAAGTATTTCATTGTTCCCCTAATAGTGGTCTTCACATGGTTCGACTTTGTCCCCTATGCTTAAGCACCACTATATAGTGGAAGAATTGATGTTTTAACTATATAGTGGAACCATAGAGTGGAAGAATTGATGTTTTAACTTTTAACTCCAAATCACATTCTATTCAATAACATGGTATAAGATATACAAGTTATTAATCATAAAGGTTATTTTTAGTGCCCTTGACAGTCGTAATAAATTTAATTTGATATGCACTTTAACTCTAGCTCACAACAGAGTTAATAGAAAGACAGCACTACTCAAGTTACATAAATATATTATTGCAGTCAATATATAAATATTATACAACATAAAAAACATTAATACGCGTACTATGAACAATAATTATATAGAACTGTGAACTAGAACTAATGTTTGTGACAGTGTGTCCAAGGCACAAACTGAGATATAGATCTGGGATATAAAGATCATTAAACTTTAACATCTTGGATATCTGTGATAATTATTTGTAATTTGGCTGTATTAAACTTGTAATGTACTACATACAATAGTCATGATCGTAATGATCAACCATATAAATATAAAATACGTACATACTTGATATATATGAAACTTTATTTTATAGGACCAATAAACAATACAGGCAATAAAGCTTATCAAAAATATTACAGTTACCTTAGTACATGTACAGCGTTCGCGTGTGTTGAGTCTCTTCGATTTCGGGTATTAATATCACAACCAGGGCCGTACAACCAACCATAGCAGCAGGGGGAACTGCCCCCCAGAAAAAAACGAAGGATATGTTTTTTTAAGGTTGATTATCAATTTATTATAGGTATTCAGACAATTATTTATTTGAGTGCTGAAATACGACGTAAACATAAATAATTCGTGTTGAAAATTTCAAATTGAAATGCATATTTTTGTTTCAACTTACACTTAATATGCTATGACCATGCAGCGATTTTGTTATAAAAGAGCGTGCGGTAGAACGTTGCTTACAGGGCGCTTGTTGCTTACGTGCATGTGGCAGCATGCGCAAAACATCGCAAACTAGATGGGTACCATACTACCAGCCACAAAACTACAGACTCCATTATGGTGCCCAGTGGCAAAAGATTCCGTTAAGAGCGAACCGCCGTGAACGTACTCGGGGTTGTATATGGCATACATCCAAAAAATTAACTCTTACTTACTTATCATGTAAGTTTATAATGTCAAAACATGTCTCCGATCCCGTGTTCTATCCACTGTTTTGTAGATGTATAGGGTAACAAAATATAAATAATCACCTCACATGCATTTGGTGCGACTGATAGCGCATGGGAATACATGAAACTTAATTTCGTTAACTTCGTTGGCTTGTTTATCCTCTGAATATTACCAGACCTTACAGATAAATTTTTCAGAATGTTCCTCGAAGAAATCGCCGGAAATGCACTCCTGGAGCTTTCAAAATTCAAAATTTTCTGGGGGCATGCCCCCAGACTCCCCTATAGGGCAAGAGAGGTTTCAGGCAAACCTGCGAACATACAATTCACAGGATTTGTCTTACTGCCCCCCTGCCAAAATAATCTTGCGCACGGCTATATATGATCACAACAACAGCATGTTTACCAGTGTCACTTAAAAATTCACTTGATCAATGTTTTTCGTTCTCCGACTTTACAGAATTTACATTTTTCATTACAATTCAATAACACATTTAAGCATAATTATGTTTGATCGATTCAATAAAACATGTAAACATAGATTTGATCGAGTACACATCAGCGTACGGTTATCGAGATCACGGACAAACCGTTCCAAAATCGCTCGTCATCTTTTAGTGTAGGCTACCGCGATCGGCGTGTGCGATTGTATTATAAGCTGAGTGTCAGTGTGTTTACGATTAAGATACTTGCCAGAAACATTTCTTATGAATCTTTGAGCGAACACTCGAGCAATATAGCGACCATGCAAAGAAGATGGCGCATGCAGATGAGCCTATCGCCTGGTTTCGCAATGCCTATCGGGATGATGCAATAATTGCAATTTGTCGACCCAAAAAATAAAAATATATATATACAGAAATTAATGCCACCGAAACCTAGAATCGGCTACCACCACAGGTGGTAACCCAACTAATTATGTATGGACATCTTTCACGCACTCATCAATATCAGACGATTTCATAATTTATAGTTTTAAATACGTACCAGGTATAGCTGGAATGAATCTCTTGTCATACGGCTTTAGCAAACTTTCCGCTACTTTTGTTTGTTCGTTTATGTACTCATGGATCTTTGACCTGCATTATAAAGAAAAATATATTTTTACTGATTTGTCACTGGATCACGCACTTTGTTCTTCAATCATATTCAGGTAGCATGAAAATGTATCACCATGATTAACATCTACCACATGCAGAGTACTTGACTCGAGCGAGATTCCGCAACTTCGGGATTCCTGTGGTCTATACTTGTCTTGTAGTTGAGCTATACCCCCAGCAACTGTGAACAGTGTATTAATTTTACCTATATATTTTTATTTCAGAATCATGAATATTTTTATTTCAGGGCAAAATTAAAATGTATCATGATGCACGATGATTGACTCAGCAGTGTATATAGGCTAATCTGCATGATGTTAATTTTCACAATATATGCGACCATAATATTGGGGTTTCTTTCGTAACTTTATATCAATAATATATTTGCATATATTAACCCTTACTTCACATTTGTTCTGGAGATATCCAGAATATCCAAATCGGTTATATAATGTTAGCGTATTTTCGTGTGTACTAAGACGACATTAACTCGCATACTGTAGCTTCAGTTATATGAAACTGTTTCGGCATTATGTAACGTAGTACGTACGTACCGTGTTGGTTCAGATTTTATACGTGGACCTTATATATAGCGGTGAACATAAATATTATTTACAGAAATAAAACTCAGACAGATAAACAGAAATTGATTCTCAAGGGATTCCTAACGACTCTTTTCCTATTGTTGGGTAAGAATGAACAGCAAACGGACGTCATTACCGCACTTCGCTATTGATTGACAAAATAACTATATATATATATATATATATATATATATATATTATATACTATATATATATATATATATATATATATATATATATATATATATATATATATATATATATATATATATATATATATATATATATATATATATATATATATATATATATATATATATATATATATATATATATATATATATATATAGATAGATTTTCGCTTACCTCAAAACTGGTTTTGAGGTAAGCGAAAATTTTTGAGGTAAGCGAAAATCTATTATTTGCTCTAACTATATGTTGTTGAGCACTCTTTGCATTTCGTAGACCAAAACCTACACGTATATATATATATATATATATATATATATATATATATATATATATATATATATATATATATATATATATATATATATATATATATATATATATATATATATATATATATATATATATATTATATACTATATATATCAAAGTTAAAAGGTAGACGTGAAGCAGTTTATAGGTTCTTTCAAAATAGGTACGCAGCGCGTACATGCGGAGACTGGTTTGGGAATAAAGATATCATGAAGTTTTCCTAAATCTCGTTGTTAAACAATAATATATCTATACATACTTTATTTTATTTTAGTGGTAGTGCATTAATTTACCAAGTGATAAGTAACACTCGCAAATGGTTTAATACATGCAAGCAAACATGGCTTCATACAGTGAAAGCTACTGTACCTCGCAGGTTAAATCACCTGACAAAAGTTTAATTTAAGCGTAATCACTTAATACCTGCACCAGCCTAGGTTGGACGGGAAAGGGAAAACAGTGCGCTAGGTCTGCTGAGTATATGGTCTGTTGCCTTGGACCGCACAAGACATCTGGCACAGTTTTTGGCTATATGGATCTCCCGGCCGGCATACGAGCGGGAATCGAAGTTGTAGCATTGCTAACCGAACGCTCAAACCACTGAGCTATATATCTGTCCATTCAGGCGGTAGAGTAACGTTTTTGTTTAATTTTTATAGCTGTAAACCGTACTTTTCGTGTACTCATATTACACGCATAGATATTTACCATCGTAAATTGTAGTCTATATATTTAAAGTATCAATAACAGACATCTAAATAAAATAGAAATAAAAGTGAAGCTTCTTCTTCACGTACTATACATACTGATTCAATGTCAACTGTGCAAATGAACAGACCAAGCAGACTTGAGAAAATAATAAACATAGAATCATTCTGCGCCAGTGAACATTTGATTTCTTTTCTATTTCAGGCATCCTTTCGCAGGTTACGGAATAAAAATACTTAGATGCAGTGTCATTCGAAAATAGACATCTTTAGTTCGTGATATTGTTTTCAGTCACTAAGTGAGCATAGAATTAACCGACGCCAAAGTCCTACTGCATGTTTTTAATTATATGTTGCTGATGGCGCAGGTGTTGTCAGTCATATCACTACGTTATTTAAACATTTTTTAATAAGTTGTATGAAAACTAATATAGTTGTCTAGTAGTTTATTGATAGATTTAGTCGGTATGCTTCCTCGTGTCAGCAAAGTACAGTCGCTGATTGACCGTACTTGTGAGTTTTATTTTGAAGGTGAGTATAATAATTTTATTTTTCCGTCATGTGAATTTGCGCAAATTCTCCAATATACAAATTGAGTCTCGTGTAGGTGAGTGTTCGTCAGATCTAAACCTTTCTTTAAGATAATCAACATAACCATATATTATTTATCTGACCATATATTATTTATATTGTCTGACTATGCAATTATAAGAGCTTCATAAATTAAACACAGCGGTGTTTACAAGACAACATGCACAGTTTTTCCCTATAGTCAACATCCCGGCAGGTGAATAGCATATATGAATTGAAATATACAATATAGAATACCATATGCCCTAACTTTATTCTAACTTTAATTTTTCACAAGAACCTATAGTTCAATAACTTATTTGGAATGACCTTGATACAAAATTTAATAGAATCATTATAATTTACTTTACAGCTTTTGTAACTTCTCTTATTGTAAATAGCTCTTGCTGTATTTTGAGCAAGTTATGATGGCAAATTCTTGTGCCAACATGTTTTAACCAAGCTTTATAATGTTTTCATTTAATGTTTAGTGATCCTTTGCATTTCAAATTTGTAAATAATAGTATTTCCTCTTTTTAACAAAAAATAGGTCCGACTACACTACAAGACAAACAATTTAAATACTGTATGTAATCTAGGGATCTTAATAAAAAGCCTTTTAAGGTTTCTATATAGTAGATCCCTACACCTAAAATGTAATAACTTTTTATGTAATACGTAGAATAATATATTATGGGCAAACAATAAAACAAAACTTTACTGAGCTATCAGGACTGTTATATAGTGGTCAAAGCAAGTTTACGTTCGATATTTGTACTGATTCAAATCACTTGTTCATCCTGGAAGGGTTCGTATTTAACGTCGGAAAATTTCAACGGAAAATTTCAATCCGAAGGTTCTTTTAATCTTTATAGGGTGACAGTTGGTGTAACCCGTGCTTTTAGTGTACTCATGTCGCAAGTCACACTCATCGCTATCACATCGTCAATTATAGCCTATGTTTAAAAGTATTAACTAGAAATAGTGTACGCAACTATGTCTCGCCCGTTTACCTTTGAATTCAGTAATTTATTTTTCTCAGAAATAGATAATTATTAAATTGATTTGCCACACGATTCCTCGCGCGCTCGCTATGTAGTTTACGCTATGAAATGTTTAAACAACTAATTGAGCTAGGAAGCTAGAAAGGAACATCAAGTATCTCAAGTGGTGTGCAAGTTGAGAGTTCAGATATGAGGATATCATACCAACAGACGACTTAACATATAGTAAAGTTTTAATAGGATAGACTGGAACAATTAAAGAAACAATTAATTGAGGAAGCGAAGGGAGTATTCGAAACTGATCAAGAAGTGAGAGAATTTGTAGGTGCACCAAACGCAAAAAGCTCAAGTGACGTGAAGATAGATCAATACCGTTTACGAGCATTAAATGATATTGATCTAATGAAAGAACTGTACAGTTCTATAAAAACGTTAGTGAAACAGCATAATTAAAAGCTGTTAGTATAATTTCTGAGCTTAAGCGAGTTCTGATTGGCTGACTGGTTAGTATAACTCTGAGATGATAGTCACTGCGTAACTTAGAAATCATACTTGAAAAGTGTTTTTGTGACCAGACTGAAAGTTTATTCGTTCCAGTCTGTCGCCTCTCGTAATCATCATTTTGAAGGAATTTTTTTCAAAATGGCAACTAATAAAGAGTCGAAAGGGCTCAAAAACTTACAGAATACCAGCTATAAATAAGGGGGTGTTTACTGGGCTGGCCCGGGTAACCTTGCTGATTTTCATTCGTATTTACATCAGGGAGCTAGCCCACCTATACCTCGGCTGGTGTGTTCACCAAGCTAACTGCATTTATTTTGCCACGATGCCCAAATAGGTACTGGCCAAGACGGTGTAAAAAACAAATGACTACATTGCAAAATTCCTATAGCCCGAGTTAACGCTAACGCCTAGCGGGCGTCTTGTTGTTAAATATCAATATATGTATGGGAATGGTGTACGACCATTTATTATATAGATGGGAGTGTTTTACTAAGAAATATGCAGAGACATATTTTCCATATCCTCACTAGTGAAAGTGAAACATTTTCCCACCTTTTTCATTGAATCTATATAATAAAAAGAAAATTACAAGGTGGCTTGAAGATATGAATTTTATCTCATTCGCTACGCTCATTCGTATAAAACATTGTTTTCACCACTCGAAGATAAAATTCATATCTTCACACCACCGTGTAATATCCTCTATATCTTGGAACTCTTTAGTACAAGATATTATTTTCAATCACTTTGTGAGCGTTGAATTAATCGACGCAAAAGTCCTGCTGTGTTTTTAAATTTTAATCGTATCTTGCTGGTGGCTCAGGTGTTGTCAGTGCCGCTGTTTATTAGTAAGCATGCATGCTTTAATAATTTTTATGACAACTATGTTATTTAAGCATATTTTAATACGTTCTATGAAAACTAATGTTGTAGTTGAGTTATGCTTTCTTATGTATGAGGTAATGTACACAGTTAAGCGATCACCCTTGAGAAATCGATAATTGATCGATTCTATACAGTATATTTGCATGCAGTTTTATTGTGAAGGAGTATGTTTTCCCGTCATGTGAATTTGCGCACATTCGCCAATATATGAATCGAGTCTCATGTGGTTGAGTGTTCGTCAGATCTAAGCCATTCTTTAAAACAATCAACATGAAAAGGCATAAAGGTGTAACCAATATTACCTGATCATATTTTATTTATCCCCATATTGCCTGAGCGCAAATTATAAGAGCTTCATAAATGAAGACTTCAAGACCAATGCACAGGAGTTATTTCCTATACAGACATCCCGGCAGGTGAATAAACATAATATATGAATTGAAATATACAATATAGAATACCACATACAACCTTTCTGATTTAAACTTTATTTTTTCTCAAGAACCTAGTTCAGTAACTCGCTAAGTTGTTGCTGCACAAGATGTAAATAACTCAGGAAAAATCCTGACCCTTGAGTGGGAATCGAACCTGCAACATCGCTAACCAGACACTCGCCGAGCTATCAAGACTCAAATGTCAAAGCAAGGTGATTCAAGACTGTTCATCATGAAAAGGGTTAGTATCGCAAAATAAAATAATTCCATCTCAGGTTCTTTTAATGATTATATGATGAAATGTTGTTGGTCTAACCAACAAGTCAACAACTAGTCAACAACAAATAAGTACAGAAATGCTTTTTCTTAGTACAACTTCTTTTGCATCTGTTGTAAACGCGTGCACAACAAACTATAAATACGTGTATGCAACAACCCCTGGGTGGCTGGCAACTGGTCTTTACTTTTGCCGATAATATAGGTATCATGTTTTAAGGTCGAATGCTCTGCCACACCCGCATGTCACATTTCATACTTTAAATTTCGGTATAGAAAGGTTAATCTATTAATCAGTCTTGTTTACTTTGCGGCCTGATCGGAAAGTTCTACTCGTTTTAACTTTCGGACTTCAAAGTTTGATATGTGTTTTGTCATTTATAAAGTTAACTTAAAATCATTTTATTCATCACATTGGCAAGTGGAACGTTGTTCGAATGAAAGAAATTTAAATGAATTTCATCGTAGAAACTTTCCAAATGGGGACGCTTTGTCGCTTCGAACTTCGAAGGCGTGTTATATGAAGATAAAGCTCAAATAATTGATCACAGGAAAAGCTAAAGTTGTTAGTGGTTTATTAATAAATATATGAAAAGTTGTATTACATAAGCTTCTATCTACTAAGACTCGAGAGTTCGAGCGGCAATTCTCGTATTTTTCTCCTTCTTCCAAATGTCGAGTTTTTTCTTTTCTTTTCTTTTTACTGTAAAAAACAACTATTATTTATTACTAAAACTATCCTATTTATTTTGATCCTTTCTCGTACATATAGGCCCAATTAATTAGGATGCTATCATACATCGAGCGAGGGGTTGTTGCGTAGACATATTTCTAGTAACAGTTTTGAAAAGCGAAAACGACGCTAGGATCACGAACTCCGATAAACTATATTACATATTCCGATGACGATATCTCAAGTTGAACAGTAAACTCTAACAACTCATACTATATATCAAATGAAAGCCTGAATAACATACTCGGACATGTTCTCTGTTTGAAACTGATTACTAACAGCAGTAGATACCCCCCATACAGGGTGTCCCAAAAAGGCTACCTTTTCAAATTCAAATTAGCCTGTTAATTCAAGAAACCTATTGTGGTTCTTTGAAATTCATTATCGCTTTTGAAGAATGCGTAAAAACACACAGTTTTATACACATGGGATATTAAACACAATAGGTTGTTTGAATTAACACGCTCATTTGAATTTGAAAAGGTAGCCTTTTTTTTGGGACACTCTGTATAGTGCCCAAAGGGATGCCGCCTCATTAGTATTTCAATAGAACAATAGGCAGAACAAAGAGCGTTACGTACAAGAAGTAATTAGTATTGTTAGCGTGACGAACACATAGCATGCCGCCTCATTAAATATTCGGTGTGACGCTCGGTGTGACGCCCGACGTACAAAAAGTAATTAGTATTGTTAGCGTGACGAACGCGTTGCGAACGCATAGAATGTCGCTTTATTAAATATCCCGTGTGAGGGACATGTGAGGGACGGAAGTAATTACCTCTAAGCCTTTTTCACCTTTGCGATCCCTAACCCTAGTCTCGTGTACCTTTGGGACCCCCATCGTATAGGTGAAGGCTAAAAGGGATGACTCAAAAGGACCTTTACATTTTTTAGAACTACTAATCCTAACCCTGATCTCAATCTTAATCCTAACCCCAACCCTAACCTTGATCCTAACCACAGAAAAAAACAGAAAGGTCCTTTTGAGTCATCCCTTTTAGCCTTCGCCGAACAACTGTTGGCATTGCTTTCAAAGCGTTGCTAGGCCAACTTATCCTATGGCCGATATTTGCATATTTCGCCTGAAAGCATGTGTAGAAACAAGGGCACTTATGGAGATATATAAAACCTTATTAATACGCGACACAAATATAGAGTTAAAAAATATTTATATCAGTTACAAACGTATACATATTTTTCAACGTTTACTTTAACGGGGCATAACTAACAGAAAGTAATTAGTATTGTTAGCCGTTTTATTAAATTATTATCATAATATTTTAACAGGGAGCCTAACTCGCAAAGCGATTTTCAGTAGGGCCCTGAATAAAATATTCCGTGTGAGGGACGGAAAGTAATTATCTAAGCCTCTTTCACCTTTACGATCCCTAACCCTAGTCTCGTGTACCTTTGGGACCCCCGTCGTGTACTACCATCATGCATAAGCCTACATTTAATTAGTCCCATCCGAACCATTCCGATTTTAATTCCGACTCCTTGACTCTCATCGGGACTCAGCGTTCGACTGAACCTATTGATTCAGCGTTCGATTGAACCTGTGTTTTCACCGCAGGAAAAAGGGGGTGGCACGAATACGAAATCGTACTTATTTTTAGAGCTAAATTAACATAGAAACGAGGCAGGATGAAACGGAGCGAGAAATCTAATTAAAATCAAACTACGACAAACCCAATCGCATAAATTATCGAGCATGGCGTTTTGTTATCGCTGTGACTATATGACCGGCAGCCGGTCACGGTTTATGAAAAACTAAATGACCGGCAGTCGGTAATCGTAACAATAATTCTAAAATAAACCCTAATCACAACCCAAATCCTAACCCTAACCCTAACCAAACCCTAACCATTAAAAATCAAGAGAAAATCGAAAGAAGACAATTGAAAAAAATTCACAAAAAAGATGTCCGTTGTGTGATTTGAACTCGCCAGATTCGGCCGTCGCAACAATGGAAACTGCCGGTTATATAGTCACTTCGTTTTGTTATAGCTTTAAGGCGACTTTAAACGAATTCCCTTCGTTTATCTACACTCTTCTTTTGTAATATGTCAGGAATAAAGACATACAAACACTTTATAGAAGGTACAAACGGTTTATTTTTTTAGCTATAGGAAATTACATATGCGGATATTAACAGCTAATTACACAATCGTTTTAGACAAATTGTCCGGCTCTTACAGTGTCCTCTAGTTTAACTTTAACACGCTGCCGTCCTCCGTTAACAACAAGTTGAGTTTCTTTCCTTTGTGCTCGACGGATTTTACATTGAGAACTTTGACACAACCAAAGACAGAGCAATTTCTACGTGTACGACCATTATCTCGAACTGTTTGCACCTCTAATGACTCACACGATATTCCGTGCTCTTCTATGACGTGCATATACTTCATCTCGCAGCTCCAGTTTATTGCGTATTTTCACGGGCAGATTTCCTTTTAATTTGCGGCCATATAACAGTTCTGCTGGATTCGGGATACTGCTGTCTATTGGCGTCGTACGAATACAAAGAAGTGCCATATCCGGATCGTTTCCACTCGATTTAGGTTTCTCTAGAGCATATTTTACGGTCTGAATTATTCTTTCTACAAAACCATTAGACTGGGGGTAATGTGGTGATGAAGTAACATGCGTAAATCCCCATCTCTCCGCAAACGCGCTGTATTGGGCAGCGCCAAACTGTGGTCCATTATCACTCACTACCTTTTGGGGGATTCCTTGCGCTCTGCAAATAACGTCTTGGTAAAATCAACAACAGCTTGGGCAGTGCAGTGGATGGGCATTTTCATTACGAATGGAAATTTTGAGTAGTACTAATCCGCTACTACCAAGTAATTGTCTCCATCAAACTGGAATAGATCTGTTCCGAGTACTTGCCATGGGTGTGTAGGAACTTCATGAGAAAGTAGCGTTTCCCTCATCTGCGACTTTCTGTTCTGTTGACATATGGGACACTGTGCGACAGTATCTTCTACATCTATCTTTATTTTTTTCTATATCCTTGTTAATGTTTACCCAGTACACGCAGCCCTTGGCTCTAAGCTTTGATTTATCTACTCCTTGATGACCTTCATGAAGCTTTGATAGGATGGAGTGTGTTAGACAGCTTGGAATAATAACGCGTTCGCCCTTTAACACCAGACTATCTTCCACCGACAGCTCATCTCTAAAATCCCAATATGGCTGAAGTTGTTTGTGTAGATCTCTCCTCTTGTCTGGCCACCCCACTACTATTGTCTCCTTCAGTTGCCTTAGGATAGGATCCTTCATTGTTTCCTACTTTATCTGGTCAAGTTTTGATGGTACAAACTGGACATGACTGACCTGAAGATCCAAGTCAATTGTTGTATTTTCCGTACTTGGACATCGAGATAGACTGTCTGCCACCAGCAGTTCTCTTCCTGGGAGATACTTAATCGTAACATCATACGTTTGAAGACGTAGTAACATTCTTTGTAGCTTTGGAGGTGCGGCTGTAAGAGGCTTCTGTTGAATCATCTCAAGTGGTTTATGATCCGACTCAACGATGAAAAGTTTTACGTGTGAAACCTTTCACACCCGAACACTACGGCGAGAAGTTCTCTCTCTATATTTGCATACGGTTGCTCTGTTTCACTCAGCGACTTAGACCCAAATGCTATCGGCTTTTATTTTGGATCAGTACTGCACCCAGACCTCTACCGGACGCATCAACTTGCACGACTGTTTCTTTTTCCGAATTGAAGTAAGTCAAAGTAGTCTCTCTACAAATGCTATCTTTAATTTTCTCAAGATCTCGTTGATGTGCCTCTGTCCATGCGAATTCAGTGTCTTTCTTTAGAAGATTTCGCAGGTTGGCAGTCTGTTCTGACAGTCTGGGAATGAATGGAGACATGTACGTGATGATACCCAAAAATTATTGCAGCTCAGTCTTGCTCCCGGGAGACTGTCTCTCTTTAATGACTTTCACTTTTTCAGGGTCCGGATGAACACCGTCCTTGTCATATATCATGCCAAATAATTTAATCTGCGGAACCTTGATCTCACATTTCTCACTATTGAAAATCAAGCCATGTTGTCTTGCTATTTCCGTCACGTTGTGCAAGTTCTGGTCGTGCTCAACTTCTGTTTTACCACACACTTCTATGTCATCTACTATGCTGATTGTTCCAGGGCATTTCTCAAGGATTTGATCCTTCTTATGTTGGAAGACATCTTGACTCATTACTAGTCCAAATGGAATTCTTAAGAAACAATATCTTCCAAACGGAGTGTTAATCGTGGTAAGACGAGAACTTTCTTCGTCTAATGACACTGACCAATATCAATTTTTAGCATCTAATTTACTGAAATACCTGGCTCCAGAAAACTTATGTGTGATCTCCTCGAGGGTTGGGGTCTTTTGATGACATCGTTTTATGGCCTTATTCAGATCTTTGGGGTTCAGGCATATGCGCAGTTTACCATTTCTTCGTCGTGACATGACTATGCTGTTCACCCAATCCGTTGGCTCTGTTATCTTTCTTATTACCTCCTTTTGTTCCATGTCATCCAATTCAGTTTTCAGTTCGTCTCTCAGATGTATTGAGCACTTCCGCGGTGCATGAATTACTGGGTGACTTCCTTCTTTCAAGACGATGTGATAGCTTCGAGGAAAGTTGCCCATCTTGTCAAATCTCTCAGGGTAGGCTACCCTCAAATCTTCGACTGTGTTGACGCGCCCAAGCTTCTTCTAATTTGGTTCGGCAGTGCTGGTCGAAGACACCATGGGAGACGCTTCCTTCACCTTGTTTATTTTGCAATGAAGTGATACCAGCTTATGATCCAAAGAACTTTGAAGACCAAGAATTGCCGGACCTTCTGATTCTACGATATAGAAATCGGTGTTGACCCATTTATCCCCGCTATATCGACACTGGAGTTGTATCGCCCCATACTGTGGTATCGTTGTTCCATTGTAGGCAGTGTGAGGGTTACATGTCGGTTCTTGACTGCGTTTTTCCGAGGAACATTTTGCTGAACATTCTCACTGGTAGAATATTGCCTTGCGCGCCTGTATCTATTTTTACCTTAAGGTCTGCTCGCATTCTACTACCACATTTAACTTTCAGATGTGTGTACGCTTCATCTTGTGTTTCTGAATGAGTTTGGTCACCAGTGTTGATGTCTGATACCGTGATGCTTTCTATTGTAAATTCTTCGAATTGGTCTCCATGATGTTCGGAAAATTCATCCTTTCTAATATCATGGAAATCCCTACTATTCTCTCTCTTCTGGCGGGTTTGCTTCCATTGACTTCTCGGAAAGGATTGGCTTGGTATTGGCAAATCAGTCGAACTAGATCTACACACTTTTTTCCAGTGATTCAGTTTTTTGCATCGATGACATTTTGTCCCATATGCAGGACATTTATCTCGCGACGACTTAGCATGATAACCTCTACAGTTACGGCAGCTTTCTTCCTTTCGCACTTCATGCACAACGGCTTCTTCGCGCTGTACTTGTGCTAACTCCTTCATATGCAAGATAGTCGCTTCGTGCGTTATCCCAAGGTCAATTGCTTTCTCGAGTGTTAGCGATTGATCAATGGCTAAAAGCTGTTTTTTAACTCGCTGTGATACGTTCCGGCTATTAACTGCTCTATCACTCTGTCTTCAAATTCCTTTTCATCTCGTAGATTACATTTAAAAGCTTGTAATTTCAATCTTGACACGAACTCATCGATACCTTCATTCTCTTGTTGTCTGAATTTTTGTAAGTACAAACGGGCTACGCGAAAATGTTCTCTTGGTTGAATTTGGGAAATAAACTTGCTCCATACAATTTCTTTCAGAGTCTTTTTGATCAGTTTCATTTAGATCCCACGAATTAAACATTTTAATGCCGCTAGCGCCGGTGAATAATAAGTTATGGTCTACCTGCTTTTCTTTCTTTATGTCTTTAACCGAGAAGTAGAGCTCGCATTGTTGCTTGAACATTTTAATAGCACCGCCTTGATCTGGATTTGACAGTCCATACGAGGTGTAATTGACTCAGACATTCTCACTCTTGTCGTAAGTGCAAAGTCACTTTCTATTTATACAGTTATTATTTTGCTTACACGTTCTCGCTTTCACTATCTCGAATATTTCAGTTCTATATCAGCGACGGGTTTTCAAGTGTTCAATTCACTGAAGCGAAGCAAGGTACAAAGTTCGCCCTTGCACGCAAGATATTATTTGTGCTATTTTCAAACGTTCATTACTAAGTATAAATTTTAAGACAAGGATACTATAAGGATACTGCCAAGATATTTGAGTTACTGCCGTCTTCTTGCTGACTTGCATACCCCGTGACAGCTTTCGTTTCGAACTCGTCTTCGTGCTTGGTTATATTCGGGAGTTCTAATTCCTTTAAATTCCTGTACTTTGTCAATAACTTGCAAAACTCTTTCCAATAATCTGACATAAGGTTGATCTCACCGCTGCCACCATGTAAACGATTCAATTTATAAAATACTTTATCCAATCCATTCAGCTGATGTCTACAGCATGACTAGCTAGTTGTTTCACACACATGCCAGCCGTGGTCCTACATGTCATATAATTTATGCGCATCTATTACATGGTCCTAATTCTAATTTAGGCCAATATATTACAGTAGGAGGGAGTTTATACGATCATCACGCTCCCTTCACGCTATCGTACCCAGACATAGGATTCAATCTTAGGATTCAATGATTCAATGTTAGGATTCAATGACTCAATCTTAGGATTCAATGATTCAATCTTAGGATTCAATGATTCAATCTTAGGATTCAATGATTCAATCTTAGGATTCAATGATTCAATCTTAGGATTCAATGATTCAATCTTAGGATTCAATGATTCAATCTTAGGATTCAATGATTCAATCATCGCACAAAAGAGTGATATCGGTTTATGCTTGACAGTCACTGTGTGAACATGTCTTACGTTTGTGAAAAATCATTCGCTACATCAAGAAATCGATAGAAAAATATAAACTAAAGTAAAGCGGTTTATCACATTCAAAGCGTTGCTAGGTTGCCTATAGATAAGACAAATATTTGCACGTTTCGCATCAGAGCACATGTAGAAATATTGGCGCGTAAGTCATTAAAGGAATAAAACGAAAGGACATCACAATATAAGGTTTCCTGGCAGGTGAAGTATATTTATCTCTAAGATATTTAAATTGGTTTCGTAGCTGGTTAACCAATATGATATCTTGTCGTTGCGATAGGAACTGCGTTTCTCATTAGGATTCCAAGGCTGTATCGTTTCCTCTTTAGCTTTTATAACCATTTATGTAGTGTTTTTCTTTCCTTTAGTTTTAGGATTGTGTGTGCAGAAGTAACTACGTGTTTAAATCTTCGTTTTTTCGGTTCTCCACAAGTTAATGATCTCGTATATAAAGTCGAAGGTTCATGGCTCGTGTCCATTCTTTATTTTCTCCGTCACAGAACCAAAATGTGCCATTCTTCGTTGTTGAGGTAGAAGCGGGTTTTCCACGAAGACACTTCATTGCGGTGATGTTACGTTGAAGAGAATTAGTACTCGAATGGAACGACGCTGTATTTACTCTACGGTTACAGAACTGTTAATCGCCCCATATGCCCCCCCAAAACACCCCAAATGGCCCGGAGGGCCTTTTTCGTGGCCCTGTGGCCCGTTTGAGAAAGATACCTACTATCCCCGCTCACCTCCACGAATACCTCTCCCTCACAATTCACCCATCCACCCCACAAATCGCCATATAGCCGAAATTGTGACCCGCTGCATGCGAAGTTAAAGTAAATTTAAAAGTTAAAATTAAAAGTTAAAGCAAAGTTAAAGTAAAGTTAAAATTTAAAGTTAAAGTTAAAAGTTTAAACTGCTACGACTGCTACCTCTAGAGGACTGCTACCTCTGTCCTATTGGCACGAGTACCTGGACTTAGTATACCTTTTTAAAGCATTAGTTGGTTCATGTGACTCTTACATTTCTATTAATTCCTCCAGCCGTGTAACAAGACGTACAAACCGATCAAATGAATTTGTTTTAAATATCCCTAAAGTGAATAGCGTAACTTTTCAGAACCGTTTCTGCTGTAGAAGCCCTAGGATATTCAACTCTCTACCATCACATCTGCGCATTATACTTTAACTTTGCTTTAACTTTTAATTTTAACTTTTGAATTTACTTTAACTTCGCATGCAGTGGGTCACAATTTCGGCTATATGGTGATTTGAGGGGTGGATGGGTGAATTGTGAGGGAGAAGTATTTATGGAGGTGAGCGGGGATAGTAGGTATATTTCTCAAACGGGCCACGAAAAAGGCCCTCCGGGCCATTTGGGGTGTTTTGGGGGCATATGGGGCGATTAACAGTTCTGTGACCGTATATTACTCGACAGCGTCGTTCCATTCGAGTACTGATTCTCTTCAACGTAACATCACCGCAATGAAGTGTCTTCGTGGAAAACCCGCTTCTACCTCAACAACGAAGAATGGCACATTTTGGTTCTGTGACGGAGAAAATAAAGAATGGACACGAGCGATGAACCTTCGACTTTATATACGAGATCATCAACTTGTGGAGAACCGAAAAGACGAAGATTTAAACACACAATTACTTGTGTATTAGGGAATAAAATAAAATTAAAGTGTATTTTCATCACTCGCCTGACAATTATAGATTGCCTTTCTTCCAAGGGTAGTTGGTGAAAGTACAACAAATGGTTTGCTAATCTCAATAAACTTTTCTCTGCGCAGATGTGTTGTCTTATGTGTCCGAGGTCACATATGTCTTATGTGTCCGTATTATAAATTGTCTTTGGATAACGACCTTAAATCGTAGGCCCTCGGAACCCGTATCAATTGGGCTTCTCGCCTGTTGGGGTATTCCGTTCAACTGAGAGTGATAAATCTACTAAACTATGGTGATGGTCCGTTTTAGTTTATATTTTTATATTTCCACACGTTTTAAATCCTTAACAGTTGTTCACACTGCTTCCCAAAGTGTTTCTTCGACACAGGAATCGCTTAATCGATAAACGAAGGTTAGATAAGTGATAATTCTCCCGAAATGATTACTCTGCAAGTTATTACTGCCGATTTGAACGCTTATGCTATCAAACATGTAATCCTTTAATTACGCTTAATGGCTCCGACGCTTTATCTAAGATCAGGTGGACACATTTATTCAAGCTGCTAAGTTTAGTAGTCTGCTTTATATCTTCGTCCTAACTCCTCACTCGGTCGTTCTCTATGAAGTAAAGCCGTTCAAGTAAACCAATTTCAATATCTTAGAGATAAATATACTTCACCTGCCAGGAAACCTTATTTCGTGATGTTCTTTTGTTTGATTCCTTTAATGACTTACGCGCCAATATTTCTACACGTGCTCTGAGGCGAAATATGCAACTATTTGTCTTAGCTATAGGCAACCTAGCAACGCTTTGAACGTGATAAACCGCTTTACCTTTAGTTTATATTTTTCTATCGATTACTTGATGTAGCGAATGATTTTCACAGACTTCACAAACGTAAGACAGTCAAGCATAACCCGATATCACTCTTTCGTGCGATGATTGAATCATTGAATCCTAAGATTGAATCATTGAATCCTAAGATTGAATCATTGAATCCTAAGATTTGAATCATTGAATCCTAAGATTGAATCATTGAATCCTAAGATTGAATCATTGAATCCTAAGATTGAATCATTGAATCCTAAGATTGAATAATTGAATCCTAAGATTGAATCATTGAATCCTAAGATTGAATCATAGAATCCTAAGACTGAATCCCAAGGTTGAATCATTGAATCCTAAGATTGAATCATTGAATCCTAAGACTGAATCATTGAATCCTAAGATTGAATCATTGATAATGATTGATTGATTGATAATGGGTCGTACACTTAGAAATTGCCCTGTCGTTGGTTGTGGAAGCACTAATCTTGTTAGATTGGCAAACCATCTCGATCAGATACATCATATGATATCGAAGAACGCTCTAAGTAGTTAAAATGGAGTAAAATTAGAATGTGTGTACCTCTACAGAGTGAACAGTCTGCCGCAGATAGTAAAGAATTAAATCTGGCGAAAACTTTGGAAAATCTTATAATGCGGCAAGAGGAAATGGAAACAAACTTTAATGATTATTTAAAAGCTGCAAGATTACGGCATGGAGAAACTGTTGTTAATAAACAACAAAAGCGGGGGAAATCTAAATCCCATACAAAGTCAAAGAGCGAACACATCTTTGACAGTGGAAAAACAATCGGTATCTATAAGAAGTGGCTGCGTAGCTAATTTGTAAATACAACGCTTCGTGTCAAAGTTCTCAATGTAAAATCCGTCGAGCACAAAGGAAAGAAACGCAACTTGTTGTTAACGGAGGACGGCAGCGTGTTAAAGTTAAACGCTCCAAACTAGAGGACACTGTAAGAGCCGGACAATTTGTCTAAAATGATTGTGTAATTAGCTGTTAATATCCGCATATGTAATTTCATATAGCTAAAAAAATAAACCGTTTGTACCTTCTATAAAGTGTTTGTATGTCTTTATTCCTAACATATTACAAAACAGAGTGTAGATAAACGAAGGGAAATCAATTCGTTTAAACTCGCATTAAAGCTATAACAAAACGCCGTGGATGCTCGATAATTTATACGATTGGGTTTATCGTAGTTTGAATTTTAATTAGATTTCTCGCTCCGTTTCACCCTGCCTCGTTTCTATGTTTTGCCACCCACTTTTCCTGCGGTGAAAACACAGGTTCAATCGAACGCTGAATCCATACGTTCAGTCGAACGCTGAGTCCCGACGGGAGTCAATGAGTCGGAATGGAAATCGGAATGGTTCGGATGGGACTAATTAAATTTAGGCTTATGCATGAGGGTGGAAGAGGAACTTCCATTCGCAACACACACAGAGCGCCGCCTTAGTATACGATGGGGGTCCCAAAGGTACACGAGACGAGGGTTAAGGATCGTAAAGGTGAAAGAGGCTTAGATAATTACTTCCGTCCCTCACACGGAATATTTAATAAAACGGCTAACAATACTAATTACTTTCTACTATAGATATGCCCCGTTAAAGTAAACGTTGAAAAATATGTATACGTTTGTAACTGATATAAATATTTTTTAACTCTATAATTGTGTCGCGTATTAATAAGGTTTTATATATCTCCATAAGTGCCCTTGTTTCTACACATGCTTTCAGGCGAAATATGCAAATATCGGCCATAGGATAAGTTGGCCTAGCAACGCTTTGAAAGCAATGCCAACAGTTGTTCGGCGAAGGCTAAAAGGGATGACTCAAAAGGACCTTTCTGGTTTTTTCTGGTTTTTTATTTTTCGTTAGCTTATGGATAGCTACGGTTATGACTAGGTTTAAGGTTATGATCAAGGTTAGGATCAAGGTTATGGTTGGTGTTAGGATTAAGATTGAGATCAGGGTTAGGATTAGTAGTTCTAAAAAATGTAAAGGTCCTTTTGAGTCATCCCTTTTAGCCTTCACCCAGTTGTTCACACTGCTTCCCGAAGTGTTACTTCGACATATGAATCGCTTAATTGATAAACGAAGGTTAGATAAGTGATAATTCTCCCGAAATGATTGCTCGGCTAGTTATTTCTGCCGATTTGAACGCTTATGCTATCAAACATGTAATCCTTTAATTACGCTTAATGGCTCCCAAGCTTTTATCGACGATCAGGCGAACAAATTTATTGAAGCTGCTAATTTTAGTTAGTCCGCTTAATATCCTCGTTCTAACTCCTCGCTCCGTCGTTCTCTATGAAGTAAAGCCGTTAAACCAATTTAAAACTCTTAGATATTATACTTTTTCTGCCAGGAAACCTTATTTTGTAATTCCTGATCATTATGCGAATGGTTTCTTCAGAATACTTTACCGCCAAAACTAAGTAGCGATTTATTATTTTTCTATGTCGATGCGTTTGAGATCTTGGACAGTTCTTCACACTGTTTCCCGAAATATTTCTTCCCCCATTGGAATCCCGTACACTAACGCGAGATAATTAGCGATAATTCGGCCAAAATTGTTAGGGTTCATTTAGGCTTATGCAAATCTTAACCTTAACAACGTAAATATACATCATGACAACGGCGTCATAAAATAGCCGGGTCATCCAGTTTAACTAAGACGGTTTATATTTATATTTTTGCAATATGTTTGAGATCTTGAACAGTTCTTCGCACTGTTTTCCGAAGTGTTTCTTCATCATAGGAATTGTGTACACTAAAGCGAGATAAGCCATAATACGGCCAAATTATTAGGGTTCGTCTCTTTGTATAGATGCGGTGAAAACACAGGTTCAGTCGAACGCTGAGACAGACATATAGGTTCAATCGAACGCTTAGGCAATCGCACGACTCCCAATGCGAGTCAAGGAGTCGGAATTGAAATCGGTGATATTCCAAATATAATTAAATTTAGGGTTATGAAAGTGGAATAGGGGTTGAGGCGTTCTTAACGCTAATTACTTCACACAGAGAGCCACCTAAGTATACGATGGGGTTCCCAAAGGTACACGAGACTAGGGTTAGGGATCGTAAAGGTGAAAGAGGCTTAGAGGTAATTACTTCCGTCCCTCACATGTCCATCACACGGAATATTTAATAAAATCTGCACAAATTGTTTCACTTGAATATATTATATCAAATACACGAATACAACTGCATTTTTATGCAACTGTTCAACTTACATCTGTTTAATATTACACATGTTCATGAACTACTATTATTGTGAATAAATGTTGAGAACTAGTGGTCTTAATAAAAAGCCTGTAAAGGCTTCTAGTAGATCCCTAGCCCTACAGCAATTATAAATATTTGTAAATAATAAATGAAAGTTGTAAATGGGCAAATAAACTGGAAAAAAAGAACGGTTACAGCATGCACAAGGGGGTCAACAAGGCGGGGGATATGTGAGACATCCGCAAATGTGCTTGGTTGTTCGTAATGAATGTCTTACCTAGGGGTGCACCGGATTTAGTATCTGGTCGGATAGTAAATAATCTCACTATCCGGTATCTAGCCGGATATTTCTATTATCCGGCCGGATATCGGATAATTTGTTTTTGACAGTTTTCCAAGGGCCAAGGCATATTAAATTTGTGTTTATTCAAACAAATATATAAAAAATATATATAAAAATTTACTGTTCCAGTAATGTTGGTTATGGTTAACTATCTTCTTAAACAGACAAAATATATCAACTTCAAAAACATCAAAACAATAAGTTCAGTAATGAAATTTAGTAACAATATAGCTCACAGACAAAGTCGCTTATAACAGTTAACACTTAACACGTTTCAATAATGCCTCTTCAATTTGTTTACGTTTATCTATTAATCTATTTCATACAAAACAGTTTATAAATTATAATTTCATATCTATTTTTTAATATTTTACATGCATGTTTAGAACCAAGTTGGATGAATCTTTTCTTTTTCAATTTTTCATATTTTAATACTATTTTACTTGAAAAATACAGTACTATTTGAGACTGCAGTTATAACAATGTTATTGTTATAACTGCATGTTCAATCGATGATTAATTGCAAGTTTATCAAATTTCAAAGGGTTACCGGTATTTATAAATGAAATGTATCCGTGTTTCGGATCCGTGTTTCCTTCAAGTTAATATGGAAACACTCATTGGAAGAACTCAAAATAACGATAAAACACTTGCCCTTTGGGCCAGTGTTGAGTGTTCCCAACTACAAATATGCCACATTCCAACCTTTCAACTTGTGTTTTTCTATCAACTCGATGGAAACATCGAAAATATTTCATATTCCTAAATATTACATATGAGAATACCGAAAACATGTCTTTATATAGATACGATCCTGGTACATATTAGCGCAGATACATGTACGCCTGAGCGGATCTATTTTTAATTCATCGAGTGACATATTTACATCTGGAAGTTCGACAAAAATGAAACAAAACAAAAATATTTTGTGTTTAAGAACACAGTGGATTTCTTGGGAAATTCCGAGGTTGCGCTTTTTTTATACACCCTGTATAAAGAGTTACTAACAAAGTTTGCAAAATCTTTGGCATTCTTGACTGAGTATTCAGTGTTGCTCTGAAGACATTTCAAAACGGAAGCCAAGGCCCAAGTACTTTGAGATGAAATTACTTGCATGAAAAGTAATCTGTATGCGGTTGTTGTAAAGTGTGTATAAAAAAATGGAACCCTTAGCAAATTAATTAGTATTCTTTTAAAACAAACTATTGTGGTAGATTCAAAGCCTAGACACCTCTGAGCCATAGGAACAGAAAAAGCTTTTAAATACTTTCACCATGCATGCCGAGATAACGTTCAAAATCTTATCATAGTTAATATCTCAACCGAAAACGTTGCACCACGGGCGGAAAGGGAGGGTGGTGCACGCCATTTATCCTGGTCAGCGGCAAATAGTCGTCTTCTGGACGATCCTTTTATTAGTATTAAGGTTAGTAATTGGATTTTTACTAGCTTTCCTGTGTCGCAGGGGTTAGGGTTAACCCATTGGGCGGGGGGTTAGGGTTAGGATCTAAGTTGTTTTGGGGTTAGCATGCAGTTCTCTGATGTATATCATATTATCATAATATAAGCATCTCTCGCAGATACTAAAAAAGATCGTTCAGAAGACGATTGCTTGCCTCTCCGCCCGTGGTGTAACGTTTCCCAATATCAACAGAGACTACAAATACAAATACGCGGTCTGGGCACTGGGGATCATGGATGGGGAAACGAAACTCTAGGTTTGGGGGCGCGCGTAGTGGTAGAAAAGGCGAGCGAGGGGATTATTGCGGATTTGTATTTCTAGTTAGATTAATAAAGAACACTGGGAAATCTTGGTTGCGTCTATCTTGGGTTTCAAGGAACTCGTCAAGTTGGGAACGACAATCGACATCGTCGGTACAATTGTACTCGTTCTTTGAAATAATGAATTTCTTGAAAAATGAACAGAAGTTTATTTTTTACAAAAACAAAGCTGTCGAAAATGAAAGAACTCGACTTTTGACCCGCAGCCTCATGGTTCGCAAAAGCCTGACGGGACATATTATTGCGCAATTATGTAGATTTGTGGAACCCCAAAAATAAAAATAAAAATTGAAGCCTAATTTAAGACTCGTGCTACCACAGGTGGCACGGGAAGAGAGAAACATGAACACCGGACTCTAACCTACGGCTCTTTTCCCCGCCAAACGTTTCAACGACAGCTGACACTTTAAAATTTCAAATTTCAAATCAAAAGTGCTACGTATTCGCTTGAATCCCTGAAACGACGACTCAGTTCACTGTCCGACTTGAGCTTACATGGTATATTCGTTTTTATAGTTACTAGTTTTCGAAATCATTGTTAATTTCATCACATTGGCAAGACGTTTCTCGATGTGAATGGATTTATTCAGTCGCAGAAACTTTCATAAAACTGGCGACAGGTGTCCAAAATCGAAGAGAAGCTCCAACAAAAGCTGATACCTTGAATCCCCAGTTAGGTTGGCAAAATAAACGCCATAGTAGCAGCATTTGAATGAATATTCTGCTTTAATATCGGCCCTTGTCCCCTCGAGTCCCTCATCACGGGAATCCTAACGTTTCCAATCTCACATTCAGTTTATTTGTATATATTCAGGATCAACGTAGGTGTGTCCCAGTCCATTACGCGCCGACACACGTTCGTTGCCCTGTTTACGGGGCAGAAAGTATCGCCAAAACACCAGCAATCAACGCGAAATACGGCTTGCTAAGAAAAAAAACGCAACGATACTATTAGGTCAAAAGACCGTCAACAAAGGCGACAAGTTTGGTGATGCTTACAATATTAAATGCTGCTAGGTAAGCGACTTCGTTTATATGTTAGTCAGGCTTGGAGAGATCAGTAAGGTAAAGAGAACAGAACAGAAGTTGTAAACAGAACAATGATTAACGAGCTCATAGTTTAGACCAGTTTCGTCTTTGAATCTTTGTTATGTACTGCCTTGCAGCTCAATCTTACTTTAGCAAATTTGAGCAACACTTAATTTGCTATGAGTGAACTATGCAAATTTCAATGATTTTCGGCTGGTTTATTTTCGGCCGATTCGTAGTGTTGTCGCGTTCTTGTTTTCTCGGCTACCACAATGAGTAGCCTTGCCGTTGTCCTCAATGTTTTCGACTCTTGGTTGATTTGAGAGAGATGCATGGTAATCACAATCCTGTCAAGTGAAAGACTTAAATGTGAAAGTAAATAAAGCACAAAGAACTAGTGCTGTTTATTAAAGAATCAATGAATTTAATATTTAGAGTGGAAAATTAGAATGTACTGTATATATACCATTTAAATTATGCGCTTTATAATTTTGCAGAATAACAAATGTTAAAGCAGCAGTGCCACCCGCTGCGCATCCGGTAACTTGAAAAAGTTGGGTGAACTTTTTAAGTTTTGAAATTCAATATGGCGTCTAATCATGGCGCCGTGCACAATAAAATTCATAACACAAATCCTGTCATGACATGCATATTTAAATGCACCATTATAAACTCATTACTTTATTATATAAATTCATGTAGTCTGAAACAGCGCAAAAAACGTTTTGTCATTAAAGTGTCACAATTACACTGCAAGAAAAGCTCAACATGGAAAACGTTCAAGATACGAGAACAATCATATTTCGCATATTTCTGGTCATAGGCAACATATGTTTTGGAAGCGGTGTTTTCTATGTTTTAGAACGGGACCAAGGTTCGAACGAAGTGTTGAAACGCTTGGAAATAGATTATAATGAAACAATGAAGAATATCCTGAAGCGCTGTACGTGATCGACAAACGACTCCGTGTTGGCGGGGATGATGAAGGAAATCCATCGTACTTTCCTACAACATACTCTTGCTAAACCATGAAGATTCGTTGATAACCACCATTGGTTAGTTCATCCATTTTCTGATACATACACTTAAACTTTTGCCTTGATTATAATAAGTAAAGAAATTTGGTACTCTATGCCTGTGTTTAACTGCGAGAAATGTTATTTCTTTAGCACGAGGATGACACAATTGCAAGACTGTCACTGTACGAAATAATCCTCAGTCATGAATCGATGTTAATAAGTCACTAACATCACACAGTGTCGTGCATCTTGCCGTAGACGTGGTCCGTGAAAAAATAGAAAGTGATGATACCTTATCTAACAGAACTGATCTATCCATGGATAACATTATCAAACTTTTAAAATTTGTTTTAAACCATAGTTTTTTCATTTACAACAAAGTCTATTATAAACAAATTTTCGGCTGCGCCATGGGGTCGCCTGTAAGTGCCATTATTGCCAATCTTGTAATGCAATTCATCGAAGAAAAAGCCATTCAATCAGCTTGCACTCCTCCTAAATGGTGGTATAGGTTTGTTGATGACAGCCATTCATGCCTTCATGAGGACGACATCGAAGATTTTCTAACACATTTAAACAGCATTAATCTTCATATTAATTTTACAATGGAAATGGAAAAAGACGAGTGCTTACCTTTCCTGGATATATTAACGAAACGACACGAGAATAACATAACTATGGAAGTATACCGGAAACCAACACACACGGACAATTATTTGGACTTCAGTTCTTGCCATTCCAGCCAACACAAGCGGTCTGTGGTTAAGACATTACTAGATAGAGCAAAGAAAATTCCATCTACGACACCAGGTAAAATTGGCGAAGCTAAGTACGTGCGTGCGGTCCTGAGAGAAAATGGTTATCCTATTGGTTTCCTAAATAGTTGCAATCAACAACCGAACAACAATAGTACACAGAGGGAAACAAGACAAATTAACGCAAATTACTTTTATACAACATTTACCATACATCCAAGGAGTATCTGAAAAGTTAGCTAGGATCCTAAGAAAAGAGGGGATCAAAGTAGCGTACAAGCCTGTTAATATACTATCTCAGATTTTCAACAAACCAAAGGACAAAAGAGACAAAGATCAAACAACGGGAATCGTATATAAATTACCTTGCAAGGACTGTGATTTCGTGTATTATGGTCCTTAAGACCAGATCAAAAGAACATCAAAAAGCTTGTTTCATAAATGACCGGAATTCCAAAGTGGCCCAACACGCAAACAATGAACACCATGCATTCGATTTCACAAATATATCCATCGTAGACAAGGAGAATAATTGGCACAAAAGAACCTTTCTTGAAGCGTGGCATTCAATCTCTGACACAAAAGCAGGAAATTAACACATACAAATTCCATCTATGTATAAAACCCTGATGACTATTCTTTAATTATGCTAATTTAGTTTTTTATCTTGACAGTTATGTAAATATACTTTTTATCTTGTATATATACGCCTATATTTCGGCCTTCAAAACATTTTTAACTGAGGAAGACTAGAGTTTTCTAGTCGAAACGTCTTTGTACCAACATTTTAGTCAGTGTCAAACAAATATATTTTAATAAATATCTGTAGCTTATATATATATATATATATATATATATATATATATATATATATATATATATATATATATATATATATATATATATATATATTATTATTATTTGTAAACCTTATCTTGGGTAGAATATTCGCGTCGACTTAACTGAATACCGGCGCCTAAAGTTTATCTAAATGATCGTATCTATTATTGTCCTGTGACAAGGTACACAATTCCTGTCACATTTTTAATTACTATCTGTCATCTGTTTCCTTAAAAGCTTTTTGTTGTCTTTAATTAGAGCATAGTGAACTTATACAGGCACACATTTGTTGAATTAGTTTAATTAAATGTCGCATAATTTTAAGCGAAGGAGAAGCTTCGAGTTATTTACATTAGTTGTTTACCTATATTTCGTAACGAACCTTTAAAGTCGAATTGCTTCTTAAATACCTTATAAAACTGTAAAATAAAATAGCGAATTTGTAGCTTATGACATCTCCTATCTTACCATGTCAATTTAGTCAAGAACTTTAATAATTTACTACACGGAAAAACTTTTCAAATGATTTGCCTTGGTCAGCACATTCCAAAGCAACGCTTTTATTTGGTCGAACAAGAGACTCAGTCCAAATCTATCTGATTGGTTGATCTACGATTATAACTATCAATCACTTTGACCCGCAAGAAAGCATAAAAAGGGACGCCTCTTCCTGAACCAGCAGAATATAGAGAGCTGAGCTGAGCAGAACCTAACGAGAAAGAACAGCAAAGTATAAGCAGAGCAAAGAGAAACGACCCAACTAAGAAGAGAACCTTTGAACGTTATCCCTTGAACTTATCCTTTAAACATTATCCTTTTGAACCTATTATAATTGAACTTTTGTCGTTGAATTGTCGTTGAATTTTAATTTGTCAAGTAACATTCGCAGTCCGTAATAAAGATCCTGCTCCTCCACAAACCGTGTCAGCTCTACCATTATTCAAAGCTAAATAACCCCATAACAATTGGTAGAGGATACTACCCTCTTGAACATATAACAATTGGTGGAGAATCCATGCTGCGGATTACCGACTGGATCAACAACAACCTCTTCCTCGTCGTCACTGGGTCCTCTGCTTCGAGTGCCCTCAGTGTTACGCACTGCTAGTGCACCCTGAACACGGCCACCAGTGCCCCGGTCCGATCGCGACAACCATGCAGAAGCAAGAACCTCCTACAGCATTCATCGCCAACTACAACCCTCGCAACCGAAAAACTACCTACTGACCGCCCAAATTGTAACAAGTACCGCGCGAGCCGTTCTCGCCAACCAACCTGCGACCCGAACGCGCTGCAGCTGGAGCCGAATTTGTATTGATGTCCGACCCAATACAAGGCAATCCGTACTACTTTTGATCTGTTTTTCCTCCGAACTGCGAAGTTTCGAACTTTATTACTTATTATCTGATCTTATTATCGAAGATTAACTTATTATTCCTCCTCCTTCTAGTTCTTTTTCTTCAATTTTATCTTTACTGGAAGAAACCGAATTTCCTTATCTTCCTTCTGACCTAGAAATGCAGGACGGACATTATGCTAACATACCAGCCGAGTTACTCTACCTTCTTGATAACATGACTACACAACTTAACCATGTTCAGGAGCAAGTAGCCACTGTAGGTACCACATCAGGCGGTGTCGAACCCCCAACATTTTCTAGCGCTCCCTCGGAAGATGTGGATGAGCGGCTCGAATTACGCTTTAACACCAGGCGATTTTTTCAACAACAACCAGATGACATAAAAGCTAATTTAGCGCAACTACAAGCAGCATTACGAGAAGGATTTACAACTCCTGACCAAAACTTTTTACGGCGACAAGAACTTAACACACGGAAACAAGGCGCATTCGAACTATACTAGAGCAATATATTAATGATGTAGGTTCCCAAGGCCAGATCGAGCTTACGGCTTACGAACGTGCAACTCCTCATGTTTTCTACAAGGCTTACGCGACGATTTGAAGGATCACGTAGTGCTACAACGCCCTGCTTCTTTTTTGGAAGCTATACATGCCGCTAGATTGAAAGATTCGTTAAAAAACCCACACCCTTGTAAAACATCAATAAGTGAAAATCTCCATTCGCCACTTCGTCGATCTTCAAAATCAATTATTGAGCCAACCGTACGCCCGATGTTCGTCCACTTTGCCATAATTGTAACATGTATCACGCTAGTCGTCCAAATTGGCAAGGTCGGCCAAGCAGGAATAATTTCAGATTTCAACAAGATTTCCAACCTCGATAACCGCCAAAATTGTGGCACCACAACAATACTCGTGTGAAAATTATCAACCCGGTTTGCGTTTTCCCCCACGACCACCCCCTCCAGTCCGTGCTCTCGACGGCAATCGGTCGTCAACTGAAATAATACCACAGTTCAAGTTCAATCCATGACAAAAAACCCACATGACAAAAAACCCGCCGACAAAATCCCCACAGACAAAATTCCCGGTGACAAAATCCCCGGCGACAAAATCCCCGGCGACAAAAACCCCCAAATTACCAAATTCAGACAAAAAAAACACATTTTAATCCTGAAAAAGATTTTCAGAGTACGTTTTCCTCGCGGTTAGTATTTCAATGGTTGGATGACTCACAAAAGCGGTCCGTAACAAAAGCACAATTCTAAGATAGTCTATGCATAGACTTCAGAGATGGACGCAAGACTTTGGAACAGATGCTGCGCGGCGTCGGTCACAACATTCGAATTTATAAGACTAAGTCATACGAACAATATTTGTTTTCTTAATACTTATATTTACTATTACTTATTTAAACAGTATTTCTTCTTTTTATCTACAATACTAATTATCTTGCGCTAAATCTTGCCGGGAAAATACTCCTCCGTCCAAACCGCAAATGGACAAAATGTCCCAGTGCAAGGTGTCCAAAAGTTACATTATATTTCATTATAAAATCATAAAATTTATAAACTTAAGCGCAAACCTCCGCACAATAGACCTTGCCAATGATGACCATGGTCAAGGGAAGGTTTACCAGCTTAGGTATTGAACTGTATTCGATTTCTATAAGTCCAGATCGACTTTTTAGGTTAAAATATGTACCAAATTGTGTTTAATAATCAATTAGCTTGGGTCAGAATTTACGATGAATATCTTGATAGTCTCGAGTAAAATATAGCAGATTAATAGATCATTATCTCTTTCTTTTAGTGTCAATTTGGTTAAGAAATATGTTCATTTAGCACACGGAAACCTTTCAAAGGATGATTGCATAATATCAGCTATAAAGAGTTGATAAATAATAATCTCATTGGTCCGTCATAGTTAAACAGATGTCAGTTGCGAATGTTATTGTTATTCACCCACCACAATCAAAAGTGAGAAGGCGAATACAGCAGATGAAAAAACGTTAGAGAAAATCATAAGATAAAAAGAAGAAGGAAGTAGCTAGCCGCGATAAGTAGAATCCAGAGATATTTAAACCTTTAGTCAAATTGTGTAATACTTTACGATCACATAATAAAGATCCCGTTCCTCGAAGCTGTGCGCGCTACTACGAGTTAAAGACCCCAAACTATAACTCTTTTCCTACAACATAATTCCGTCCCTCACAGTGAAATACAAATCGTTTCCAGCCTGGCTTTTAGAACAATGTAATAAAATCTAATTCAGTAACTAAGTTAACTATGCTTGAGCATTTAAACTTTCAGGACAGAAAAATAATCAGCTAATAGACAGATTGCAAATATGGCGGCGATGTCATGAAAACGAGGCTTTTCGGTGGTTACCGTTGCTAGGGCCCGAATGTTGGACCAAAAACAACAGCCAATCAATCAACGTGATTCGGGTCCTAGCAACGGTAACCACCGAAAAGCCTCGTTTTCATGACATCGCCGCCATATTTGCAATCGGTCTATTTAAAGTGCCTATAACGTCTGTGGGGATTTAACATATTTGTAATCTATGGATTATCCTGAGGTAAATTGTAATATATCTTGTCAGCTGAAAATGTATCTTCATAGACTTTTTAGCTGTTAAAGTTGATGAAAGTGATGTCATAGCGGGCATCTGTCTACATGAAAACATAGTCAATCGAGATATGGTCTGGAAACTCGGCAAACTTCAAAGCGACTATAATGAGCTACGTTTTGATGTTGAACCGTACCTTACACCGTGCACATCCTTTGTTTTAGGTTTATTAATATTTAAACAACACGGTTGAGCGATTAAACCCAAACGATTCTATTGGGTGATTGCTCATTATACTAAAATACAATAGGTTCAGTGACCGTGCACCGTGCACAAAATTGCATAAAGACGAACAAAAAGATAGAACAAAGACTTTAGCTGAGTTTCCACACCATATCTCGATTGACTATGATGAAAACCTCTTTACAGATACCCGCTATGACGTCATTTCCGTCAACTTTAACAGCAAAAAGTCTATGAAGATGAAATTTTCAGCTGACAAGATATATTACAATTTATCTCAGGAGAATCTATAGATTACAAATATGTTAAATCCCCACAGACGTTATATGCACTTTAAGTGGATTATCACACAGAAGCTTTGCTTTGGACAAAGACAAGTTACCTCTAAAACACATGTTTTAGAGCAGCTTGTCTATACTTACAGCAAGTATATAAACTATACACACAAGTGAGCAATGTAGCATTCGTTAATGTTCTTTTAATTGTTTCGCATGGGACGTCTAACATACTTTACAGAACACACCAGCTCAAACGTGAAAAGGTAAAACAAAATTTTTCACAATTTCTGGACGCAAAAATAACATCAACTGTAACACGAATGTCACAGTTATAATGAGCGACATTCCTTGTTTCCGCCTTGTCGAGCTGTAACTAAATAATCGAAGCAACTTCTAACTATTGGCCCGTAGATCAATTAACACAGCAAACATTGGTAGCAATCTCATTGGAAAGTTTAGTTTGAGTAATTCTATCACAGTTTGTTATGACTCATGGGTCCGTTTCGATACACCGCCAGATATTAACCCTTTATGCCCCAGGGGTAACTACACTATACTCCTAATAATATCAATGGTTAACCAAGCTTATTATATACATGACAAAATTACTGGATTCTGATTGGCTGAGAGGTGTGCAATAAAATCATTTATTGCACTCGAGTGCAATAAATTAAAAGAGAGAAGACACTGGGAACACGTTTGACAATAAAACTCAAAATGGTGGTCTATTCTGCAATGGAAAGTTTTCACTTTTCCAACGACTTGTGGTACACTATGAATTAAAAATTCCATATAAATATTTTGAAATGAGTACAAAGAACACCAAGAGTGAACAGGTTTGTTGTCAACTAATGAAACAAGACGTTTTTAAAGACTTGGAAGAAGATGAAGCGTACGTGCAGGTAGCAACTGGTCATGCTATGCTAATTTATAACATCTGCATATTTTGAAAACAATATATTTCTAAAGATCTGAATATGTAAATCGTTTCAAAATTTGCATAGCATGACCAGTTGCTGTGGCCAACTTCGCTACTGCGTATGTGTCGTAATTTTCTCATGCATATAATAAATGATAGTTGTTTTAAAAACATGTCAGTTTATCTTTAGTGATCATTCGCTTTATTCTCATTTACCTGTATGTGTAGGTAATCGTATGATTTTGCTCGAGCAATTAAGGATTTACACTACTCGTGATATTTGAAAATTGTGCCAAATTGCCATTTTTGGCACAATTTTCAAATATCACTCGTGGTGTAAATCCTTAATTGCACTCGCTATCATACGATTACCTACACATACAGGTTAATGAGAATAAAGCGAATGATCACTAAAGATAAACTGACATGTTTTTAAAACAACTTCTCCCAACTAAAGTGCTATAAGAAATATTTATATAATACGGATAATTTATATGCTGATACTGGGGCTTAAAGGGTTAAGAGCGTTTTGTTAACTTTCACCAAGCCGGGAATCCAGGACTATTTTTCGAAATCTGGAGGCTGAACCGAGTCTCTTTGACATAGCAGAGGTTGGTGGCGAAGGAGATAAACTGTCAGATTCAGATAGAGATTGACCAGACACAGGTGGAGATTTTGGGTTCCCCATCCCAGATAATGTTCTTAATCCAACATTAACCACGGGAGAAGACGAGGAACGTACAATATTTCGCTTTCTCTGAGGACGCCGTGATGGAGAAGAATAACTTGGTTTTCGAGGGTGTGTCGCTGGGAATGCACTAAGATAAATATTAATAATATCAGATATTTAAAAAGAACTATGAAAGTAGTAAAGTGTACAAATGATGTTGAACGATAGGTATATATAGGTAGGAAGGCATAGAGGTAGGTAGGTAGGTAGGTAGGTAGGTAGGTAGGTAGGTAGGTAGGCAGGTAGGTAGGTAGGCAGGTAGGTAGGTAGGTAGGTAGGTAGGTAGGTAGGTAGGTAGGTAGGTAGGTAGGTAGGTAGGTAGGTAGGTAGGTAGGTAGGTAGGTAGGTAGGTACCTACCTACCACCAACCTACCTACAGTGTAGGTAGGCAGATCTTTAAAATGTAATATTAATATTGATAGCAGAACTGCACATACACTTTCTTTGTCATCTCTTTTTCTAACTTAATACCAAGTTCTTTCAGCTCTACAAAATAATCAAAATCTAACCTTATTTGTACTGTAGTATATAATTTAATGTACCTACTATTACAATAGTTTAATGCTAATGCTACTGCAGCATTTTCAAGTTCGTGGATACAATCATTAATGCACTTGATATAAGTATATTTACCAAATGATCAAACGTTAGATTTACAAACGTTAGATTTACAAATTCTTCTACGAGAGCTGTTGTTTACTCTTGAGAAAGAATGTTGTCATTATTCACTCAAACTGATGAGGTTTAACCGGTTGTTAAAATCCGATTAGTGATGATGTCGAAATACAGTTTGGTTCAGTTTTTATTAAATAATTTGCATCAACTCGCGACAAATTTTACATCTTCCTAATTCAAAACGCAACAAATTGTAAATACGTAACATATCAAAAATCGCAGTCACGTTATGGTACAGTAGATAATTTATCGAAGAATACAACAGTATCAACTTCAAAACCAGTTATTTTTATCTTTTTGTAAATAAAACAGTTGGCCCAAATGTTTTTCGTGAAATTACCTTTAAATTGATATATGTGTGGTGATCGCATTAATAGGAGTGCAATGAGTTAAATGGGGGAGATCACCATGTCACAATCAACAACCGACCACTTTCACCTCTTAACACGTTATCTAACGTATGTGACAAAGTAGTGCTGAACCAGTTTACTGAATACCTACACAAGACTCTCCGCTCATCAGAGTGGAAACAAGAGTTATCATTCAACGGAGAACCTTAACGTTTTCGTAACAGATAACATTCTTCGCGCGATATATTGATCAGAAAAGACGACAGCACTTGTTTTACTTGACCTTTCTAAGGCATTTGACAATATTAACCACCAATTTTTGTTGCATCCCCAATCGACTGGTTACATGTACGTTGTTATTTGTCCAATAGATCTTAGTACGTGTGAATCCCTCAAAGATCAACCCTATCCCCATTGTTGTTCTGCATATACACTAATTATTTACCCCAGTTTTAAAACTTGTAATTTTACGTTTGAATGCATGTACAACGATCCCTATCCAGAAATGATCTGTATCTTGCGGATGATCCCTATCCTGACATTATCCCTATTCTGTAACGATCCCTATCCAGAAATGATCTCCATCTTGAAGACGATCCCTATCCTGAAATAATCCCTATCCTGTAACGATCCCTATTCTGAAATGATCTGTATCTTGCGGATGATTCCTATCCTGACATGATCCCTATCCCGAAATGATCCCTATCCAGAAATGATCGCTATCTTGAGGATGATCTATATCCAGAAATGATCCTTATTTTGAGGATGATCCCTATCCAGAAATGATCCCTATCTTGAGGATGATCCCAATCGTGAAATGAACCCTATATTGAGGATGATCCCTATCTTGACTATGATCCCTATCTTGAGGATAATTTCTAACTAGAGGATGTTTCTATGTTGAGGATGATACCTACCCTGAAACTATCCCCCATCTTGACGATTTGAAGATATGAGGATACATCCCTATTTTGTGGATGCTTCCATATTCCGTGCATGATCACCTGCACTGTGCATGATCCATACCCTCCAAAGGCCGGTTGCTCAACGCCTAGATTAGTTATCTGGTTGGTAATTCCTATCGGATAAATACGCTGTCTTTCACATGCACTCTGTCAGAATAATATATTTAACAAATAGATTCCATTTTGCCGTTTTCTGTTCTGTTATACTGTAGATGCACAGATGACGTCAGAACGTGGTAAGAACAAAAAAGTGGCCCACGAGACGATATGTTCTGACGTCCTCTGTGCATCTGTAGGGCCCTTAAGATCTACGACGGCAACCTAGGACGGGGACGTCGTTCAAACAAAATAATCTTAATTATGCGGAACAAAAAGAATGAATAATTTTTATTCCCAAGAGTAATTTCAACGCCGTCATCGTTCTGTTTACAACGACCACTAATCGTTTCATTCAAATGCTAAAATTTATATTTCTTACACTGCCGTCGCCGCCGTAGTTCTTAAGGTCCCTATAACTGAACAGACAACGACAAAAATGGAATCTATTTGTTTTATACAATAAAAATTGAAAACAAACCATCCAAAAGGCTTGTGAGCTCTTTGGCGATTTCTGGGGCATGAAAAAGATAAAAGCAGTCGGCTGACGTGATTTGGCGTGAGCTGACGTGATCCGTGCATCTGTCCTCTAATAGATCATGGCCAACATCCAATGAGAATGCGCATGGTAAACAGGTTATTGTATATATGAAGATATATAACAATCATAAGGAGAGTTTGTCGCGTTTAAATCAGTCGTTACACATACCTTGCAGACTTGGTTCTGATTCGCAACTTGATGGTAAAGTTCCTCTGTTGTTGGATTCCTCAAATAAAGAATTCTAAAACAAGAATACGGCACGGAGCCAGAAAATAAATCCTAGTCGGTTACGTTTCCTAATCCCTATTTTTAAGCTGCCTTCCAGCCCAGTACAGGTAAGTCACATTATCATTTATAAAAATATATAACAACAATTACCACAAAAGCTGAAGCGCGTAAATTGTTACTTGTTTTACTTTTCTATTATTACATAGCGAGCAGCGAGCCACTGCGTTAGACTACTAGTATGATTCTACTAATAGCGTGCAGATAATGTGCTGCAATTTCGTATTGTAATTCTTCATTCACAACTTGTAATTGATTTGCGTTTCGCTAACTTGCAGTTCAGCCGAAAATTTTTTTTAATAATAATTTAGAACTGACGAGTTAGTTCTATTAAAACAAGATTATTTGAACTAAAAAAGGCGATAGTTAACTTCGGCTTCATCCTCATCAACTATCTCTGGTGAATAGAAATGTTTCGTAATTTTCGATAGAACACGTTCTATCGAAAATCCGTAATTCTCATTGGTTGATTAATAATTTTCTATGCGCGGACAGTTACCGATTGTTAACTGCTAATATAAATACTCCTTAATATTGGTTATCTGCTCATTAAAAACTGTTCGTATTCTAGTTTATAAAATAACATGTACTGTATGCTACGCAAGCTCTGATTGGTCAATACCCGTATTTGGATCAGGCCATCCAAACACGGAAATTTCCCGCCAAAAGTTTACTCAAGTTTGCGTTGCTCGTTCGTTCGTATTATTTTATAAAAGAAATACATATAATGGTTTTCCGGTATGGAAAGCGGCTCGTGTTTCTTTACGCTTTTCTCAAGTCTCGCAACATCCCGCGTGTTTGGATCAGGCCATCCTTTATAAATATGTATACAAAATCAATTAGACAATTCTTAATAAACATCGATTATGTCCTATCACGATTCTTATTGGTTGAAATTCGCGCTCGTTGTCAAAGCTCATAATTTATATGTTAAATAGAAAACTATTCCTAAATCTAAAAACCACCATATTTCAAACTCAGATTTTTCTATGCTACCGCATATTATAAAACAGTTCGTACCTGAAGAAAAGTTATATCTTCCAACAAGACGTCTTTTTCTTCAAGTAAAATATTTCTATAGGAAGGAAAAACTAAGAGGTGATAAAAGCTTGGGTTAATAGTCCAATGATCTTAATATACTGCATCAACTGTATAAACAATATATCGGTGATAGAAGGTCAGTGGTATATATAATATATACTATTCTGTGTATCACTCGCGAAAAATGCAACCACAAAGCCTTCTGGTTGGGAATTGAACCTATGAGTTTAGGCAAATATCGTAAACTGACTGAGTAGTGCTGTTCGGTCAGAGCATATTATTATGTGCTTATTATTATGGGACCCATAATAATATACCCATAATAATATACCAATGATAATATACCCAAATAATATACGCATAATAATATACACATAATAGTATATCCATAATAGTATATCCATAATAGTATATCCATAATAGTATACCCATAATAATATACCAATAATAATATACCCAAAATAATATACCCAAAATAATATACGTATAATAATATACACATAATAATATACACATAATAATATACACATAATAAAGTAGTATATCCATAATAGTATATCCATAATAGTAAATCCATAATAGTATATCCATAATAGTATATCCATTATAGTATATCCATAATAGTATAGCCATTATAGTATACCCATAATAATATACCCATAATAATATACCCATAATAATATACCCCTAATAATATACTCATAATATGGGTATATTATTTCATTATCATAACATTGAGAATACATACCTGAATCTTTCTGCCATATCATCTACATCTCCTATAGTTAGCTGTTCTTGACATGATTCAATTACGCCACTCAGAGAAGACGAAGACCTGAAGAAAAAAGTTACGTACACTATTTATATATTTACGGAGAGTGTGATTTGCTTCCAGTTTCTTTTTAAGACTTGCTCACTTGCGGTAGAAAAAAACAATGTTGGTATATCTTTTAATGCGTTATTGGCTACTTTGGAACTGGTACAGTGTATTCTCGGTTGGTTGTTGTCAATGACAAAACGTTTGGTAAGGTTATAATTTTATTTTGTTTTCACTTTAGAAATCAAACATTAATAAAAATAGCAGCAAAGAAGATAAAGGAGGAACTAATGATTTAAACGACGTCGTCAAACAAACAACATAAACTTTAATTGTCACGCAGGAATGGCGTAGCGTCTGGCTGCTATTAATTTAGGGACTTTAAGATCTACGACGGCAACCTTAGACGGGGATGTTGTTCAAACAAAAGAATCTTTATGCGAAACAAAAAGAATGAATAATTTTTATTCCCAAGAGTAATTTCAACACCGTCCTCGTTATGTTTACAACACCGTCCTCGTTATGTTTACAACGCCACTGAGAGCATTTTCACGTCTTCAGGACGACGGTAACTCGCGGAGAGATGCGAACAGTTGCTTAAGATTGACTTAAACACAGACACTACAATCGTTAGTGAAGCATTTTGGAGATCATAAAACAAGCTTCGAGTGTCAAATACGCTAGCCAATCCAGCGTGGTTTCATTTAAAAACTAAAATTTATATTTCTTTCACTGCCGTCGCCATCCTAGGTTGCCGTCGTAGATCTTAAAGTCCTTAATAGCTCAAAATGCGGACAAACAAACCAAATTTGACTCACAAATGATTGCAAATGAGCTATTTTATTTTGTTATGGCCGCAATAATTATGGGTAAAAGCGGACAAACATGGATACCGACGTCATCTCGACGGAGTGCTATTGTAATGTTAGTTGATATGTAATTATTATGTTACCTGCTTCCACTACCAGAACTTGTAGGTCTACAGGGTGTAAGGCGATCATTTACAAATCTATCAGCTAATCCTTCGTTTGAAGAACCTGGTTTACAAAAAATACAGAAAAGGAGTGGAATCCTAGTATATCACGCTTTCTGATATATACGTACTGTATATCAAGAAACCTTAATGATTCTCTAGTTGACTCCAAACTTCCCAGGACGAAACTTCCCAGGACGAAACTTCCCAGAGCTTGTACATAGTATACAGTACTTAACTGATTTACTGTACCTGTTTCTCTAAAGGCATAGTCAACAATGCTCTTCTCTTTCTTGGAAAGTGGCAATAATTCAGTACTAGTAAGTGTAAGATTTAGTTTAGAAATAAAATTTCCCCGGAGGGTAAAGCACTTACCTGAAGGGGAGATGTAGTTCTCCGAGGACCTTCGGAGACTGGTCTGGCACCCACAATAATTTTTACATGTGTATTAACCTATTGTTCAGTAGCCGGGAGGGGTGGAGCAGAGCTACCTTCTACAACTGATATTCGCAATACTGGTGCAGATGTATAAAGGTGGCTACTGAAAATCTTGTAACAAGGTACGAGACCGTTCACCAATTGTTTATTCATTTATTATATTTAGTAAATGTATAAACGGTAATTAAACGAAATATTTCATCCTTGTATCACAAGTAGCTAAACCTCCCTTTGTCTGTTGGTTTGTGATAATGTTTCTCAAATGTCCTTGCTGATGCCCAGTCAGTTGCTTCCAAAACAAGTTCCATGGGTAGACCAGAATCGGCCACCTCTGATGTATAGATGCTGCCTTGTAGAATGTCCTTTATATGACAATCCCACATCTGCTTCTTGAATGATTGTACACATCCATCTGAGTTGACATATGATATTACATTTTTACCATGTCGTATATTCTCTGTATGTTGCAAATAATGGTCTAAACACTTCACAAAACAGATCGAAGAGTTTTCTTGGTATCTTGGCAGAAAAATATGCCTTGGTGGATGGCATGGTCTTGTATTCTTAACATGAATGGGTATAGTGAACTCCTATATGAATCGTCTTTCTTTACTGCACATGCAGGTCCAATCTAAAGCTGCTAGCTCATGGGCTCTAGCTGCTGATGTTAATGCGAGTACAATGGTTAATTTTTAAAAATTTTCTTTTCAAAATTATGTTGTTATGGCTCTTTTTAAGCTATTTTCTGGGCATTAATATTCCTAACTACAGTAGGTTAGTTTTAGGCTGAGATATTTCATAGAAAGACTGGATAATGGTTCTAAGCTTGCAAAATACTGTAGAACCTTCTCAACAAACCATGTTGAATAGGATTTGGGCTCTGTTAATATGCATTTCATTAACCTTGAGATTAATGGTAGATCACCAACTTGTTGACCCTCGACAGGGTCATGAAGTTGCGAGATACAAGCCTTGTAAACAACAATAGTTATATATGCCAAAGTACAGTACGAGTGTTAAACTGTTCTGTCAAGAACGTTAGTATGTCCGTCACAGGGGCTGAGAATGGACACTTTTGCCGTACACCAGATTGACCATAGTTTCCATGAACCTTCGTATCGCTTCTGTGTACTTCCTCGCCATGATCGATATGGCATGAGAACCTGGCACACCTCTTCTGGAAGTCCTGCTGTTTTGAGACGTGTCCTGAAATCGGCCAAATAGCCAACTGAAATGTTTTCAACAGTGAGTGAACTTCTTCCTGATCGAAGGGGGAAAACGGTTGACGGGGATACTGGTAAACGTGCTGGATAATCTACAGTACAAGCATTTCGAAGAGGCTTCGGTACCAAGGTTGTCCTTGCCAGATTGGTGCAATCATCAGACCTGTTACCCTGTCGTGTCTCATTTTGAACAGAATTCGTGGAATAAACACTATTGGCGGATCGATGAAAACGGTCCATTGGCTCAACTCCAACGAGAAAGCATCTGTTCCCCAGGCACCCGGGTCGGGGTAACGAGTAACATATAGAGGGAGCTTGTTGTTGATCCAAGATGCGAATAGGTCCACCTGTGGAGTGTAGTATCGGGCTGTTACCTGCATGAAAATGTTGTGGCTCAGAGTCCACTCTGTGCGGTTGTTGAAATGCCACGATGCATAATCTGCCTCCATATTCAGTAGACCTGGAAGATGCTTTGCAGTGATCCATATCTGACGTGACAGACAATAGGTCCAGATGTCCAAGGCCAATGCTGCTAGCTGAGATGACCGCGTTTCTCCTTTCTTGTTTATGTAAGTTACCGCTGTTGAGTTGTCCATCCGAAGTTTCAAATGCTGTGGCATATGTGCTTGGTCTTTGACAAAGGATTGGATTGACACTTGACAGTAATGCAGCTTTCAATTCCAGGTAATTGATGTGCTGCTTGGACTCGTTGCTGCTTCACTGACCCCCTGTCCTTGTTGCCAAACAAACTGCTCCCCAGCCTTTGGATGACGCATCTGTGGTAATTGTCATATCGATTGGCGGGAGGTGTAAGGACATGTTGTCGTGTTGTGTCAACTCTGGTGATATCCACCATGTCATCGACCGAGGACTGAGGGTAATCTGGATCTGTTGAAATCGTGTGTGGTAGCTAATATTGTGCAGCCATTTGATGTAATCTCTTTGCAATGCTCGGTAATGCAGAGGAGCTTCCCAAAGACCAATCCTTGCCATTTGATTCATTCTGCCCATAATTGCTGACAACGCGTACATTGAACATTTCTGTTTCTTCTCGTGCACTCCTTCTGTAGGCTGTGGACTTTCTCCAAAGGTACAGCTATGGTCATCTCTGTGGAATTCAGATGTGCTCCCAGGAATACTGTTTCCTGAGCCGGGAATTGCAAACATTTCTCTTGTTTGATATGAATCCAAGATCTTCCAAAAAGCTGATAACCATATGAAATATCTCTAGGATTACCAGTTGATTCTGATGCATAATCAGAATGTCGTCGGGGTAAATCACCATCCGTATGCCTGATGATTGAAGAAGGGCTATAACTGCTTCAACAACTTCGTGAAAGCTCGCGGAGCGGAGGACAGGCCAAATGGGAGACATTGGAACTCGTGTGTCATGTCCTGAAATTTGAACCTCATGTACCTCTTGTGGGGTTCGTTTATGGGAACCGTGAAGATGGAATAGTCCCTCTGGTTTAGCAGGGTGCACACATGTCCAAACCGTCCAGTTTGAACCTCTGAAGCTTGACACAGTTGTAGAGAAACTGATATTATGTTAGAAACTGTTTTTATTATGTTACGAACTAGATGAGTCACGTGAGTTTAATTGTAGCAGGCCGTTTGCCGTGGCCCGATATTGTTCACTTTCATAAGCAAGTCGTGGAACTGAAATAATTTTACATAACTTATACTTTTTAAAACACCATGAGTGACCTAACCCTGAGTCCAAATCCAAAAAGTTCCTGCTCCCTAGACTCGTAGTTTTTTCGCAAAATCCATATTTATTTTCACTCCTTCGACGAACTTTAAACAAACACGCGCCATTTTGAAATTAAATAACATCAGCCTCAGTAATCCTCTTTATCCCGTTATTGCTCCCCAGTCTCGGAAATTCATGACTGAGTTCAAAATAAACACAATTCACTTAGTTTTTAAAATGGACGAAGGCAGTGATTTTAGTTTACCATGCAAGTGAAAACGATAAAGAATGAGAAATAAAAGTTCTATTAATGATGCCACAGAGAAAATTGTTAAAGGAAGGGCACTGTGTTTATCTGCACATTATACACAACTATGTCTATGTTTTAATATGGGTTAAACAACTAAACAAGCCTGAAGAACGAGTTGGAGAAAAGTTGAAGCGAATTTTTCATCGTTTCAGCATTTGACTTACAGATACAGTATATTGTTTTTGCATCATTTTGTTGTCATATGAAGTATATGTATCATCTTCTGAGGTTTGCTTGATTTGCGATTTTGCCCTGTTCTGCTACCCGTCCTCAACTGTTCAACACACTTGACTTTTATATTGTCAATACGGACATCAGCATCATACTATAAACAATGTATAATATGCGTAACTGTATAATGCTTATAATGTGAATTTTTTTCATTGCAATGTGATTAAAAAAGTTATTTGTTGTATTGTTATATCCTGATATTATCTTGTGGTCTGTCGTAATTTTTATGCATAGAAAATATATACCAACCTTTATGTATAAAGTAAACTTACTTCTATTCTTAATACTTGTAACTTGGCCGAAATTTTTCAGCAAGGGAAAGGATTAATGGCAAATTTTGACAACTGGTACAGTTTATTGTCAAAATTCCTATTTCAGAGATTCTTATGCTGGTCAAAGTTATAAATTTAGAAACGGATAAATATTTTAGCACATTCATTTATCACCCCACTGATCTCTGTGAAAGGTCCAACGTGTAATTAGTACTAATCCATAGCTATCTAAATACTAAATGTAGGCCACTTGCAGGAAAAAATAATACTTTCAAGGAACAAAAAAGTGATTAGGTGGCTGTTTAGATGACAAGATTTTCTTGTATGGTATCTGTGTTTCATGCTTTAATACTGCCAGGAGTAAATTAATTTCAGTGTAAAAAGTTGAACATAGGCAATTAAATGGTATATGGAGTCTTGATTTATTCATTGTTACTATTGTAATCCGAATTTATAGTTCACCAATAGTGAGCATGGTGTAGTTTTGGAACACTAACAAAAATGGCACAAATGAAAGGAGCAGAATGTAACCATGCTCCCAACACATTTTGCAAACAATTGTGGTATTTGAAACACAAACCTGACTAGTGCAAAAAAAATTAATAACCACCATGAAAGGAGCACAAATTTAAATTTACATACATGTAACCTTGATTGGCTGTATATGCATGAATGCCAGACACCAGCCCTGCTAAAATTGTTAAGAGTGTGCTCACTTTCTTTAATACGTCAATACAATATACAGATTGATATAAAACACAAGGCAAACTACATGCAATGCCTACTTTAACTACTCCTGGGTTATTTTCTCTCATTTAACTTAATATTAAACTGCTCAAGTACACATTACATATATTTGTTCTTTGGTCGTCGAAGGTTCGTTACTCAAAATTGTTATATTCTGTATCTGACAGAGTCTATCACTCCCTTCCTTTTGGAATAAATTTACTTGTAGTTCAACTGTTCATATAGTTCAATCATGGGTCATTAGCCATCAATTCAATACATTTATACGGCGAACATTTACCTCGTCCCTTCCTTTAACAATTTTCTCTGTTGTATCATTAACTAGAACTTTTATTTCTCATTTTTCACCGTTTTTACTGGCAAGTAAACTGGAAATGACTGCCTTTGTCCATTTTGAAAACCATGTGAGTTGTGTTTATTTGAAGCAGATTAAATAACATTGCTCTAAATTATAACTCGGTCATGAATTTCGGAGACTGGCGAGCAATAACGGGATAGAGAGGATTACTGAGGCTGATGATTCAAATTTCAAATTGTTTAAAGTTCGTCGAAGGAGTGAAGATACAAGTGAAATTTGTGGGAAAACTGCGGGTATACGGAGCGGGAACTTTTTGCAATTGGACTCAGCGTGTTCGAAAATGTTAGTTCCTATAAAAATACTTCAGTTCCTCGACATGCTTAAACATGAAAATCGACATGAAAATCGTTTTCTAGGCACATTTTCAGGTCACGGCAAACGGCCTGTAGATCACGTGGGACAAACTGGACAAGTTATTGATTAGGACAAGATCGTACGTTTTTATAGTGTATGTTGTAGTCTGTTATGTATGTCAGTATGTATGGTTTAGATTAGTCAAATAAATATTACAACAGTTGTTCAATGACTTGAGATTGAATACTGGTCGAGTTTAGTTGTTCTGTTTCAGAACAAATAGGGTTGAGAGATACGGATCTTGGATGTCCTCCACTACTTTTATTGATCCTTTTTGTTGGAGTTCGAGAATTGCTGTCATTAGCACAAAGGATTGTTCTTTTGAACCTTCTCTTGTTATTCTTGGTCTCCACTGATGTGGTACACACATCTAGAACTGATTGATCTGATGTCAGTTATTCTCAGTTCTGCAGAAAATAAACCAGTCGACCAGCGGGCATTAAGACAGGTGGAATTATTTTGTCTAAGTGAGGCAAGTTGTAGTCAACTGCGGTTTGTTGTCTCCTTAGGCCGTCCAATAGCCACATTATTAGCGAAGCTAGAAACGACAGGGGATATGGATGAAGAAGGAAAGGAGTCTGGCCCTGACCTAGAGGAAATAATGTCCTTGTTGGAAGATGCATTGGTTCTACTATAGGCAATGCAAATACCCGACTCAACCATCAATTGGCGCCAGAAAAGATTTTCCGAATATCTTACAGATGTTGGAAAGCGTACCCTAAAAGTTGGCATGCCGACCGACAAGCATCTATTTCCTGACCAGTTCCACAAGGTCGTAAAAAGTGAACATGAATACTCCAACACCAATAGTAAGCTGATTGCAACACCATCCGGTTTGGATGGGTGGTTTACCCATGGCCAGTCAAGGAGCTAAGAAGCCCTTTCGTTTCTTTCCCCAAAATCGCTCAGAGAACCAACGATCTTAGGGAAAACGTAAATGGTCCACAAAATCCAGTCCAGCCTATGGCAGAAACTCGAGATACAATGCTTCCTCTACCAAAACCGCCTTCACAAAAAGAGCTCGGGACAAAAAGGGTGCTTGTCGCTCAGCAAGTCCCTCATCAAGTGAGCACTCTGAACAGATACATGTATCTCGTTCTCCTGTGAGGCTGGGCACCTACAGGAGTGAAAACAGTCGATTTACTGCCTTGTTCGTCGACTAACTGACTCGTTAGCGACGTTCTGTTCGAACGTTCACTCTGAACAGAATATTTCAAACTCCTATACGAGGCGGGCACCTGTAGGAGCAAAACCACGATATCTTTGAATCGTAAATATGTCCTTTTCCTGCTTTGTTGTTGTGTTTTCCTCAGAAATCCAGTGTTATCGAAACAACTAGATTTCTATTGATTTAACCTGAACCTAGAAATACATTTCTGCATAAATTTTGTCACTTAATGTACAGTACCTCATGTGATGTCATAGTTTCACTCAAATTGAACTGATGTTGAATATTTATGAAGGATTTTATTTGATTTCAGACGAAGCTTTTGTGAGTGGTCCTTACCGAAGTTTGCCAACGAAATAAGAGGGAGATTAATACGGATGTAAAAAAATTATAGTGGGTCCCAGACCGCTGCTGGCCGCGCATCTGCACCAGTATTGCGAATATCAGTCGTACAAGGTACGAAGGAGAACTCACATGGCTAATCTAATTAAGGAGAGTTCAGACATATTTTCAGACATACAGGGTTAAGAGTTCAGACATATGTTCAGATATACTGTAATGTACAGAGTTCAATCTTAACTCATGCTCATCACAACTAGCTGGAAACTAAAATTATTTAAAATCCGACCAACGATCGAATGTCAGCATTGTTATTGCTACATGCACATGTAGTTCTATACAAATTCGGAATTATGGCCAATTGAGTGACCCGAACTGTAAGTGTTAAATATTTCCACAAATATACAAACAGTGTACCTTCCATTCTCAACAGATCTCTGCCTCAAAGCATTCACAAACAGCTGAATTTCTTTCTTTAAGCTACGTCGCATCTCAGGTGGTTCGGGCAGTCGGTTGAAATGAGAAGTCAGGGAAAATTCTACAAGTAAAGTTGTTATCTTTTATCTACTAAAACAGTTAGTTAATAGTGAAAAATGCAAAAAAAATGGAAAGGGGGAAATAGACTTATCAACAAAAGGCCAAATGTCTACATGTCATGTAATTTATTGCAATATTGGTGTACACATTAGATGCCTTTTGGTGTACACGTTACAGTAGATGACTGACTTTCTCTAGCTAGGGTTTTTACTGTTGGAAAAATTATTTTCAATTTCATTAATTCTATTTTCAATTACCAGTAGTATAACTACAGTAAAATGTTACACCGACTAGTCAGTCGGAGAGCTGCGTTTACTGTACAGTACATGTAGCACAGGTATATACAATACATATTGAAAAGTATACAGCATTAATTGATTTTAAATTCAGGTAATAGATACAAAATACTGCAAAATTAATAAAGTTGGATATTCACAATTTCAGAGACGTGACTGCAGATACATTCTTCAAGAACTGTGCAGTATTAATTGTATTGGTACAGTATGTCGGGGGTTACCTGTGTATAATTCGTCGCGATCGCCTTGTCTTGAGCCCGCGTTTTGCTCGCGGTATTCCTTGAAAATCGCATAGCAACGCCTGTTCTGGCGCGAAAGCAGAGAGAAGGTACTTTAAATGTGCTTATCCATCCCATAGGAAGGACATGGTAAACCATACCACATAGGAATGCAAAGAGTTCCAAAAGTTACCCATCAGTGGCAAGCAAGGCAAGTATGAGCTCCTGAAACAAGTACAGTAATCATATGCTTTGGTAATCACAGGAAGCAGGATTGGCCCAAAAGAGCACCGTCTTCTGTGCAAACCAAAAGATCCTGAAAAGAAGACAACAATTTCAAATGAAGAAAATAAAGGATCAGAATCATATGACACAAAATGATTTCTTGGCCTTATACCCGATCCACCAGGCAGCAATTAGTGAAAGTGGCAACAAGGTATTTGTCTTTTGTGATGGTGGTTCGAATCCTAGTTACATCACCCATCGAGCAGCAGACAGAATTAAAGCCAAGAAGCTGAAACAACTTGCTCTTGACGTTACAACAATGGGAAATGTGGAGAAAACCTACGACACTAGGCAATACGAGTTCACAATAAGAACGGTCGCTGGCAAGAAGGTGGCTATTACTGCGTTTGGTATGGATCGAATTACAGGCCCTGTGAGTTATCTAGACCAAGGCCTGGTATGCTCCTGAATCCCTTCAAGGAAAGTCAACACACGTAGATATCCTGCTTGGATCTGATTACTTTGGCCTTCACCCAAAGAAAGAAGAAGCCGTTATTAGAAGAAGTTATTATTATTATTATTATACGGCGACAACTTGAGCATCATGAATTGGGAATTTGTCTGCAAGGAACCCGACCTGATTGAGGGAACCAAGTACGATTCCAATCACATGAAGAAAATCCATGACGTCAACGTCAGGGCAGAAACGTGCACAATTCGCTTAGATTCGCACCCAGAGTTACAACCAGGTCCTGACCGACATGCCACGCTGATAGATGATCCACAAGGAAGAGAAGGACTCCATCGCACTGTAAATGCCACTCATTCGTGTAGCAACAAGAGAGATGAAAGCCAGGTACCAAAACCACCCCACGGATGCAGAAAATGTCCTACTGTTGGTAAAACTTATTCATTCAAAGAAGAACAAGAGCTAAAGATGATCCAAGAGAATCTTGAATACGACGAGATGAACCGATGCTGGAGAACTAGTTATCCGTGGCTCATGGATCCCAATAACTTGCCCAACAATTACAACACCGCGCTCGCTACCCTGGAAAGAACAGAACGCACCCTTAGCAAGGATGGTCAATGGGCCAACACGTACAAGATGCAAATAAAAGACATGGTGGATCGTGGTGTAGCACGTACAAGCTTTCGCCTCAAGAGTCAGATTGGTGGAAACTAATGTTTGGCCTACAAAAAGAAGAGTTGCCAGTACCCCATTGATTGATTACAAGAAGTTCAGCAACATCACCAAGATTATTGGTTCGTCGCAAGGCTCCACAGTATCGCCAAAAGGAAAACCTTCCGTGGTGGAAGCACCGTGTCCATTTCAGTGCGACAGTTGCGAGATGCCGACAACTTTGTCGTGAAGGACGTTCAGAAATCACTGCAAAGCGAGTTGATAAAAACTGATCGTGTATCGCGTATGGAGGAGTTAGTGAAGCAGTAACCATATCACGAAGTGCCCAGCGCCTGGCCAGGCTAGCCTTATTAGTTATTAGTACCGGTGGATTACGATCCAAAGAAAGACGATTCGGACTTTCAATCGGAAAAGAGTACCTAAACTAGCGTGACATTGATATAACTTGAACGCTAACTGTTGACTATTATGTTGTAAATTGTTATAGACGCGATCGCATCGACCTCTATCCTCCTGGTGTATTGGTATGTCGGGGGTTAGCTGTGTATAATTCGTCGCGATCACCTTGTTTTGAGCACGCGTTTTGACCGCGGTATTCCTTGAAAATCGCCTAGCAACGCCTGTTCTGGCGCGAAAGCAGAGAGAACTACAGTGTTTTATCATAACATTGTATCTTTTGAGATAAAACGAATAAAATGAGTTAAACTTGTTGTTCATCGTCTTGCAGTACTGCTCAGAAGTAACCTAACGCTGCGTTCTCGTCCAGAACGCGTTCGATTGCGATGGAAATTCTGTCGGAAGCTATTATCGGGTTCGGAAAACTCCGAGTGATTAACCAATGCAACAAATCACGTTTATACGAAGAATGTATGAACTTGAGCCTTGTGGCTTAGATCAAACAATGAGGCTCGAGTGAATGAGAGTTGCGCTGAGCAGTAGTAGTGACTGAGAAGTTCAGACACGGGCTTACATGTAATTTAAAAGATTAATTTGTCTTCAACCATTTGTTTTATTCCGTGTTTGATTATCACACCATATATTTTTTAAAAATATCAGGGCTGTGGATGGAGGGTTGGTACCTTCTTATATATGAACGCTCTGTGTTTAAAACACTCATCAAATCTTTATTTTATTCATCTGTGAATTAAAACGATCGCTATAACAATTCGTGACTACTACATGTACCATGGTTTCTCATCCTCGTTTTGATCTAGGCTTGAAACTACTTTTTAATTGAAACTGCACAGGTAAAATGAACGCACTTGTTTCACACAAGTGACACACTTGGTGTCTTCAAGGAAAAAATCAAAGCACTTTGTAATGTGTGCAATGACATGTTTAATATGTTACTGTAAGTCATTTCGCTTCAAGTCGTTTCGCTACAACCAGAAATCGTTATGCACAAAACATGTACTGTATGATGTTCAATCATTCTTTATAAAAGTAAAATTAGCTATTTCTCTATAACTGTATAGAAACACAAAAATGTTCCCACCATTCTTGGAGTCATTCATATGTTTCTTGTTGAACAAATTGCTTTTCTCTCACAATTCAGTCACATGTGGTTGTTAAGACTCTAAGAGTGATTTTTGTAATGAGTAAGTAGAATTTACATTTTCAGAATTTTAATAATGAACCTTATTCCTACAATCGGGAGCAAAATGTCTTGAGACACTTCAACCAACGAAAGCCATGCCTTCATTCAGGGTTCAGCTGAAAGTAGAACTTCACATTTCAACCCCCTCATCAATGTTGGTTCTGAGTAGAAATTTGATGTGCTTAGCACTTGGCAATCATTAATGAGCAACATTGAAACAGGGTGAGTGGATAACATAAAATTAAGTTGCATTTTATATCGTAAATATTTCATGAACGCGAATGTAGCATGTACATGTACAATGTATTAACTAACCTATTTATTTTCAAATTGTTATAATTTAATGTTATAGCAAACATTTTTGTGTGTTTCCATAAAATGCAGTGATAGAAACACCAGTGAAAGATTGGGAAACTTGAAATTACCATGAAGATTAATTCAGAATTGTTTTAAACAATAATTACAAGTACAATACTATATACGAGGACATAATGTCTTACAGTATGTGCTTAAATAAAGCAACTATTACATTACACTACAATACAGTAAGTACCGTACATAGTGTACCACTCACTGTACCATACAAATATGTTTAAAAAAAAAAATCAAGGATTACAGTATATGAACATGTACATGTACAGTATAATAAATATATTAATACCCTTAGCCTTCTTATTACTTTCATCCCTGTAATCTTGCCATATTTCTAGTAACGTGCAAACCTGAAAACAAAATTGTACTGTATTAGCAGTTTGAGTTCATTCCTGGCTACCATTTCATTTTAATAAAATGGTATTAATATACATTGCCAGAAATGTTCAAGACGGGGTTGTTTGGGAGTGTCTCCAGGCATCATTTAGGCTAATTCAAACAAACATTCACCACTGAAATTTTGAGAACACTTTGGAGAAAAAAAATGCACCTTAATTTTCCCTTCATGATATGGAACTTACAACTACCAATCAGTGAAAATGTGGTGAGATTGTGAACATGTGGTGAGATTGTGAACATCCTTCAAGACAACCTCGTTACGAGGATAAGACCCTGGGTACGAGGTTGCCTTCAAGACAGCTTGTTCGCACCTGATAACCAACCTCTCACGATGCCCCCTGTTGGATATGATGGACCTTTTCTCATATACAACTTCAAGGACAACAACCAGGACCAATGAGTACCATATATGCCCCAGGAGTGATCAGCATCTAACTTCTCCTATCAATAGTTAACTGGCATAGAAGTGGTGAGAATTATGGAAATGAGGAGATATATGATTAGATATGATTAGATATGAGATATATATATATATATATATACTGTATATATATATAGTTTGTTAGTTTTCTCTGGATTTATTTTATTATTCTTGAGCTTTCGACTCAGTTCTTTGAGTCTTTCTTGCAAGAGTGGTTCTTGCAATTAGAATTTGAATTTTCTAATTGCAAGAACCACTCTTCTGATGAAGACTCAAAGAACTGAGTCGAAAGCTCAAGAATAATAAAATAAATCCAGAGAACACTAAAGAACTATAATTATGCTTGGGTTACAAATTTTCAAGATACACATGTGTATATACTGTATATATATATACTTGACCGTGTAGCTCAGATGGTAATACGTTGAACTAGTAAAAATCAAAGGTTACGGTTCAAAACCCAGCCACGGCAAGCAGTTTTCTGCTTACGCGGTTTGGGCTCATTCACTCGAGAACATCTCATCTCATCATATTACCGAGTGACAATATCACGTATCATTGTCTGAACTAAGTATTGTTCGATACTGGATTGATGTAAACTAGTATTTTTATGAAATTCAGTATATACTGTAAATCATGAATCCCAGACCAACATCGGACTTGACCATGTAGCTCAGATCAAGATGGTTAGAGCGTTGAACTAGTAAAAATCAAAGGTTGTGCATTCGAAACCCAGCCACGGCAAGCAGTTTTCTGCTTACGCGGTTTGGGCTCATTCACTCGAGAACAATCTCATCTCATCATCATAATTATTACCGAGTGACAACATCACAACATCACATATCACTGTCTGAACTAAGAATTGTTCGATACTGGATTGATGTAAACTAGTATGTTTACGAAATTCAGTATATAAATCATGAATCCCAGACCTCCATCGGACTTGCACCGTACTGTAGCTGTAGTAAGGTCGCTGTTCGAAACCCAGCCACGGCAAGCAGTATATATATACACACACACACACATACATACATATATATATATATATATACTTGTTTTAACTACAGTCTACAATCTCATACTATGATACATTTAAATCAAAAGCATATCACAAACATCGACTGCACAATTTTGCAGGTTCATCCCCTTTTTATGAGCCTAATTATTAATTAGTATTAAATCTCCCACAATTAGGCGAATATATTACCTCTTTATGTAAGTCAACTGTTTCATCGATTACATCTTCTCCAAGAATTTCTTTGATCTCGCTTCGTTCATTCTCTGGAGCAAGCTCTTCAATAAGTTTCCATAGCGACTGACGCGGCTGAAAACTTTCTAAATCCCATTCTGAGGTCGAAATAGAGCTCATACCAGATTCATCGAAGGCCTTAACATTCTCGTCCAGCAAAAACTTCCTAAGTTATTGCAGTAGGAAAGAAAAAGCTACCAAACTAGTCTCGTACTAATATTTAATACGAACAAGACGCCATCTTAACTATATATTTCCCTTCTTCCCCAGGCCCCAAAAGATAGAACTAATAGGGTTAGTTACCAATCTGTACTCCGTAGCCACTAAATGTCTTAAATATCACGTTATCCACTAGATTAACTCTTATTAAATCACCACGATTAGAATATCAAAATGAACTAAGTTGGTTAGTTGCTAAAATTCTGCATTCCTAAAATTCTCGGAAGTTCACGACCTTTTCAGGCGGGCGAGGGGTTATTGCGGATACGTATTTTTAGTATATATATAGGCAAATATTTTTAGGCAGTGTTTTGGATATGTAGCAGAGCTAAAAGGTGGTGAACTGCCAAGATTTTAGGAACGAAATTACTGACGATTCGAGCTGAGCCCTTCATACAGACCTTTCGAGCGGAGCCCCGTCAGTATTTCGTTCCAAAAATCGCGGCAGTTCACCACCTTTTCGCTTTGCTACATATTAAAGTCCTGGATGTGTACTCGGGTCGCCACGTACTTGTACCTATACGAACAAGTTTTGTGATTGATTGACGATTAAAACAATAGAATCAACCACAAAGAAACAAATGTCCAAACCCAAACCACTTTTCCATGTACTCAGTAATATATATATATATATACACTGTAAACACTACCACGGCACTTATATCAGTACATATCACGGCAGGTGAGATTGCAGTCTGCCTCGGTTTTATGGACAGCTCTGATCCTTATTGGAATACTGGAGGGATCCTAACTGGATTACCATTGGGATGGGTACGACAATGATTTTGAACCGCGAGCCAGACGCGTTCACACTAGCCGACCCAGACTGGATTTGGACTGCATTCGGATTGCGAATTCGGACTGGATTTGGACTGGCTTTGAGCCACCTATTCGAGGTGGTCTGAGAAAGGACTCGGATTGGAGTCGACCGGGGTTTTTTCAGTCTCACTAATTACGGTTTCGCCAGCTCTTCACCCTGGACTGACGAAGAGACTTTGCTTCTTATAAATATTTGGGGAAATGAAAAGACGCAGCGGCAACTAGACGACCAAGACATACCTAATAATGCAGTATTTAACAACATACAATGATGTATTGATGCTATTGATATATGGAATATGTATACTGGCTCCAAGCATTACTGATATATACATTAACTGCCGCATAGGCACATATACAGTATCATTCGAACCAGTACATCATTGTTACCTTCTCTCTCCATCTCACATCTGAGTCTCAAGGTCTCAATGGTTAGAGTCACCGGCATTTTTTTTTATCGAGTTTATTTGGATCAAATAATGAATGACATTAAAATAAATATAACTGGAATATAATGGTAATATTATAGTATACAGGTAACAGTAATATTATAATATAGCATAATAATAATAGAAGTAATGATGATGACGAAGATAATAATAGTATTAATAATAATAATAAAAAGTAATAATATTAATGTTAATAATAAAAATATATATATATACATAAATAAATAAAATTTAAAAAATTATAAAACTAATAATAATTATAATAATGAAAAAAAACACAAAATTAAAAATTAAAAATCCAAAAGGGTTTGGTGCGAACGGGACTTTAAGACCCATGCAATGCACCCACCGACTTAAATTAACATAACATGAGATTATGAGTATAATATGCAGCTAATATAACCTTTTTATTTTGAAAAGCAGGCCGCCACACAATACAATTTATTGCAATTAACGTGCTTATCTACGTCTGTTATCTGAAAACAATAGTCCTGCCTTATCAATGGCAAACTCGAGAGATATTTTTCCAGAGGGTAGAGTCCTTTTGAATGTAAATGTTGATTTTATATCCGTGGAGCGCAAAACAACATAACGATATTTTACCAGATCTTGCCAGTCTCGGCACATGTATTCGTAATGTTCTTTTGCGTTGTGCTGTTTGCCTTCCTTGTGGAAAATAGCTGGTTTTGTAGCCACTACAATAAGATTGTAGATTTTGATGTATTTCCTCAGCAACGCCACGACCCTTCGTTGATATCTTTCTTGTTCATATGTGCTATCTCCGGCATTACATTTATCGAGCCAGTAGAATGCACCGATACTGTCAATTATTAACACACATATCTCGGGTCTGTTCGAAAGAACACAATCCAGGCTTTCCATCGTAGCAAGCAGTTCAGTACTGGAATTACATTGTACAATAATAAGTCGCGACAAACAGATTTTTATGAAGGACTGCATGTCGGTAGCTGTATGTACTTCGTGCGAGCTCTGGTTTGAAATACAGGACGTCACGCGATGCTCCAATATCTCAACAAGTCTCATTAATGAAAAGTGGTAATCAGTATCAACGAAGATAACACTCACGCCCCGTCCATCCAGAATTAGTCCTTTCCAGGTCTTTGGCAGAATGCAGTTGGCAATCAAGTGAATCAATATTTGTGTCTTGCCGCAACCTTCTTTACCATACAGTTCTACGACATCTTGGGCTTGAAGTTGACGAGGTAGATCTACAAACAATGTTTTGTCCAGACCATCTACGGACTGTTTTAACCCAAGGCGACAAAAAAGCTAGTAATACAAAATACAGCAACGTTAATGTGTACTGCACATAACTACAGCTATTTTAACACAAATAACTTATGTTGACAACGTTCAAAGTCAGTCCTGCAATTTTATGTACAGTACTATCTGTCTACACGCACTGTAGGTAGCTCAAACAATAATAGCGAGGTTAAGCTTAATTTCTGATACGAGTGGCAATACTGATATTCTACAGTTACCTGTAGCATTCAAGTAATAATAATAAAACATAACGGTCGATTTGAAACAACATCACGCGAATACATTTCTATAGAGGGTCTAGTAGTACTGAGTTGGCTCATAGGAAGGTTCTACCAGTACAGTACTTTATAAAATAATTTTACTCTACGAACGCTGTGATTGGTCAGCTTGCCGCTCTCGATCAAGCTACGGAGACCGGAATGATGTCAGTAACCAATGAAGAATTCGCATTAAATCAAAAGCGTTATATATCGTAATTATTCAAAGTATAGCAATTGTTTCTGAATTCTTTTAAGAAATAATAGAATACGTTTTTCCGGGTCTCAACGTGAACCCACTCGTACTCGTGTTTTTATTACGTCACTCGGGTTTCGATCACGTCAGAGACCCAGGCAAACGTATTCTATTATTTAATTATTTAAAATAATAGAGCAACGAACTTGTCGTGATAAGAAACTTAAATTATAGCTTTGAAAAACGTATATAATGTACCATGGTGAATGGTGATTGGTAATAACCTTAGAACGTTCTGAAATTTAGACTGCTTTACTGTATAAACACAGTTGGTTCGTAGCCTCGTAGGGAGGTTCTACTAGTACTGTACTAAGTTGGCTCACTGGGGGATATAAAGCTCGTAGGTTATATTATTTTATATCCAACACTGGTACCCTTAAACTAGGAGTAATCGAAGATTATGTAATTGCGTTCGACGCATGTGGACCAGTAAATGGCGAATGAAGATTGGTAATTATGCTGTAACGAATTGTCGAATTATGAAAATTAATAAAGCTAATAAATATATAGAATATCCGAGAGTAGTAAAAAAGTAGAGTGCTGCGTAGACAGTGTTTTGAATATATAGCAAAGTGAAAAGGTGGTAAACTGCCAAGAATTTAGTGACGAGATACTGACGTTTCGAGCGGAGCCCTTCATCAGAGTAAGACGAGATGAAATAAAATAAATAGGGCTTATATATATGCCAAAAGGGTGTCAAACCTGTAGCCCGCCATTTCAACAGCTCCAACCATTTGGTTTCAGACATTAAAGTCTGTGCCATCCTTCCCATTTCCGGTGGCAACGATAACCGCAAGCGGCAAGAGAAGCGTCTCATTTTTAAACTTGGCACCACACATCCTCTTGGTCTTAACGAACGTTTTTCTTTTATTTAATTTCGTAAAAGCTTTTTGTCATTTTATTTTGCTTGGAACTTTTTATTATTAGCCTATGAACTTTTTATTATTAGCTTATGCTCATTCCTTTTCAAGTCTTTGTTTCTATTATTATCGCCGAATATTGGACCTGTCATTTCTCCCACCCCCTCAGTCTGCTTATTGATCGACTGTAAAAATAGTAAATGACTTAACTTTTCCCATCTCATTAATTATTAGTTAGTTTATTTCCCGTGCATTTGATTGGCTACTTTCTACCTGTGACACCCTTTTGGCATATATATAAGCCCTATTTATTTTATTTCATCTCGTCTTACTCTGATGAAGGGCTCCGCTCGAAACGCCAGTATCTCGTCACTAAATTCTTGGCAGTTTACCACCTTTTCACTTTGCTAATAAATATATAGTCTTAATTGAAGGAGACACTGTAACTTCAATGTTTTTGACAACGGTGACATCCTGAGTGATTTCCGTATGTTATTTTAATATTAGGATGGTATATTTCCCGTTCGTTTGTTCGATTTGAAAGTTGACCGCCAGATACCTGTAAATCGTTCAATTCAGAAATATTACAATCGTGAAGTTCGATTTGGCAAAAGTTTCGCTTGAATGGAAAATTTATAACTTCGCGAGGCTTTCTCGTTTCGAGTAAAATGAGAAGGCCATGGATAGGGCCATATGATCGCCTTGATACGTGATTTAGATTGTTCAGATCGAGTGGAACACGGCAACAAACGACAGCGTCTTAATTCAAGGAGACACTATATAAACCTCAATGTTTTTGACAATCGTGACATCCCGCATTCCCGTTCGTAGTTCGATTTGAAATATGACCGTTCGACCGCTAGATAACTCAACAAATATTACAATCGTGAAGTTCGATTTGGCAAAGTGTCACTTCAATGGAAAATGTATAACTTCGCGAGGCTTGCAAGTTTCGAGTAAATGTTGTTCGAATTAGATGTATGGTGTTCAAATTGAATATTGACATTATAAACGCGCCATATGATCACCATATGTTATTTATTACAAGGCTATATGATCGCCTTTATACGTGGTTTATATTCTACATTCTATTTATTTGATCCTCCATGCTATAGAAAATTTCTAGCATCATTCTGCTGACATGCCTAAATCCTGAACACTTCTACAGGCAACTTCGTATCCACTGCTCCTGTATTAGTCCCGAGGCAGCATTTCACTTCTGATACTAATGCCATAAATTATTCCAAATTCCAAAACGGTAATTTATTCAAAAAGGGGAAAGATTTTATCTTGATTTCTTTGAGCTGTAAAGCACAGGTAACCCATAACATGCAAGATTAGAATGCGTTCTCCTTCGTCGAACGCAAATATATTTCACGGGATCAGTGCTTAAATATGAATGCTAAAATAACTAAATACTACATGTAAATATCATGTGTTTAGAAACCTGAAGAATTTTTATTTTTATGTTGAGCACTCTGTGAAGTTGGTGTAGGTGTCCTTTAGCGATAATGCAACGCCCACTACCCTTGTGGTAGTTTGAGCACTCTGGCCCTACACCGCTTCACGCTCTCTGGATGTGCGCATGACCACTGTTTGTACCACAAGCGGTTGTCACCGGCAATAGCTTGTGTATAATTAGTTCTCATGCCCATATCTAGATTGTACCAAGTTACACTGATGAGCTGTGGAACAGCGAAACACGTGTCTGTAGATATTGTACTATATATATATATATATATATATATATATATATATATATATATATATATATATATATATATATATATATATATATATATATATATATATATATATAGTCTACTATCTGAATAATATCTAACAAGGTTGGTGTACTGCCAAAATAGCAAGTAAGTTGTCTAATGTTTCGAGAAAAGGTCCTTCATCACAGGAAGGGCTCTCTGATAAAGGGCCTTTGCTCGAAACGTTAGACAACTTACATGCTATTTAGGCAGTACACCAACATTTTTTTAGACATTTGATTTGTATTTCTACACTGCCTATGCAGCACAACACATTACAGTTTTTGATTTGGTCCTTTCGTTTCCGAGATATTGCTCTTCAAACATGGCCATTTGGCGTTGTTTGCATAAAAAAGCCGCGCGTGAGAGAGTCCTGGTACTCGGGGACGGATTAGATTTCACAAACAAGGAATACATAGCGTTTTGGACAACAAGTTCAAAAGATCATATATCAAGTGAAATCGCCACGATATCACGCTCAAATTCAGACTCAAATGAGTATGAAAACCCATTGTCTAGTTCAGATAATATAATCGAGGAAGAAACTGAACTATCGGCGAAATATGAGGACGAGTCTGATGACTGACAGTCATCAGTTTCATGGACGCCTACGCTGATGAGCCGTTGGCTGACTTAGAATGGCTTGCCGCGTATGAAAGAAGAAGGGAGGAGGACAAAAAACACTTGGAACAACTTACTCGAAGGTGGAATGGTGCTGAAACCGTCAAATCTTGGTACGTTCATTGCGCCATATTTGTCATATATTTCATCAATTTATTTTATGTACAGTATGGAATGGGTTTATTGGTTTATTGTATAGCCTATAGTATAGGTGCAAGTGTGGGAACTGTAATGTCGTTGTAACTGTAAAACCCTAGGGAAATGTTCGACTGTTTCGTGCATAACTTGAACATCCTGGCTTTGGAGTTTGGTCCTGTTTGTCTCAACAGATGGAGTTTGAACACTTTTCAGACACGAGACGGACGTCGATACAATCAAATATTATCAAAAGAAAGGTAATATGAGAGGCCAAACTATGTTAAAATATTTAGCAAACAACCTTGTCAATATCAACTACACATAGACAATATTTAATTTTACCATTCCATTTTATAATAATAGGTGTCTATGTGTAGTTTAATATTGACAAGGTTGTTTGCTAAATATTTTAACATACTTTGGCCTCTCATATTACGTCCATGTCGTGTCTGAAAAGTGTTTGCCGCTATTAACTCCAAACTTCATCTGTTGAGACAAACAATGTTCAGTCATGCACGGACTCGGAGGCTGTTAACCTACGACTTCAATCAGTTTAGTGTCGCTCAAAACAGTCGAACATTTCTTATTTCTGTGCAGCAACAACATTCCGTAGGGTTTTACAGTTACAATGACATCAATACAGTTCTCCCACTAGTTGCACCCATACTACAGGCTATACAATAAACCCATACCATACTGTACATAAAATAAATTAATGAATGGCGCAATGAACGTACCAAGATTTTACGGATTCAGCACCATTCCACCTTCGAGTAAGTTGTTCCAAGTGTTTTTTGTCCTCCTCCCTTCTTCTTTCATACGCGGCAAGTCATTCTAAGTCAGCCAACGGCTCATCAGCGTAGGCGTCCATGAAACAGTCATCAGACTCGTCCTCATATTTCGCCGATAGTTCAGTTTCTTCCTCGATTATATTATCTGAACTAGACAATGGGCTTTCATACTTATTTGAGTCTGAATTTGAGTGTGATATCGCGGCGATTTCACTTGATATATGATCTTTTGAACTTGTTGTTGTCCAAAACGTTATGTATTCCTTGTTTGTGAAATCTAATCCATCCCCGAGTACCAGGACTCTCTCACGCGCGGCTTTCAACGCCAAATGGCTATGTTTGAAGAGCAATATCTCGGAAACAAAAGGACCAAATCCAAAACTGTAAAATACTTTATCAGGTCATTTTTTGTGGTCTACACGAATAACTGAAAACCCCGTAGGGCTTATATGCACTTTAATAATAGCACCATTAATAAAACGAGGCAGTTTGCAGGATGGGCCCCCTTGGCCCATGGGCACCAGTGCGGCACACCGTTTGCATACCCGTAGCGCCGCTACTGGTCATATTGAACGTAGGACTCTCACATTCATACACTCACAGTTCTCACTCTCATAGACAGTTGACTTGAGACAAGTCAGCTGACATTTGGCACTTGAGCGAGTTGACCGGAGGAATGACATAAATCAGCTGGGAATTAGCATGCCTATTTAACTCCGTGTACAATGCATGCTAGCAAATTGACACCGAGTAGTCTGAGTGTGATATATTTTGATATGTTGTCGCGTGGACAGTGTGAGTGTCAAAAGACAAAGGTATTATTAAGCCATTAAGGTAAATACTCTGTCGAAATAGTGCATAAAACGAATAACTGATGTTTCGAGCGAAAGGATAAAATAGCGTCTTAGCACTGAGTTAATGGATAGTGTAACAAGTATATTCACAATCCACTTGTAAGTAAAAAGCAATTTATAATTCTGCTTACCTGAGCTCCATTTTCCGCCGATATTTCCGCCATGTTGAATGTAACTAAATCTGATCCTAAGTACGTCATGTTAGGATACATATAGAGGTTTAGTTCATATTGTGTCGGAAAAAAGAAGCCGGAGGAAGCTATTGTGGCTCTATTCCAGCTGTTAACGACTAAATAATATAACAAATTTTTAATAATCACAAATAAACATGATACAAATTTGTGATACAAGCATGAAACTTGGCCAATTTACTATCGTCGCTAAGATAAACATTTTGTACCTAACCTTGACCCTAACCTTACACCTAATTATAACCGTAGCTAGTAGCCCTAACCTAACAAAAAATAAAGACCAGACAAAACAGAGAGGTCCTTTTGAGTCATCCCTTTTAGCCATCCGCAGTGTGTGGTGATTTATGGTAGGGCTTATGGTGGTTTGCGGTGGTTTATGGTGGTTTGAGGTGGTTTGTGGTGATCGGATTCTGTGGTTCGTGATGTTTTGTTGTAGTTAATGATGGTTTATGGTTGTTCGTGGTGGTTTGTGGTAGCTCTTGGTGGTTTATGGTGGTTCGTGTTGGTTTACGGTGGTTTGTGGTAGTTCATGTGGTCTGTAGATGATGGTGGTTTGAGGTGGTTCATGGTAGTTCATGGTAGTTTGTGGTAGTTCATGGTGGTCTACGGTGTATTGTGGTTGGTCTTGGTGGTTCGTAGTGGTTTGTGGTAGTTCACGGTGGTTAATAGTGGTTCGTGGTGGTTTACTGTGGTTTTGGTTGTTCTGTAGCAGCTCTTGGTGGTTTGTGGTAGTTTACGGTGGTTTATGGTGGTTCACTATGGTAGTTTGCGGTGGTTTGTCGTGGTTCTGTGGTAGCTCCTAGTAGTTCGTGGTGATTTGTGGTAGGTTATGGTGGTTTAACAAAACAAAAAAAAAACAAAAAAAACAAACAAAAAAAATGAATTTGATGACTGAGTGACTTAATTGCAGGAATAGCAAGTGTTTTGTAACTTGGAATGCTAGGTACAATGGAGAGATTGTTGAATGGAATGTGATTCCATGTGACTATTGTTCGTGGATAAAATGAATACTTGTACACATTGACACTGCATTGGATCTGTCGAAAATGGGATGTGTTAGGCAATCTTGATACTGTATTTAAAGGACACACCTTGTCAGGGAAATTGATCAGTACCTACAAGACCTTAATGGATATTGTAGAACATGGTAGCTTGATGCAGTAACCTAAGTTGTTCGAGTGTGTCCCAGCCCAGGTGGTCAACCATAGGTTCTAGAATAGTCGTTTTGATTGAATCTAGCAGCTCTCCGTTGAATCATCTCGATCTTGTTGATCAGTGTTTCTTTTGGTGCATAAGGGTTCCACACAGAGCAGGCATATTCTAGTTGGGGACGAACAAGATTAGTATAAGCTCTTGACTTAACTTTTATGCTAGTCACCTATATAGGTTTCTTCTAAGTAGGCCAAGAGTACAATGCTGATTCCAGCTTAGGTTATGGTTATAGTGATACCTAAGTATTTCGTCGAAACTACATTACAGATGGTTTGTTTATTCATTACATAACTATAAGAAAGAGTGGTCTGCAGTTTATTTATAATTCCTAAATGATAGCATTTCAGCAATAATTAAAATTGAGTTACCATTTGTTGGCCCACTCATTTAGATTTTCTAGGTCCTCTTGTAAGGTGATCTGGTCTTGATGATCGTTATTCTCTCTATAAATAATACTATCGTCAGCGAATAAACGAATTTGATAATTAATGTTATCAGAGTGTTTAGCAACATGGCTGAGAATGATATGTTCCATGACTTTGCAACATAACCATGTTAGTGAGATTGGGCGATAGTTGCAGCAGAAACAAGGGCCTTTGACCAATCAGGTAGAAGTAAACCGCCAGAGTCATAAGACTGCTGGAATATGAAACAAAGCCAGTTCGAAATGGTTGGTGCAAGTTCTTTGAGGACTCCAGCTGGGATTTCATCAGGGCCACAGGCTTTACCGGGGTTAAGTTTTGTTTGGCTACACCTTTCATGGGAGTTGATGATCAATCTGAAATAGAATTGCCTTATGGAGATTGGCCATTACTTGGAATTGGAGACGTTTCCCGAGTAAATACTGATTAGAATAAAACTGAGAGTTCAAGGCATCAGCTTTGGCTTTATCAGAAACACATAGTCTGTCGTAGAATTTTAAAGGGGATACCAGAACTTTCGGATTTGCTTGTACGAACATAGGACCAACATTTCTTAGGATTGGCGTCTAAACTTGCACCAATAACATCATTGAGGTAATTGCTGTGAGATTGTTTCACAAGGTGAGAAACTATGTTTCGTTCTTTCTTAAATTCATCCCAGTGTTTAGGTTTATGGGATCGTCCGCACATGATGTTTGATAGAAGAGGTTATCCACGGTAGCTTAAATTTAGGCACAGATTTCTTATGAGGGACATAATAATCTTGAATACCCTTGATCAGAGAGTTGACTTCAGTGAATTTAAACCAATTATCAGATACAGAGTTATTTTTAGGACCAGATATATAAAAAAGTTTTCTGATGCATGTAACATAATTTCATTAAGTTTAGTAAAATCAACTTTCTTCAGTATGTAGTAGTAGCTTTAACATTAATGTTAAAAAGGATTGCCAGATGATCACTCATACCTGATGCAGTGGAAACGAGGTATTATTTGGGTACGATGACAATAATAAGTCCAATGTTTTGTTAGAAGCTGGACGAGTAGGTAGCGTGACATGTTGAGTCAAGGAGTAGTCGTCGAGTGTCCAAAGAAGTTTATTATGCTGTCCTGAGTTGCTTTCACTTAAGAATTCTGGTGTATCAGATTTCCAGTTGATACTCCGAGGTTAAGTCACCACTAGAATAATATTTGGATGGTGATTGGTGGAATCAAATACAAAGTTTAAAGATTTCTGGAGTTCGTCGAGAGTTTCAGAAGAGGAGTTTGGAGGTCTGTAATAGGATGCCAAGTATAATTTCTTAGAATTACTGAATTTCACTGACGACCAGATAATTTCACATTTGATATGAAGCCGGAGTCCGGCTGCCAGACTACTCTCTTCACATAAAATATCTGACTTGATGGCCTGAAATACACCTCCACCGTTAGCATTCCTGTCTTTTCTGTAGACAATGTAGTTAGATGGAAACACAGGGTAGGTCGGTATATCTTTGTGCAGTTTGGATTCTGTACCCAATACACAATATCAGGGTTGTGTAGTTATAGCAAAGCTTGAAATTCTGTAAAACGGGCCGGATGGGCCTTTTAAACTGTTGCAGTTAATGATCATTCCTTTTAGATGACGTGTTGATCTATGAACTGTTCTGGGCTTGGGTTTTGATGATTTGGTGTGCTTGATGGAAGTGGGCTTAATATTGTCAAGGATCTTGAAAGGAAGTAAACGTGGTCGAGTTATCAAGTGTGCGGCTAAATGTGTTTGAAAGTAATGACGATGTGTTGTGGTAATTTCTGAATAGGAATGTAGCAAAATTAGGGATGCCACATTGGAGGCAGCGTTCTTGTTGCTGTAAACGCTAACATAGAATTAGTTGGACAAGATGGCGAGTCCGAGCCCTTTCGAGTCAATAACGGGACCATGCAAGCAAGACTGCGTCTTCGCCGCGACACTTTTCAGCATTATAATCGCTGCAATCTTGCACTGCAATGATATACGATGCGTTTATGACATCGACTTTCGAACAGACGGTAGCGCGTCTTCAACCTACGTCGCCTCAAATCAAAGACCAAAGTGCTCCATATGCTCATCAGGAAACTTATGTTTGCAGACGACTGCACGCTCGCGGTTTATACAGAAGCCGACACTGTTAGTTTTGAAACTATAGCGCAAATGTCAACACCTATAACTTCTCAATTATGTAACACGCCTGTGGGCTTCTGGCGATTGCGTACAGCAAGCATGGTAAATATAGTGCGCGCGTTAACTCAAGTACCTTATAGTTATAGTGTAGACGCTATTGTGTAAGCAACTGTTGGGCGTTTAGCTATTTTATTCTATCTACACTGGTAATTCAAGTAATTTATCGTGGTATACGAGTATCCCATTCTATTCTGAAGCTTTTGCCGTTTTGGTGCGTGTGTAAACCAAAGTGAGTACGTATAATTTAATCGTTCTAGTTTTAATAGTTTTTTAGTATAATTTATTGTAACATTCGAATTTAGAACAATGCCGAACTGTTTTAGCGTGACTGTGCATGTTATAATCTTATCTATTTGTAAGAATTGCGAGTTCTTGTAGTTGCGTGTCATAAATGTAATCACGCGTTATATTACCGTAGTTTAAGTAGCTATTATTGTATGTTATTTAGTTCGAACCTACTACAGCTACTCTCTACCTTCGCTACTTTCTACTACAGCTACTCTCTACCTTCGCTATTTCTGCTGCTACAGCCGACTATACTGCTACTACTACTGCGACTACTGCACAGGCTGTTTGTATCTGCTACATCTACCCGTATCCGATCCGTCATCGTTATTGCAATTGTGTACTGTATTAAAGTCATCATTTTATTATTAACCGTCTGTGTGTTCGCATTTTATGCTAATCTATTCTGTCGAGTTCGAGTTATCTACGCACCACCCGACGCAAATGTCGTCTTATGGGACTCTGTAGTATTGTTTCGTTTCATTCTGACGTCCTTGAGCGGATTACATTTAAGTTCGAATTTGCTACATCGTGAAGGGATTCGAAGAATTTATCGACTGTCGTGACCGCGGGCGCGGTAGAGGAATGCAAAGAATTTCCCGCTAAGACTTTACATCTGCTAAACTGATTACATCAATCAACGCATCCATATGGAGTTAGAGATAGAGCAATATATTAATCAATTATAGACAGGCACGAAGTGCAAAAGGAAATGTAACGAGAAAAGCCAATAAACTTAATGAATTGATGACGAGTAGCGATAAATTCGATCTTGTTAAGGAACTAGCGAATGAACTGACCAATGTTTGGAATCAATTTCAAACCGCACACGATGCCTATCATAATTTCATTAAAGATGAGCAACCGCGACAAGAATCGACAGTTTACTTCAACTCAGTAGAAGAATTAGTCTCTGAACTCAGGAAAAAGGTTATTTCGTGGCTCGAGCAACCATTCAGCCAATTGCAACCTGAAAATCAAACCCAAATTCTACCAGAAGATTCTGCAAGCACTGCTGGATCGCACAACTCTAGATCTTCTCGCGCTCACTCAAAAACCCGCTCATTAAGGAGCACAACATCAAGCGCAAAGCCAAGGTGAAAGCGGCCGCAAAACAGGCAGCGCTAGAAGCAAATTAGGCTAACGCGTTGCAAAAATTACACGAGCTTCAATTAGAAGAACAGACTTAAAATTCAAGAAATGAAGTCCCAAGTAGAGCTCCAAGCAGACATAGCTGCAGCTGAAGCCGAGAAAATTTCCTACGAACAATCTGAGATCGACAGAAACCCATGTATGAATCGAGACGATGTCGTTGGACAAATATCCACATTCCACTCTTAAAGCGTTAGACGTGCGTAAAGCTACAGGTCCCGACGGCATACCAAATCGAATCCTGAAGGAAACCGCAACACAAATAGCTCCCTCACTTTGCTTGCTGTTCAACTTATCCTTACAATCCGGTGCTTTTCCTGAAGAATGGAAAATTGCAAACATTGTTCCAGTATTCAAGAAGGGAGACAAAGAATGTTCCGAAAACTATAGGCCTATCTCCCTTCTCTGTAACATTTCTAAGTTGTTTGAACGTTGCGTTTTGAAAAGGATAAGAGATCACTTGCTGCGTTTTGTAAATTCAAATCAACATGCAGATTTATACCTGGAAAATCTTGCACTACACAATTGGTAGAGGTTCTGGAACACATTGGCCAGCAACTTGACAATGGCAAACAAAGCGACATGATTTACTTAGATATGAGTGAAGCCTTCGACAAAGTGCGCCACAGTCAATTACTTGTGAAGTTACGAGAATTTAACATCTGCGGTAGTCTCCACTCGTGGTTCGGTTCGTACTTGTTGGAGCGTAGGCAGCGTGTCACCATACCCGGAGCTACATCATCTACACTCCTCGTAACATCTGGCGTACCACAAGGATCGATCCTTGGACCTATACTCTTCCTACTGTATGTCAACGACTTACCCAACTCTGTTCTGTCTTCAAATGTTGCCTGTTTTGCTGATGACACAAAGCTCTTCAAAACGATCGATTCTAGTGCTGACGCAGAATCCCTCCAAGACGATCTCAACAATCTCAATGCATGGTCACTGCGCTCTGGTCTTTTCTTCAACCAGATGAAAACGAAGTCTCAAAGCATCACCCGAAGAAAGGAGCTGGTCAAGTATACATATCATCTCGAAGGTAAACCACGAGGCAGAACGAGATCGGTGTGTGGATAACCAACGACTTAATTACTTGGTCAAGACAAGTTGTTGTCCAAATTACTTAGGCAAACAAGATGTTAGGTTTTGTACGTCGGTCATTGAGAGAGATCACTGACCATTGCGTCCGTCGCACCCTCTACCTATCGATCGTCCGTCCACATCTCGGTTATGCAACCCAAGTATGGTCCCCACAATCTGTAGAATTGATTAGACGCACCGAATCAGTTCAACGACGAGCAACAAAGATAATAATGAACCTACCGTTTCGCACCTTGACAACTTATAAACAACGCTTGCAATCACTAAATCTACTTCCGGTAACATACTGGCACGAATACCTCGATTTGATCTTCTTTTTCAAAACTGTGAATGGCCTGGCTAAAATCAACCCTGAAATCGTACCTACTCCATACATACCAAAGAGGACAACTAGAACCTGCTCAACCCCAGATCTTCTACAATTTCGTCCACAAAAATGTAGAACACTAACTTACCAGCGATCATTCTTCACACGAACATATGCAGGACGTAGAATGTCCTCCCGAACGAAATTCGGTTGAAGGAACTTACGTTATCAAAATTCAAATGCAACCTCCTGCAATATTACATCAGGGCATTGGAGTATTATGACCCAGAAGATCCGCGAACATGGAAAACGATTTGCCGAAAATGCAATTCTGTTCGCAGTCTAATTGGTATCCAACGCTGCTGCGTCTATGTAACAACTAGCAACTCTTAATTGAACAGGAACATTCTTAAAACTATTTAATTTTTACTTTAATTTAATTAATTCTGGGACCGCAATAATATAATTGGCGTATGCTGTTGCGGCCACCCTGCCACTTTCATTATGTAACTATAGAGTTGGCGAAGCATAATAAATAAATAAATATCAGTGCCTGTTCAACCACAGCGTATTAGTTCTGCCCCACAACGTTTCGAAAACGTTTCTACAACCAATCCAGTGCAAGAGCTAGTACCCAATCGGCAATGGAGGCAAGACTCGAAGCCTACTCCATCAACCAAGCAACCGCAAAATCCCAGTGCACCTCAGTGGTCTCACAATCAGTCACATGCAGTGCCTCAACAACATGCTAATCATTTCCAAGAACGTTTCAACGGTTGATGGAAACTCAGGACCGTCAGAACCTCGCTCTTCAACAGTTGGTACAACAACAGCAACAAAGTGTTATGGCACTTACACTACCGCAACGAACTATAAAGATCTTCACAGGAGATCCCATCCACTACAGTCTACAGTGATTTTATTCGTGACTTTGAACATCTCGTCGAAGAAAAAAACGCTAAGTTCAAGTGCTCGTTTGTAACACGTCAGGTCCTGTACAAGATCTCATGAAAAGTTGTCGTCTATGAAATACGATGAAGGCTATATGGAAGCGAGAAGACTATCAAGGAGAGGTACGGTCAGAGCTACCGAATCTCCGCAGCACTGTGCAGGCATTAACAGACGGATTGCCAATAAAGTCCGAAGACAGAGACGCGCTCCTAAAGTTTTCTATACAGTTGACCAGCTGTACCAATACCCTCAGAGAAATCGGCTGCCTCAGTAAGTTGGATCATCCAGAGAACCTGAGAAAGATCGTGAATCGACTTCCATTTGGCATGAGACTGAAATGGCGCGATGCTGTCGACCGTATTGTGGAGAACGAAGGAAGAGACATCACAATCAATGATGTAACGAAGTTCGCAACCGCTAAAGCAAGAGCAGCTTCTCATCCAGTATTTGGAAAAATCGTCAACGAAAACAAGGGAAAAGCAGTAAACGACAAAAACAAGCGCCAATATGGCCCTATATAGAGCGGACGGGTTTGCAACTCAAGGAGATCAACCAGTCCAGAACGGTCAAGAATCAAGGAAGCCAGCATAATGTCCTTCGTGCAACGCTAACCGTTGGTTGTCACGTTGCGAAAGGTTCCGCAAGCAAAGACACTTGTTAAGGATATAGAAAGACTTTGTTTAAACTGTCTCGCAGTCGGTCATTTCGTGCCAAAGCAGAGTTTTTGCAAAGTGGAAGGATGCACTGGAAAGCATTCGACCTTTCTTCACCCGAAGAAACCCCCAACTATCGCGGAAGCAACGATGAGAAGACACCTGCACAACAATCAACCAAAGAAGAAGAACCTGAAATAATTCCAAGTCCGGCGAACAACGGCTACGTGAAGATGTCGCCGAAATCTAGTTCTGTTACAAGTTCCTCTGTAACTGGCCTTGCTATTGTTCCAGTTCGAGTAAAGGCAAAGGGAATTAAGATCTGAATCGGTGGAAACCTACGCGTTTTTAGACTATGGCTCGAATACTTCCTTTTGTACCGAAAGTCTTTTAAAGTAGCTCAACCATCAAGCGCCGAAAACGAAGCTATCCCGTACTACAATGCTGGTGAAGGTACTCCAATTGAATGTTCGTTGGTCAAACTAGAAGTCTCCCATTTAGAAAACAAAATCCAAGTTGAAGTCCCGACGGTGTATTCTACACTAAGTCTGCCTATATCTGCCCAGAGTGTATTGGCAAGCAAGAGGACGTCGAACCCTGGCCACATCTAAAGGGTATAACCATGCATCGCACATATCGATGCTGAGATCAGTCTTTTGATTGGAAGTGATGTTCCACAGATTCTACAACCAAGAGAGGTGAGACCAAGTGAGAATGGAGGTCCTTTCGCGACAAGAACTGTCTCGGGTTGGGTACGAAATGGGCCGCTCGGAAGAAAGAAAATGAAGGTCCCTGCTACAAATTTCGTGCAAGTGGACAACAAACTCAATCAACAGTTTGAAAATTATTGTAACATGGAGTTCAATGACGTCACCTACGAATCAGGAACTTCTATGTCACGAAATGACAAGAGGGCATTGGGCATCATGGAGGAAACTGTGAAGATGGTCAACGGTCATTGCGAGATTGGCTTACCATGGAAAAACAATCCGCCACATCTCCAGAACAACAGATCAGCAGCAGAACAAAGGCTTCGCTCGTTAAAGTGGCGGTTACAACATGATCCAGGATTGTAAACATGTATAAAACATTCATGAACGACTTGTTATGCAAGGATTATGCTAGGAAAGTCGACAGTCAAGATCTTGGACCACTACAAACACACTGGTATCTACCCCATTTACTAGTATTCCACCCGCAGAAACCCGACAAGGTTCGAGTTATTTTCGACTGCTCTGCGAGGTATCGCGACGTCTCGCTTAACGACCAGTTGCTACAGGGGCCGGATTTGAGAAACACTCTTATTGGTGCATGCTAACAAGATTTAGGGAAGAGCCAGTAGCATTCATGGCTGACATCGAAGCGATGTTTTATCAAGTCCGTGTACCTTCAAGCGATTGTGATGCTCTGAGATTCCTTTGGTGGCCAGATGGCGACCTTGACAAACAACCAGAAGAATACGAAATGATAGTCCATCTATTTGGCGGTGCTTCTTCTCCAAGTTGTGCTAACTTTGCATTGAAGAAAACGGCTAAAGATAACGAAGCAGATTTCAACCCCAAAGTCATCGAGACGGTAGAACGCAACTTCTATGTCGATGATTGTCTAAAGTCGGTCAGTGAAGAGAATGAAGCTGTCGATCTTGCGAAACAACTACGTGAGCTGCTCGCCAGAGGAGGATTCAAGATCACAAAGTGGTTCTCAAACTCGAGAGTCAAGAACCTAGACTTCAAAAGTTGGTCCGTCGAAATAGCTCTTGCATGGAGTTCAATGGAATATAACATCCGATCAGTTTGGATTCAAGATTGTCATAAAGCACCGACCCGCTACAAGAAAAGGCGTCTTGTCGATCGTGAGTTCTGTTTATGATCCGCTGGGATTCGCCGCTCCATTTATATTCCAGGCTAAGCTCATCCTGCAAGAACTATGTCGTATAGGAAGTTGGACTGGGACGAACAAATTCCAGAAGAGTTCCTGAAACGCTGGCAATCCTGGTTACAGAGCTACCAAAGCTAGAACAGCTAACAATCGACCGATGTTTTAAGTCATCAGCTCTAGAAGAAGTTGAAACTACTCAACTCCATCATTTTGCGGACGCATCGCAACATGGTTACGGAACCGTTATACGTATACCTGAGAGTCGAAGACAGAGACGGCAACGTAAAGTGCTCGTTCTGGGTAAGGCAAGACCCATGCAGTCACAAAGCCTCGGATGGAATTGTCAGCGGCAGTCGTTGCAACGAAGTTGGACAAAATATGTCGACAAGAGCTAAGTCTACCTGTTGATCAATCATTCTTTTGGACGGACAGTATGTGCGTCTTACGCTATATAGAGAATGAAGATAAGCGATTCCAAACCTTCGTGGCGAATCGGATAGCAACCTGCATCCACAGTGTCTCTTCTCCATCGCAGTCGAATTAAGTTAATACGGAATCCAATCCAGCAGATGATGCTTCAAGAGGCGTATCATCAGATTCCATAGACCGTTGGATTGGAGGACCAGATTTTCTCGTTCAGTCAAGCGAAAAATGGCCAAAGAGACCAGCCGATATGAACGCCAACATTGGTGTCGTCGATCCTGAGGTCAAAGGACCAATCGTATGTGCAACTAGCAATCTAGCCGACCAACATCCTTTTACAAGGATTATTGAACGTTATTCGTCTTGGAGCCGTTTGAAGAGGATCGTGGCATGGGTACTTCGATACAAGACGAAACTACTGAGTTTGAGCAAGAAACGAAGAGCTGGTGAGTCAGTTGTAATCAAGTCGGACGATGCAGTAACCCCAATTGATGTGAACGAGATAAGAAGTGCTGAAATTGAAATAATCAAGCCTATACAGAATCAATGTTTCAAGGAAGAACGTGATATTCTGAACAAAGTCAACCAGCAAGAAAGTTCGAAGGAAGCAAAGGTGCTGAAGAAATCGAGCAAAATTTTCAAGCTTGACCCGATGGTAAGCGGAGGACTTTTGCGTGTTGGAGGCCGTCTGCGTCGAGCATCAATCAACCGAGATGCAAAACACCCCATTGTGTTACCCAAAAACCACCACGTAGTTACGCTGAATGTAAAACACTACCACCACCTTTCTAGGCACTCAGGTCTAGAATATACCTTGTCTCTGATACGACAAAGGTATTGGATTATCAACGCAAGACGAACTGTGCGGAAAATTCTTAACGAGTGCATTAGCTGCCGAAAACGACAAGCGCCTGTAATTCAACAGAAAATGGCAAATTTTCCTATAGACCGGATGACGCCTTCGAACCCACCGTTTACATACACTGGTGTGGACTGTTTTGGTCCATTTGAAGTTCGGCGCGGGAGAACCACTGTTAAACGTTATGGAGTTTTATTCACCTGCCTGTTCATCCGTGCTATATCCATCTCGAAGTGGCAAGTTCATTAGGCACAGCGTCATTTATTAACGCCCTACGAAGATTTATCTCTAGGAGAGGTCAACCTGAAGAGATTAGATCGGACAACGGCGGCAATTTCGTGAAAGGAGAGAAAGAGCTGCGCGAAGCTGTAAAGGAATGGAACCAATCGCAGATACACAACTTCCTCTTGCAGCGTAATATTAAGTGGACATTCAATCCACCTACTGGTTCGCATCACGGCGGAGTTTGGGAGAGATGCGTCAGAACAACACGAAAGGTCATTAAAGCGTTAATGACGGAGCAAGCACTGGATGACGAGGGCATTAATACCTTAATGTGCGAGGTCGAAGCGATCATAAATGGACGACCAATTACTAAGTGTTCGGACGACCCCCGAGATATGGAACCCCTAACACCCAACCACCTGTTGTTACTGAGAGCTGGACCAACAGTTCGACCTCCCGTCCTCTGAAAGCAAGACGTATACAGTCGAAGATGGCGTCAAATACAATATCTCGCGGACGTATTCTGGCGCCGTTGGATTAGAGAATATCTACCGTCCTTACAGTTACGGCAGAAATGGAGTAAACGGCAGCGCCGAAATTTCGAAGCGAACGACATCGTGTTGATCGTTGACGAGAGAACACCACGGAATTCCTGGCACCGCCACGACGGACTTGTGCGTTCTGTTAAGCTGAAGACCAAGACGACCGAACTGGTACGACCAGTGAGCAAGATCGTGTTGTTGGAAGGAACTGATGCCACAAAAACCGATAAGTAGAACTATTATGCATGGTGAACATTATCTAAGTAGTTTAGTAATATTAGTACTGTTTTATGTTAGGTTTTGTTTATAATGTTTCGTTTCAAAACATTTATAGTGTTATAGGTAAAGGCTCCTAGTATATCCGCCTTTAAGGGGCCGTTTGACCGGCCTGAAGCAGTTGGAAGAAACCCGGATCGACCTCCTGAAAGAAAAACGAAGGCGTCGCAAAGAAGAAGAACCTCCCCCGGATCCACTTTGTATACATGCGACCAATGCCCCAAGATTTGCTTGTCACGGATCGGACTTCACAGCCATCGACGATGGCATGCCAGAACAAAAACGGATCTGTCGACTCGACAGCCGAACAACCGACCGGCTGTAAGAACAAGTTTTGTGATTGGTTGATTAAAACAACAAAACAATAGAATCATCCACAAAGAACCCAATGAAACCAAAGAAACCAAACCACTTTTCTTTCATATAGCCAATCGCAAAACCTGTTCATTTTAGGTACGTATTTGTATGGGGCGCCAAGTGTTACTTTATTATTTAGCGTAAATAGTGTCACTTTTTCCCTGATTTATTTGGTTATATCAAATAACCAAATTTACTGAGATAGTTTAAGTTGGTTATATCAAATAACCAATTCAATGCTATTTGGTTATATCAAATAACCAATGTTTATGACATGGTTTAATTTGGTTATTTCAAATAACCAAAATTGGAACAGCTTGGTTATTTCAAATAACCAATGTTTATGACATGGCTTAATTTGGTTATATCAAATAACCAAGTCCACGCGATTTGGTTATATCAAATAACCATGATTTAAGTTGGTTATATCAAATAACCAAAATAATTTCGTTACACTTGGCGCGCATGAGGTCCAAAGGTCATTCAGAGAACGCGATCACGCGACTCTCTTCTTTAGCGCACCTTTTCCAAGTCTCTCCATCATGGCGAACACACGGAGGCAACATGTGGCTAAAAGCTGACCTGCTCCAGACTAAAAATAGCAACACCGCTGAAGCGCAACCGGGCTCATGTTACACATGGTGCAATACGATATCTTCACGCCGACAGATTCAGGAACTATAGATCAAGTCTAAAAAGGTTGGTGTATTGCCAAAATAGCGTGTAACTAACGTTTCGAGCGAAAGCCTTCGCTCGAAACGTTAGACAACTTACACGCTATTTCGGCAGTACACCAACCTGGTTGGTGTACTGCCGAAATCCGTTTTATTACTCATTTGATTCAGTAACTGTCTCTTCTGTAGAACAAATGTGAATTGATTATTTGTAAGAGTTACTGTTATCAGAGTTACTGGTTGTCGTAAATTACGCGGCAGGAAAGTTGGTCATGTGAAATATAGTTTCCACTCACGTTGTTTCAACTTGGGTATTATAGATGTTTTTAAACGGTTTAGTTTTTAACTGCTGGTTTGGGATTTGTCTAGTATACGTACTGATGATTTTTACCGTGTTTAAATAAAGATTCTATCTATATCTATAAACCATATTTATCGGAATGACGGAATCTCGCAATAGAATGAAAACATGCTTCACATGATTCAGATTTCAAAATATTATTAAATATTATGCCCTTAGGGATTACAACTTGACAGATAGCGTGTATCATATTATCATAATCCTAACGACGTAATCGCGGTGTTGCTATTTTTAGTCTGGAGCAGGTCAGCTTTTAGCCGCATGTTGCCTCCGTGTGTTCGCCATGATGGAGAGACTTGGAAAAGGTGCGCTAAAGAAGAGAGTCGCGTGATCGCGTTCTCTGAATGACCTTTGGACCTCATGCGCGCCAAGTGTAACGAAATTATTTTGGTTATTTGATATAACCAACTTAAATCATGGTTATTTGATATAACCAAATCGCGTGGACTTGGTTATTTGATATAACCAAATTAAGCCATGTCATAAACATTGGTTATTTGAAATAACCAAGCTGTTCCAATTTTGGTTATTTGAAATAACCAAATTAAACCATCGCGGGAGAACTGGTTATTTGAAATAACCAACTTAAACCATGTCATAAACATTGGTTATTTGATATAACCAAATAGCATTGAATTGGTTATTTGAAATAACCAACTTAAACTATCTCAGTAAATTTGGTTATTTGATATAACCAAATAAATCAGGGAAAAAGTGACACTATTTACGCTAAATAATAAAGTAACACTTGGCGCCCCATATATTTGCGTCGTCGATCATATTCCTGTATCATATTACATCACGCCGAAGTAAACAGCACAGAAGCACACAAAGTTTATGCTCAAATTGTAGTAAGCATTTGGTATGCCTTTTCTAGCAAATCTCATTCTGGTGTTTCTTGCGGTGATGAAAGAAGACGTTCTTTCGGAAACTACAGGTATGACTGTTATAATAGAGAACCTTAATATTGGTCGGAAAATGTAGAAAATGTAATAGTCTGCACTCTGCAGTGTGAGTGTTGAAATGTGATGTTTATAATCTGTTTACAACTTTACATGCCAAATTACAAATTAAAGTATAACCAGTCAAATTCATTGGCACGCAATCCCTTCAGAAATGTTCTAGTAAACTAGTTTACTATAACATTCATAACGAGAGAGATTCATAACGGAATATATATACATGTCGTTGACTTGTTGAAACTTGAAAACGGAACATATCTGAGCAGGTCTTCATTCCAGTTGCGCTTAATTATATATTTAAGAGTTGTATACTGTAGCTTAATTCCAGTCAATTTATGATTGAGAAACGATTGAACATACCAATTGATTGAACATGCACAGGCTCGGCATAAAACATCCCATGACCATATATATAATATAATACATCTACGGTATCATTGACATTGTAGAAGCCGGTAACATAAGTACGACATGGATAACTCGAACAAACACGTCTATGGTACTGGCATACAGTATATTTCAGTTATATATGCACCACATTCGATAACTCAAAACCCTGTTAAGTATGGTTCATGGACACTGATATCCATCAGGATTCGAGATACCAGTATTTTCATGTATCCTTCTCGATTATATGCCTTAATTTTTTTTGCGTTGTCGTTCGACTGGACACAATGTGTGAGTGCATGGTTTAACTTATAATTTTGATACCTCAAAAGAAGCGTTCGTTTAAACGTCGCTCGTTAAATGCACAGAACCTAACACAAGTATTTATCGTCTTTATACTCCTGTATGTTAGTATGCGATAGGCGATAGCATGCAGTATGCGGGCGAGAGGCAGTTCGTCAGTTATTGCAGACTATACCTGAATGTATATCGTCTGTCAACTCCAATCCACGATCATATTACATATCTATATATATATACAAGAGCGGTCATTATATCCATCTCAAATATGTTATATAATTATATAGAGCTGAATAATATATATGTTATATAATTATATATAGAAAAAGGACGTGACTTTTCATGTTTTTTCACGGATAAAAATCAACCTATTGTATTATCACGTCATCGAACTTCCTTAGTTCTCACTTCCGACAGCGTTCATATAGCTACCGGACCAGCCTTGTGAAGAGGCGGCTGGGCGCGATGATTTTTCTTCATATGAACTGAGATTGTCCTGGGCATGCGCACTGACCTTTGGACCTGTAATAAAGCATATACATCGTGCTTTTGAAGAAGATATGATGTCGGGAGAATTATCCAGGAAAGTTTTCTCGGATAATCTTGTATCTTAGATAAACTTGTTTATTGTTTGTTAAGTCTACAAGTTCATGAACTTCCATGTTCACAATTTTCTACAACCACGGTTTTGCATAACCATTCGAGTCAATAACAAGACGAGACTAGCCTCCTTCGCAGGCATCATCGTTCTGGGGAATTGGAAAAAAAATTGCGGAGGAGGCTAAGACGAGACTATATTGTGAAATCAAGACTATTGTGAAACTGATCCTTTTCACACTCTTAACATGATAACATGTAAATATTAATAGCTAGGCTTTCTTCTTCCTCGATAATGTCATCCCACTGTACAGAGTGTCCCCCAAAAAGGCTACCTTTTCAAATTCAAATGAGCGTGTTAATTCAAACAACCTATTGTGTTTAATATCCCATGTGTATAAAACTGTGTGTTTTTACGCATTCGTAGTTCAAAAGCGATAATGAATTTCAAAGAACTACGGTCAATAGGTTGCTTGAATTAACATGCTAATTTGAATTTGAAAAGGTAGCCTTTTTTTTGGGACACCCTGTATATATAGTCCTAGGAATTTTCTCATAATCACTCGAATCTTGGGTTTTTAGGATGTCATTATTTTTTGGAATTTTGCTGTCGGCTGGTCGTGTTATAAAAGGAACTTTGCTACGAATACGATATTATATTGTTCCGGTTGAGAGTCCGCATAATAATGATGTTAGTGAAGCTGTTGTCAGCTATTTTTATTTCAGTCAATGAGCTCTGTATAGTACTCATTCCTTTCAATAAGGCGCAATCGGAATTTGGCAAAAGGTTTGAGATAACTTTGGTTGAGCGATTTGAGCCAAGATTAAACACTATGCCAATATTTCAACAACATGGGTTTAAGATTCAACTAATTTCTATATTTCATCCTTAGAAATTATCCACAAACTGAAAATGTAATGAATCGATCGTTTCAAGGCAAAAGGTTTAGATCTCAGCACGTAGAGAATCTTGGACCGTTCTCGCACGTGCTGGAGATTGCAACCATAAGAGCATGCGCACTTATAGTGAATATACAATCTCAGCACAGTAACAATCAGCTCAGACACCGGTTTGCCGGGATGAAATTTTGTGTGGCACATACATGCAACATGCTCAAATAAACCTATTTGTTATGCCTGCAACATGCGTCCATGTTGAACGAAGTTGAACTATCAGAACCCAATACTTAGAAGAAAAGGAAATCTATAACAACAACCAAAACGAAAACTTTCGTTGGAGTATGTAATTGTTTGTTTGTTACAAAACTAACATACAAATCTAATATGGAATATCGAAGTTTAGATGTTAACACCGACAAACCTGCACAATACAAGCATCGAGGATTGAGATGGCGTAAATTATCAAGGAAAGTTACACTTTTTGTCCTGTTGTGAAAATTTCGACGAATTAGATTTCTGGCCATTGGCATATTGTTCTTTATTTAATAGCCATTCGACTAATAAATAGCCGAATGTTCTGACTCTGTTGGTTCTGACTCTGGTTCTTTCAATGTGGATCAATTTGATAGCGTCACTATTTCTAGGCTGTGTGCTAAATAACCATTCTGCTTTCCATTTAATCAATGCTTGCATACGCCTCTACGTCGGCTGCTCTGGTGCTTTCTCTATATTATCCCTTCTTTTAGCTGATTTTCGATTATCTACGGTGTGCATCCACGGTCGTTCTACTAGCTCACCCTATATCTTAACTCCCAGTACGTCCAGACGGTATAATCTCACGTAATCAGTTTGTACCCTTTCAAACATACATTGGTCTGCACTTGGGCAGTCGTAATCATAAATGATCTAGTCAAATGCTGTTCCTTCTACGATGAAGTCTTCTCTGTTGTCTTTGTAGACTTTGTAGATCTCCTCTATCTTGATCTTGCAGTAAATTTTCTTTGAGCATTATGAGCAGTATACATGAGAGTGGATTTTCTGAGTTACAGTGTTTATTGCGTATCCCGTAAACAGAGTGTGGGTTCCACGACCGGTGGAGCCGGTGGAGCCTTATACTCCACCGATGACGTCACTATTTCTAAGTTTCCCTCTTACATTTTTGATCATTTTGTTACCAATAAGCCAGAAAAATTTCTAACTCCGGTGTTATCCACACAGGTATTAGTGACCACAGTATAATATTTGCAATTAAAAAATTAACGTCACTGAGAAACAAAAGGAAAATATTATTGAGATTAGAAACATGAAAAATTTCAGTGAACAACAATTTCCGCTTATTGACCTGGGGGATCAACCCTGGGAATATGTTTCCTTTTTGCGGATAATCCAGATAGTATACTGTATGTGGGACATTTGGAAACATTTATTTTTAGAAGTTCTGAACAAACATGCACCACTCCAAAGCAAGAAGATAAATGAAATAGAGTCCCATGGATAACAAGGGATAACAATAGAACACAAGGGATACATTAAAACTTAAGAAAGCCATTATTACTAACCTTGAAACCGACTGGCAAAATTATAAAAAGGTCAGAAATTAAACAAACATTATTATTTCAGTAAGATTGACAATCAAAAACAAAATCCAAAGGAGACTTGGAAAACAATAAGTGCTTTATCAAGCCGTAATAATAGACCTGAAATGATGAATGAGCTAAATGTGCATGAGACAGTTAAAAAACCGTGATCAATTTGATAGCGTCACTATTTCTAGGCTGTGTGCTAAATAGCCATTCTGCTTTCCATTTAATCAATGCTTGCGCCTCTACGTCCAGCCAGATACGCCTCGTTTTCTTTTGTTGGTTATAAGGCTCCACCGACTCCACCGGTCGTGGAACCCACACTCTGTTTACTGGGATACGCAATAAACACTGTAACTCAGAAACCCCACTCTCATGTATACTGCTCATAATGCTCAAAGAAAATTTACTGCAAGATCAAGATAGAGGAGATCTACAAAGACAACAGAGAAGACTTCATCGTAGAAGGAACAGCATTTGACTAGATCATTTATGATTACGCCAGCCCAAGTGACCAATGTATGTTTGCACGTGTACAAACTGACTACGAGAGATTTATTATACCGTCTGGACGTACTGGGAGTTAAGATATAGGGTGAGCTAGTAGAACGACCGTGGATGCACACACCGTAGATAATGGAAAATCAGCTAAAAGAAGGGATAATAGAGAAAGCACCAGAGCAGCATCGCAGTACCTGTAATTTCAAGCTCACTAACTTATATCTTTAATCCAACTATATTAATACTTTATGCTCTTTTCCGAATGAATGGAAAATAGCTAGAGTAATACCACTTTATAAAATGGCCATCGAAATGTACCAGGTATAACTACAGGCCTATTTCAGTTCTGCCTGCCATATGTTAAATTATGGAACGAATTCTCTATAATCAATTATATGATTACTTGACTGAAAATAAGCTGCTTTCTGAACATCAGTTGGTTTTCGCAAGTTCCATTCTACTGCAACTGCCTTGTTAGATTGTACAAACAGCTGGTACTGTATGTAAAAATGGACAAAAAAATATTTAATTTAGTAGTATTCATAGATTTAAAAAAAGCCTTTGATATATATTAAAAAATTAGAACTACAGTATATGGAATCAAAGGAAAAGCCTTTTCACTATTGAAATCATATCTAACTCATGATCGTAGCCAAAAATATCAAGTAAGGGTTCGTTTCGTCCGAGCGCAGGATTAAATGTGGTGTTCCTCAGGGCTCAATCTTATATGGCCTTTATTCTTTTTATTATACATAAATGATTCACCAGAATGCTTAATAAAACTAAACCCCGATTATATGCATGCTGATGACACAAACTTAACAGCCTCCGATAAGACGATAAATGATGTCGAAATTGCAATGAATTCAGATATAGAAAACCTCAGGAAATGGTTGATGGCAAACAAACTTATAGTCTAGCTAAATGTATAGCAAAAACTGAATTTATGTTGATCGGATCAAAACCAATGATAAATAATATCTCAAGTAGGCGGCTAAACGTCATTATAGAATAGAAATATTAATTTATTTACAAGTGTTTAATTACAAGTATTTAAATTACAAGTAATTATTACTTGTAATTACAAGTAATTACAAGCAATTACAAGTAATTACATTACAAGTAATTACAAGTAATTAATTGTAATTACAATTAATTACAAGTGTTTAAATGCAAGACTTTAGGATTAACTGTTGACCAACAGCTATCCTGGAAAAGTAATACTGAAAGTATCTGCAAGAAATTCACTTCAGGGTTAGGTGCTCTCCAACGTTTAAGGGAATTTGTTGACAGAGACTCGCTTCTTTCCTTCTACAATGTCATTGTTCAACCATACTTTAACTATTCTTGTGAAGTATGGAATGTGTTTGGTAAAACGCAGTCAACACGACTATATTACAAAAAATTCATAACAGAGTTGCTGGAATTATCACAAATATGAACAATGAAATTGATCACAAAATTGCGTTAAGTGCATTAAGGATAGCAATCACTTCAAGCTCAAAGAAGAAAAACCAAAGCTAAGATCATGTTTAAAATTTTAAATAATATATGGGACCAAAGAGTCTCACAAATCTTTTTATTTACAAGAACGAGATGTCAAATTACAATCTTTGGGACATCTCATCTGCCGTTTCCCGGTTTGCCACAGCCCCGTACTATAGCATGAAAAAGAATTTCATGTTTCATGGGGCATTTACATGGAACTCTTTGCCTAAAGAAATTAGGGACAGCAAATTTCTGCTATACTTTGAACGCAAAATCGCTACTCGTGTCAATAACGTTTATGTAAATAAAATACATAAATATAATGAGAATCTATTATTATTATTATTATTGTTACCTTATTTATTACCTTATATTGACATTGTTAGCTACTCGAACCATTCTTTGTTGTTGTTGTTACTTTATACTGTTTTATTTGTCTTTGTTGTTGTACACCCCTTCGTGTTTAAATAAAGTTATCTATATCTATAAAAGGCATGCACTGCGCTGCATTTCAATAAGGTCGGCTTCTGAGATAGTGATAGTTGCGGCTTCTGAGATATCATACTTGCAACATGGGTATTCTAACTTTTAATGTATTATGAGGGTCATTCCTGGAAATGAACTGTGAATGTGATGGTCACCGTCTTGCTCAACATTGTCTTGACGATCATTGTCATTGATCCGAGTTGTACATGGCGTTGAGGATGGGAGATTGTTGATACGATCGCTTTTGAATATAGCGGTGCAGATTTTGTTTGTCGGGGAGTATATGTTCGATTTAAAACGATGTTGATAATCGGTAGTCGGTTTTAGATCAAGTATGAGATATCAGTAGAGCGGCTCGTTGCTTCATCGTAACTTTTCATAAATTGCCAGGGTTAGACTGAAATTTGTTGCTTGTCTCGTGGAGATTTGAGAAGTACTATATAGTAGCCAGTAGGTATCGAGACTGTTATTTCTGAACTACCTTGATGAAATATATTTTGAACAATGTACATGTAGATCACAGACAGCTGATTCCGATGATGACTCCCTTTTGAGAATACTGCATGTTTATGAATTTCATAGTTGTTTCTTGGATGGTTGTATCCGCTGCTACGCAAAAAACACGGCCAACCTCACGGCCAACCCCACAAGGATAAAGCTAAAAGGATAAAGTTAAAAGAAAAAGAGAAAGAGATAAAAAAAGATATAGGGATAAAGAGAAAGAGAAAAGGATAAATATAACGGGATGAAGATAAAAATAAAGGGATAAAGATAAAGAGATAAGGATAAAGGGATAAAGATAAAGATAAAGATAATTATAATTATAATTATAATTATAATTATAAATGCACCCCTATAAGCAGAACGATCTCAGCCCCCGATAAGTTCGATAATTATTCGATCCCTTCAGATATATGACCAGCGATCGACGTCTTCTTGTTTGCCAATAGCGTCAGCGGGATAGGTAATCTTGCCTGGAGTAAACCATCGGAGACTTTCAAATTGACTCATGAGGAACATTAAATGGGCGTGTTTTCATCTAAGATAGTCGTCAGCGAAAGCTTTGTTAATTCTTTCCTTCGAGATTGAGCTTCTTTAAAAGTCTTTCTAAAGGTACAAAAGGAGTGTTCGATGCGGAGTCTAGGAACGCATAAGATTCCACTATCTTAGGCCTTCCTTGCGTCTTAATCTAACTGGAACGTTCGCAAGCCCGGTCACAGAGGGGCTTGTATAATACTCGTATATTTCGTGGACATGAACTTGTATAATACAAAATGGCCGAATAAGAGACAGTTGATACAAAGTCTCTTGAGTCTTTGAGTTGATACAAAGTCGAGCGCTAATCGAGCTTTCCGGTTGCCACCTTAGGGTTTAGCGTGTCGCAGGTAGCTCTATAACTTGATTGGCTTTTATTCTGTTATTTATCTCGGCTGTTATCTTGTTTTTTCTTGTTCGCAACGTTGGGATGGGTAGCTGCTCTTTCTTGAGCGATAACAATGTCGGTTATGTCTTTGACCCTCACATCTCTCCATCTCTCTTTACGATTTAGCCTAACTCCCGTATGGAAACCTTCTTCGATAATCTTCTTTAGCTTATCAGGGTTGTCTAGCTTACTAAGATAACCTGATAAAGGACTCAGAATCAGTGGCGTATAGAGCCGCGGCTCCCCCCTTTTCCCGAAGAACAATTGGGCCACACTTCTCATGGTAGCATAGTCCTGTCGAAAGACTACTTTGACACAGCATCACAGGGTTCATCTGCATCTACTCCTGATCTGGAGAATAGGCTACCCAGCAGTAAAACGAATACGTCAGATCAAACATCACCAATCTCCTATGGGCACATTTTACCAGACTATGACGTTTGGAGGTTTCTCAAAGAGAAAGTTACTGATGTAGGAAAGACATATATGTTGAAGAATACATGGTAAGCTCAACCTGGATTCCAATGGCCATTTTCTCTTAAGAAGCAAGGAAACAGTACTTACAAAAGGTATCTGCTATACAACAGCATATAAACCGATATCCAGTTTTCGCCTTCAGCCAGGGTTGTGATGCAATTTTGTGCAATTAAGTTATGTGTTCTCACTGGAACAGAAGAGGCCACGTACCGCACGGACGTTCGTTTGAGCAGTTTATAGTTACCAAGCCATTACAACGCTACGAGGCCGTCTAAGCGGGACAACCGGTGACTTGAATAAACACTTAGAAACGGAATGTCTACAAGCTAATGAGTCTCATCATCGTCAAACTTGTTTCATGCGAGGAAAACCGCAAACGTCTAAGACCAATAATTGAAACCATCGCGTCTTCTGCGGTCAAAACAATATCACGTTTATTTAACAAAATATCATGATCCTTTTTCAAATCGATAAAAAGAATAGCATTGATTAACCCATTTTCCATGTTGTTATACCATTTGTCAGTGACGTTAAGTAGTGCTGCTCAAGTGGAGTGTAACGGTCTAAAATCTGATTGTGAATACGAAATGTTTTTTCAAAAATGTTTGCAATCACAGATGATACAAGTATACACTGCAAAAACACAAAAACTGGGAACCGTAGTTTTAATATAAATATCAAAGCCCAGCAAATAACTCTTACAATATTTACTTTTTCCCCCTTTTGTAGGAAAAATTATCTTAGCAAGATAAATTTTCCTAAAAAATTATTTCTAGAAACCAGAAAGTTTTTTCTAAAAAGATCAGTAAAATATGTAAAACAATAATTTTTTGTAGCAAATAAATAACCGGTGATATCTTGGTTAAATGAACAACAATAAAATTATATATAATAATGAAAGGTGTTAATCAAATACACATAACAAATCATTTGTACATAATTGGAGGGAAACCTTATCTATAAACATGGCTAGTTAAAAAATATAGTTCAACAGTGACAAAAAAGCAATTATTAAGATCTATAATTGTCCTGGTAAGCTTTTAACAGTTCTAGAAATCATCTTTGCTACCTGATGACAGTACAGTGTTGTCATTGAAAATTATTCGCTGCAAAACAGACATTGAAATGATCCAAGTGGCAGGATAATCAAAGTCTACGTCCAGGATGAATCAAAGTCCAGGATAATCAAAGTCTAATGAAGCCATGTACCAATATCACCACAGCTTTTATTATTTAATTTGCCTTCAAGGAAATGAGACTTTCTTTCCCAAGTAATAAAACCACTCCACTGTTGGACACAATGAGATCAGGGCATGACTCGGGCGCTTTCGCTGCCATTCATCCGGCTCAAAGTCATTCTAAAAAGCAAAACAAATCAATACATTATTCCATATAGTATGTAGGATTTGAACTGTCCAACCTTCAGGTGTAGTTAAATAACAACATGCCATATTGAATTTTAGCACTTGGCCATATCAAAATTAAAAACTTTAACCCTTTATGCCTGAATGGTGATCACCACCTAACTTGTCAATAATATCAATGGTTAACGAAGTATAGAGGTATTTAGAACAAAGGAAATGATCACCAAAAACAAACTAGCATGTTTTTAAAACAAATTCTCCAAACCATAATTTTTTTTTTCTTATCAAGATATTTTTCCTTAGGCATAATAAAAATTCACAAAACAAGAAATTCGGAGTTTATTTCAAGAAATTGTTTACTAGTCAATTTATTTCTCTATGAACTTTGCAGCTGGATTCATGCAAAAAATATTCAATTTCGAATTTACTGAACCAACCTGACTTGGAAAGAGTAATTGATGTGTTTACTTAAGTTTGACTTTTCAGTGCCCATGACTCAGAATCATTTTTCTGAGGATATGAGCTTGACGATCGTCCCAGTATAAATAATTTACTTGATTGTTTAAAGCTCTTAAAGTTAACCCTGGCATATTCTTTGTTGGTTACCGCCACAATTCGTTTCAATCGATTTCTCTCCCACATTAAAGTGTCTATATATGAAGTGAAAAACGGACAAAGTACCACGGCAAGAGCGTACACTGAAAATGTCAAGTGAATCTCCTGCATAGTCTTCGAGTTATCAACTCTCAAAGTTTGGCATAGCTAAATGTTTTTGGTGAAATATGAAACGCGCGGTTCATTGTCTAGTGACGTATGCGTAAGGTGTACCTGCATAAGAACAATGGATTTGAACATTAATGATCCACTTGCATACGTCATATATCACATCTATTCAATCCCTGTCTTTCCCTATTTTGTAACGTTAAACTATGCCAATGGACAAACTTTGAAAGTTGATAGCTCGAAGACTATGCAGCAGATTCCCTTGAAATTTTCAGTGAACGCTTCTGCCGTGCCTGCAACTTTGTTCGTTAGCGCAAAAAAAATTCTAGCGATTTTTTCACTTCATAGACACTTTAATCTCATGACCAGGATGCACAGGTTGACATGTGCTAATTTATATTTTCTTAATTCGATATACCCTTCGTCTTGTCGCATAGACAAAGTGCTTTTTATCAGTGCCTGCGCAAGACCAGATGTACAGTATATTGCTCTGGTAGTACAGGCGAGCACTTGAACGTAAGGTTTTCCGTTCTACGAGATGCTCGAAGGCGCGAACAAAGTTGCATACTGCCTTGTTGGTGTTGCTGTATAAGTTGCAGGAGGTCGTGATCCCGACGGTCTTAATACGTTGCCATCAATCGTTGAAATGATACGTCTTGAAAGCAACCGATCTGATTTATTTTATGCAAACTCTAGCTGCCAAGACGGAGATTTCTCATCGGTCCATTTATCCGCGTATGGAATTACAGGTTGTCTGGTCGCGAGCGGCATCTCCTTCGGATCGTATAGAGCTGCGTTGAATGTTGACTGGATAGACCTGGCATAGACTCGGGTTTGACGCATTGATATTGCATGCCAGGCGATTGCTTATTTTGTACATTTTCAACTCGATCTATCTAGCTAATAGACACACTTACGCTGGAGGGGATTTTGTAATTATTCTCATGGAAAATTGCAGGGGTTGATGAACAGAATGCAATAATTCTCAATAAAAATGCAAGGTATCTAACTTTATAATGTCCTAAAAACGAGGACAATATTTAGTTAGATTTACAGGTACCTTGCATTTTTAATGAATTATTTAATTTACCTTGCTGTGTTCTACATACAGTCATAGAACATACATGCATCCAAAGCAAAACAAAACAAAATATGCAAACATGCAAAATATACTGGACAATGCCAGTCCTAGGCTTGCAATGTAAATACAGGTTATATAGGATTATATATGATTGGGTAGGTTGTCACTCACTGCATGTGCATGTCAGGAGAAAATATTTGGGATTGAACAAACGGCGTCTATACTCACTGACAAGTAGCAGGTGAAGGGGCTTTTGTCATTTCATCTTTTTGAAATATGGGTTACCGGTATTTATATTTGTGTTACCATTGAAATACCGGTATGCATGTTGATTAGTATTACGAAAGCCATAGACGCCTTTTAACAGATATAAAATATTTTATACAACAGTCTATAGGTCTCATGGGAAATTTGATATTTAGGTATTGAATCTTTTGGTATCTGTTTATGACAATTGCGCAAGAAACATGCAGTTTATATAATACAGGTTTACTTAATACAGCCTCGTACTTTTCAGCATTTCTGAAACGTTTTTCGCTGTTTTTCACCATGCGGTATGCCGCGCGGAATCTAAAACAGGATGCTAATCTCTACCATTTACAGATATATCATGGCCATCTGGTTATTATGGTCTTCCTAAAGCCAAATCTGGTTGCCCTGCAGAACATGCAGGAGTGCGGTGGTGCGAAGGATGGATAGAACAAGATTTGGAGTTCGGCGATAACAGAAATCGGAAAAGCAACTTCTCTTCCAGTTTCCACATAGACGCAGCTCTCACTGATAAAAAGATTAAACGTGCGTTTTGTATGAAAGTGACATATGGGAAATGGAAGTTGTGGCCAAAAGGTATGGTGTAAAAAATAAGCAATATTATCTTAATTGAAACTTGAGAGCCGCAATTGAATGATTAAACTCGTTTTATCATAGTGCTATATTTAAGATCTCTTCTATCATTGGTCGGTGTAAGACATCAGTCGAGTCGACTGATAAAGGACCTTGGAATATTAAAACAGATGAGAGCAAAGCGAGGAAGTAGTGTTGTTAGGCCTCGACAAATCCAAGTGAGAAAGAACGACTAGTTCATGGAACCAATAACAAAATAAAAATCAAATTTCGAGTTTTAAATTGCAGGTCGATGAGGTTCGGCCCTCGGGAATTTTACTAAATGACCCGAATCGAGTGGGCGCGGTTTAATAGCTAATACGCCTCATTTCATGATATTACTTTGTATAATATCACGTTTGCGAGTTTTCCCGAAAGGGTGCGTCAGTCTTTGCATACTTCGAGATGGGTTAATAAAAATGATGTAATACTGCAATGTTTCGTGTGTGATTTGATAATTCTACTGGGGTTCATCCTACCTTAGGTCGTATTAGTGTAATACTACCTGTCGTCACGGTTTGCCGCGGTCGTATTAGTTCTAATACAACTTCAATCGGGGTGTATTAATGATTAAATCAACCCGTTAAGACAAAGGGAAAACTCGCAAACGTGATATTACTTATAATAATAGCATAAAAAGAGGTGCATTAGCAATTAAACGTCCCGCTCGATGAGGGTCGTTTAGTAAAACTTTACTAAATGACCCGAATCGAGCGGGACGTTTAATAGCTAACGCACCTCTTTTTATGCTATTACTTTGTAATATAATGTTTGCGGGTATTTCTTTTGCTCTCACAGGGCCATTAACAACTAATCTACCGTATCAAAATTAATTTTGGCGAAATTTCTGACGAGGTTCTTCGACCTCGTGTTGAGTCTTTGAATGATGATTTGATTAAAATTCATTTTTCGTAATCGTACCTCCGTTGGCGTGAAACCGGGTATGATTAGTTCTAATCAGACCTGGTTTGACGTCAACGGAGGTAAGATTAGCAAAAATGGATATACTGAGGTATATTACTTGTTAATGGCCCTGTGAGAACAAAAGAAATACCCGCAAACATTATATTACACAGAATATACGCCTCATGGAAAGAAGTATTGTACTTCAACAAACTTAATATGCCTTTACAATGGTCAAATTACCTGGATTACATACATCGTGAGTCCGACAAGATTCAATTAAAAGGGTTATCTGGGCACGACAAATAAAGTGGATGAATTATGTGGAGTCGTTGCTATATATACGATCAAATAACTCCGATCTCCGGTTTTGGTCACCGGATCTTGGCTGTCCGCTAACATCTCAGATGCTAGCTGCTCTCAACTTTGAAATTGAAATATCAATGATTGGTAGGCCTACCGGTTTGATCCTATCTGTACACCCTTAGTAGGTATACTGTCCTATGTTAAAGCTGACCTCTATGTAAGTCGCTTATCTAATTTGGAAGATGATGGAAAGGAAGCATTGTTGCTGTTATTGAATAACGCACGAGAACGCCTAGGCCCTTTATCAGCACAAACGAGGACAACAGCGCTGATATACAGGTATTACCATACAAACCAGAGCGCGGAGTGAACTTGACGACAGTGAAATCTTAAACGAGTCAAGAATATATATAGAGAAACACCATAGGCCAAAAGCGACTGAATCAGTTACCACTTATGAGCATCGAACACTCCGGAAGGCACTTTGGAAGTCACGCAAACGTGAGATTCATAAACCTGCGACTCTGTATATAACTATGTATCTTTACCAAAGAAAAGGATAAGGTTTAACTTTAAAGACCACTAACAAACATGTGCAATACTGTCGGTTTCATTCTCACTAGCAAAACTTAAATCCCCTATGTACATGTATCTAAAGAAACCATAGTGAGACTTCAAACATTTCAGAAATAAACAATGTCGTGGAAGGAAGGACTAACGATTTTCTCAGTAGATATAGTTCACAGAGCTTGCTCAGATCGGTTTTGAGCCCTTCTGATCTCTCTTAATTCATATATTCCTAAATAAAGTCATTTATAACAGCCTAAACATTACATAAATTCCGTACTAAGCATTTTATTACATGACTATATACAGGTTGCATACTTTACGCAACTCTTGAATAACGTTGTGGCGTCTTTGTCTTTTCCCAGAAATCCATCTTTAACAGAAGGTCTTGGTTGGAAATCTGGAATTTATCTTTAATTATTTTGAAAATTACCCTTTTCTCCCCGAAACAAACTACTGCAGAGATTTTTTTGTATGATTATAGTTTGATTTTACATTGATTAAACCATGACAGAGCGCTCCACCTACAACAAGGAACATATTTTCATATTGTCGCAACTACTTCACGCATATTTATTAATGAAACCGCTGACAGTATTGAACAGCTACCGTCTTCGATCGTCCGACGAACGTATTACATGATACGAAAAGTCACATTTCTGAAGCTTTCCAATCGTTCAATTTTCAAAACTGAGGTCATACTCGCAAAATTATACTAGTGAAATGTTTTCATACTTACTGAAACTCGATAAAGCCAAAAGTTCACTCGCATTTTGCGAGTTTGCGAGCGGTAATGTCGAGCCCTGACCAAAGGCATGTTGTAAAACATGGACTGATAAAACATGGACTGGACTGGACTGGACTGATAAAACATGGACTGATAAAACATGGACTGATAAAACATGGACTGGTAAAACATGGACTGATAAAACATGGACTGATAAAACATGGACTGATAAAACATGGACTGATAAAACATGGACTGGTAAAACATGGAGGGTTAGGATCTTTGTTGTTTTGGGGTTAGCGATTATTTGTTAATGTATAAACATCATATATGAGATGTCTACATTAACAAATAATCGCTAACCCCAAAACATCAAAGATCCTAACCCTCCATGTTTTACCAGTCCATGATTTATCAGTCCATGTTTTATCAGTCCATGTTTTATCAGTCCATGTTTTGCCAGTCCATGTTTTATCAGTCCATGTTTTATCAGTCCATGTTTTATCAGTCCAGTCCAGTCCATGTTTTATCAGTCCATGTTTTACAACATGCCCTGACCAAAGACATATTGAAGCCTGTTATTCAGTCATTGCAACAACTTGCTCGCAGAGTGGGTCAACATTAGATCCCATCCGTCTCGGCTCCAAATCAAGAAATGCTTGAGACAAGCTTCCGTATAAGCTTTGTTCTTAGGCCTCTCGACTGGGCTCCTGTTATCTGGGTTAACTTAGTTTGTACGGAATTAGCATCCATAGTGGTTCTCAATCACGTTTTAACATGAAATAACAAAATACGAAAGTAGTAATTGAATTTGTAATGAGTTTCAGATTGCGTCACCCCCTTCGAACTCTGGTGGACCTGCAATCCTAGCTCTCATTAATATTCATCCTTCACGACTCCTAACATTCACCCCTAATCTCATTAGTATTCTCTAGCTGAACCCTATCCGAGTGTGATCTCCGATAATTTTCCGAATCAGTTCCGAACTTAAATTCCAATGACATCATCATCAAAATTCCATTCAAAGTTTCAACTGTGCCCAAGCATTATGAGACAAATAAGTACCTAAGAGCAGTGCATGCGCCATACCATGGATATCATTTGGGACGAATTAAAGATAAATAACGTTGATATTTGGTAAAGATTTCGTGTATTGGGTTGAAATGGGGGTATTTGGAGATTAAATGCGGGTGAAATTTGGTAATTGGGGATAGAAATAGGAGAAGCAGGAGAAAAGGAGGAGGAGGATCAAGAAAGAGAATTTCGGCAGTAAGCGAAGTTCACCAACCTTTTGGAGTTTTCAATTTGTTTTTCTACACTGCCTATACGCAACACAACACTTTTATTAATAAAGTAATGCACTACTAAATGGATCTTTCTCCTCTAATATTTCAGGAACCTACTGTATTTACAAGAAATATTCTTGCCCAAAGGATATGATACAAGGCTCAATAAAATGGGACGACGAAAATGACAATAACGATAATAGACAAAGCAGTTCTTCAGGTTTACCCTCTGGTACCTATAATGATAACACATTGATCAAATATTGCTGCCAAGATCAAGGATATTGGTTTAACTCTATCGAACTCCCAACTAACTGTGCATTTTATTTGTTACCATACAAATCGTCCCGTTGTCAGAGAGTGAAATGGGCTTTAAGTTCACTGGAGTACATAGTCTACGATACAGAAGATGATTACAATGATGATAGATTCACTAATAATCATGTGTTTACCAATGAGGTGAAAAGTTCACCAAAAGTATTTTACTGTTATTATCAAGGTACGTTATCTTTCTAAGACAGATTTACTCTAATATATTCACTCTTAGTGGTTTATATTATTACATTATCATTATTAGCACTAGGACACCGTGGAACTTGGGATGGAGCCTGGGAAAGAGCGTTACACACAGGCAGACACACAGACGAACAAGCATATTATTATATAGATTATTATTGTGTTAATATGCACACTACTGTAGTGAATGTGGGAGAGCTTGGAGTAGACAGACGATACATGGGCTATCGTCAAGCTCGTAAGCGATTGAGACAATGGGAATAGAGCAGATTTTTGTTGATATCAAAAACAATCTCGTTTCCATCCAGCATTGAGCAATACCTTAGTTTGTGGCATGTTTTTTGGACATAATCCCCATAATTTTATTATCCCCATAATTTTACTGTCCGGGACTCACAATAATTTTTCTGAGGATACGAGCTTGACGATCGCCCATTTATCGTCTAGATTATTATTGGCGATATAAAACTTCTAAATTCTCAGTTACCAACCAACTTCACAGAGTGCTCAACAACACCGAAGTGAAGGACCGTAATAGTACAATCTACAGACACGTGTTTCGCTGTTCCACAGCTCATCAGTGTAGCTCGGTACAATCTAGATATGGCATGAGAACTATTTATACCCAAGGGATTGTCAGTGACAACCGCTTGTGGGACAACAGCAGTCATGCGCACATCCAGATAGCTACAGTACGTGAACCGGTATAGTGCCAGAGTGCTCAAACTACTACAAGGGTAGCGGGCGTTGTATTATCACTAGAGGATATTATCGCTAGAGTGCCACATCTCGTGGTACGAAACTAAATAGTAATAAATATGCCTAGTCAAATTTGTTGAGTCGTTTCATCTTCATTAAATTATGCTCTGGGTATCCATTGAGCACTCTGCCAAATGTTGTTATAGTCTACTCAACTTTTATATATATATATATATATTTATATATATATATATATATAGTCAAATACGTATATGGAAAAAAAGTGACTGCCCCAACCAGGAATCGAACCCTGGTCTCCGAATCAACGTTTCGGCGCTCTAACCTTTGAGCTATTGAGACACAGTCAGAACAGTCAGTGATTTCTCCATATACATATTAAATTCGCCGCTTTCACTTGACACCAACAGACAGACATCGCATCTAACCATAGCGGACGGGGTAGCAGCCTGTGTGTACGCAGTCGTTCAGCAACCACAAGGAACCAATCAGGGTCTAGTTGCTGCTAAATCCAGGCTGTCTAAAAAAGGACTGATGATCCCTCGTCTCGAGCTAGTGGCTGAGCACATGGCCGTTAAGCTTGCTACCAACGTGCGAGCTTCCGTGCAAGGTTTTCCTGTACATCAAACAATTGTTGGTTGGATAGTACAGTGGCGCTGTACTTGATCAAGGGTCAAGAGGAATACAAACAGTTCGTGATCAACCGTGTGCGCAAGATCAACAGTCACATGGGCGTGACGTGGCGACATGTCCCCACGGGAAGCAACCCAGCAGACCTTGCAAGCCGAGGAGGAAACCTGAAGGAGGCCGAGTTGTGGTGGAATGGACCCGAGTGGCTCTCAAACCCGGAGAGTTGGCCAGCCGATATCGTACCTCAATCATCGCAAGCGAGCAGAGCGGAGGCGAAAGTGGTACGTGGTGTATTATCAGTTGCCGTGGACGATACCAACGAGATTTACGACGTGTTGTAAAGCTATCGACTGCCGAAAGCAGTGCGTGTGGTTGCATGGATGAGAAGATTTATAAACAACTCTCTTTCTAGTCGGGGAAATCGTAAGAAATCCGGTACACTGACTACGGAAGAAGACTTTTCTGGGTAAAGCATGCTCAGGACAATTGCAATCTAGAAGAGTTTTGGAGTGTCGGGGTAGAGTACAGGGGGAGTATCCGGTGTACTTACCGGACACTCATCTGTTCTCTCGTCGCATCGTGGAGGAGGCACATCTGCAGACTCTGCACGGGGGAACGGGTCTGACCATGACCAAAGTACGAAGTAGGTATTGGATCCCTCGGCTGAGAAGACTGGTGAAGAAAGTGCGCGGTGGCTGTCACGGGTGCAAGCGACATCAAGCTTTAGCGTATGCAGCTCCACCACCGGAAGACCTGCCGACTACTCTGACTCAGGGTGTAAATCTTTTCCAGGTAATCGGAATCGATTACGCTGGACCAGTGCGATACCGGGATGGAAGAAAACGTGAGAGGAAGGCGTACATTCGTTTGTACGCCTGCATTTTGACCAGTGGTATCTATATGGATCTTTTACCAAATTTGGAAACGAGCGAATGTCTCCACAGCCTCAAGGGTTTCATTGCACATCGGGGAAGACCAAACCGAATCTACTCCGACAACGGTCGTACCTTCGTGGGAGCGCCGAAGTGGTTACGAAGAGTGGTACGAGATGAGAGAATGCAGAATTACCTGTCCGTTAACCAAGTGCGTTGGCAGTTTAACCTAAGCCGCGCTCCTTGATGGGGCGGGCAATTCGATAGAATGATTGGTCTTGTAAATTCTGCCCTGAACAAAACAATTGGAAACGGAATGCTATCTTGGAAGGAATTACAAGAGGTCCTTTTTGACATTGAGGTGATCCTCAACAACCGACCTTTAAACTACGTGGAGGACGACGTCCAGTTTCCGGTTCTGACCCCAAATTCCATGCTTTTCGCGAACAGAAACGTCCTCCCAGAGATGGATCCTAGCGGCATAAAGAGTAACAACCTTCGTAAAAGGGCAAAGAAGTTGTTGAAGTACAAAGAGGCCATGTGGAGTCGGTGAATGCGTGAGTATTTACGAGGACTTCGCGAGCGACACCGTGGAAAAGTTGGAGTTGGAACCTCACCCAAAGTGGGCGATATAGTTATCATTAAATCCGAAGAAAAGAACCGGGGAAAGTGGTCCCTTGGCATAGTAGAAGCGCTGATCGTGGGAAAGGACAAAGTAGTGAGAGTACCCACTGGAACTGTCGTGTGACAGGCTATCCCCAGCAGTGCCAAGCCAGTTGAAAGTCGAAGCACAAACATTTAGACCTCGACGAGATGCAGCTGTTTCAGCGCGCAAGCGCATCCAGGATATTGCGGAGAACGATTTCTAACCAGTCTATTCTGAAAAACTACTCGGAAAAATGTATAAACTGAGAACATTTATGAACATTTCGTTCTGTTAACTTTTATATTTACTTAGTCATAGCTGATTTTAGGTTGATTGGAATGCATGGCAAATTTATTGAGAACATATACGGTATCTCCGCCGGAGATATATGGGGGAGTGTGTCGGTAATAGCAGAGAATGTGTAGTATGCAAGATTATAATTATTAATTAGATATTACATGTAACAGCTAAATATAGGGAAGTAGAATCTTAAGGCTCGGAGTCGTATGATGAAATTTAACACCTTGTCATAAGCCTTCTTATAATCGTAGTAAACCACCACAAGGTTCCTCTTGTGTTCCTTCACTTCCTCCAACACACATTTATCCACTAAGAGGTGATCTATTGTTCCCAAAACTCCACCTACGACTCCCATCTGGCGTTTATCCCATAAACCATTCTCTCTGGTATGTTCGAGCATATGCTGACCCACCACCGATGTCATCAGTTTGTACACATTCGTTAGACAAATGATAGGCCGGTATTCAGCTACATTACTAATGTCTTCTTCTTTAGGTATTAAAGGTGTTCTGCCTAAACCGATCGAATCTGCGATTTCGTCAGAATCTTGCACTAGCTGCCACAACACCCTAATTTGAAGATGGCCCCATGACCCTTCCAGTTTCTTTCACCAGAAGTTCTGTATACCGTCAACGCCTGCATGGGCTACTCCAATTCTTATTCTTCTTGATCTGCTTCCCAACGACCTAACTGGTTACCGCCCATTCATTATTAGTTGTTCATTAGTATAAAATTACTAGTTGCGAAAAATAAAAAATTATCTTTGTCAAAAGGTTCAAAAAAAAGTTGTGCAATGCGGTTTTTACTCAATTCGTAAATTGTTCACAATGACGTCACCATACTGAGTAAGAGGTCGCGGTGATCCCAACATTTTTTTTTGGTTTTAATATAAGTATGTCAATAACTTTAAGACTGGGAAGTTTCAGCAAATTTTTATTTCGGAAAGAATTACTGAGGAATTACCTTAACACTTTAATTTCCTTTGCTGTCACTTTTATCTTATGCAAACGCTTTCTACCAACCACTGGCTCAAGCTCTGCCCATTCAGCATCAATACTAGCCATTAACGTATTAAACAACTCACGACTACTTCCAGCCATTATTGGTCCTATCTGAGCGGTATCGGCATTGTCAGGTGCTTGTAACATTCCTACCATGCTCCCATTTTCAGGGGCCATTCCTTCCGCGATTTCCGCCATATTTCCCTCTTCCAGGGCCATTACTTCCACTCCTGGATCTCTATCTTTAACTTTCAAGAGATTCACAATTGTGGCATCCTTTTCAAACCTGGCTGCATTATCACGCAGTAGTTGTTCCGTCATCCACCCAAACTCCGGGTGTCTTTCACTCAACAGTCTCCTCAATCTTTCATATATCCCCTGCCTGCTAGTTTGGCTATTCGTTTGCACTCCACTAGTTCTACTTTGAGCTACACTAGTTCTACATGCAACAATATCTTGAAAATGATACGTTGCTTCACAGGCAGCCAATGCAGCTTGAACAACACAGGTGTAATATGATCGCATTTACGCGACAGCGTGATAAGCCTAGCAGCTGAGTTTAAAACATACTGCAAACGCGGTATGAGATGGTCTGGCAAACCGTATAGCAAAACGTTACAATCGTCAATCCTAGATACAACGAAGGCATTTATAAGCGTCTTGATGGTCCCCAAAGTTAGAAATGTTCTTATCTTTGTAATGTTCCTGATGTGATAAAATGCAGACTTGCAAACATCTTTTACATGACCGTCGAGATTCATCGTTGTGTCGAAAACGACTCCAATATTCTTAGCTGAACACGACGGGGCAACAGCGTAGTCACCAATTAATACAGAACGATTAAAGGCCGAGGACTACTTTTTGAATGAAGCACCAAGAGTTTTGTTTTGTCGCTATTGAGCTTCCGGTTGTTGTTAAACATCCAACGATCGATGTCACGCATACAGGCCTCGATCCTTACCCGACACTGCTCGATCTCATCCACGACAGATGGTTTAAAAGTCATGTAGAGTTGAGTGTCGTCGGCAAACAGATGATAAGAAACTCCGTGACTACGCATAATGTCGCCCAAAGGAGCCGTATATAACCGGTACAGTAGAGGTCCAAGTACGGATCCTTGAGGGATACCTCTTTTCAGTTGCTGACTTGATGATCGTGAATTTCCTAGGAACAAAACCACTTATGGACTGTACCCTCCAATCCGAATCGATCCCTTAGTCTGGAAAGCAGGATACAATGATCGACGGTATCAAAAGCGGCGGACATATCCAATAATAGTAAAATGACGCAACCCTTGTCGTCAATGGTTCGGAGAACATCGTTCTGAACCCTGATAAGTACGGATTCGGTACTGTGTCCTGTTTTATACGCCGATTGAAACGGCTCCTCAAGGTTATTGGCACAAAGATGATCTTGGACCTGAGAAGCAACTGCTCTTTCGCACGACTTTGAAACAAACGGTAAGTTAGAAATTGGACGAAAGTTACCGAATACCTCATGATCGAGTGACATCTTCTTGAGTAGTGACTGCAAAAGTGCCTCTTTCATAGCATCTGTGACAAGGCCTTGTTCCAGAGACAGGTTTACAATACGGCAAATCACAGGAAGCAACAGGTCCAGGCAGTCCTTGAGATGAGAGGAGCAGGGAATGGGTCAAGTTCACAGGATTTTATACAAGAGCGACGGATAATCAGTGTAAATTATTCAATACTAATTTGTTGAAATTCCCTCAGTTTAACCGTACAACTTGAGCTATCTATTTGATGGGGCGATACGCTTGCCGTAGATTGAATATTTGGCGAAAACAATTTAGTGGTAGACTCAACCCTCGGTTGGCGTGTACTGGACTTTGTTTATAGTTTCGATCAAGGTGCACTCTTGTTGTTAAATGATTAATTTATTTTCCATCCATGTCTCTATCCTAGTATCTTTTCTTGTCTTAAATTAGAGCTAAAATTTATGATTGCATATGCATGGGGTGTAAATTGAAAAAGAATGACGACTTGAGGGAATGCCTTTGATCAGCTTTTTATGTACTTTAATTGAAAAGACATTGACAACAAAGTATGTTTAATAATAAGTTTGTCTAATATGAAAGAACTCGTAAAATGGTAGAGTAACACTTTTTACAATTTTTCCGTATTTTACTTCGTTTTTGAGATATTTCAGTTTGTTTGATATGTAAATGAGATGGTCTCTGAAGTACGTCAGATTTTCACTCATTAAAATATTAGTTTCATCTTCAAGTTTATTCCACAAATTTACTTGAAAATGTGCGTATAATAACTCCTGATGATAATGAACGTTGTAAACTTATAAGCAATCACTGGGATGTAAGACGTTTTTAATGAGTGAAAATTCTCTACCATGCACCTGACGTCAGAGACCATCTCATTTACATATCAAACAAACTCAAATATCTCAAAAACGAAGAAAAATTGTAAAAGGTGTTACTCTATCATTTTACTAGTTCTTTCATATTAGACAAACTTAATTTCGTTGCCAATGTCCTTTAAAGTATATAAAATTTCACTTTATGAGTGGCCGGACATTTTGCCCACTTTATGAATATAAAATTTCACTTTATCATCTCAATGAACGACGTCTAATTTTTCTTCGTAATTTTAGAATGTCGTCACAAATTATCTGGTGACAATGGATCATTTGCTTCATCAGAAAATGTCTCATACATCTATCCTGATTTCCAGTACTGTTCTTGGGTGGTTACAGTCAACGAGACGTTCTTAGTCTCATTGAGCTTCGCATTTATACGTGTACCAAACTGTCAAGAAAATTACATTGACATATATGATGGCAGCAATGATACATTTCCTTTATTATCAAGATACTGTGGCCTGAATGCGACAGTGGGCAACATAGTGAAATCGACTGGGAATAGCCTGTACGTGGTGTTCAAATCGGGAAACAATTCATTAAATGCAGAAATATTTCCAGAATTTCGCTTCAATTACAAGACTCGGTTGATAGCTAAGCGTAAGTATAGCACATTTCCTTACAATTTTATACAATAATGAATAATCTGTTTACTATGCGCATTCTCATTGGTTGTTAGCTATGATTTATTAGAGGACAGACGCATGTATATTTGGACTAACATCGTGATTTTATTGCTTAATTCGTATCGTCCATGCAAGCTTACAGTATTCTTTTTAGGTATTTCTTAAAACAGGTGCAAGCTTGACTTTCGATAACACTAGCTCCTCTTCTTCCAATTTTCTTAGTTTCCTTTCCTTTTTGTTCCAGTAAACACGACAAGTCGTCAGTTTCCGACATCTCGGCAAAACGAGCCATGCATGTTTACAGTTGTCGAATGTCGATAGCATTAACGCACATCATAACAGAAGATTATTTGCAGCAGAGCAACGTACCAATCATAACCAAGAGAAAAATAAATTGAATAATAATATTTATCATACAATACTTATACAATCTCGATTATGATTGGCTAAAAACCCACAGACAATTATTGATGTCTTGCCACCTACAAAATATCAAAATTGTCTGTAGGTCACGTAGTTGTCTTTGCGTGGCTTACTTCTTAAATTCCCTAAAGACTTCTACATTTATAATTTTATAATCCAGAATTATCCAGAACTGTATCAGTTATCCTCCTCGGCCCTCGGCTTCGGCAGATAACATTGCCCTCGGTCTGGATAATTCTTTATATCGTGTGTAAGCCGAATCCAATAATTGTTTATTAGTTCATTTTGAAGACAATTCTCTTTGATGTACATGTACCGTGGTTATTATATAGGTTAATGACCTTGAATACTAAATCAGCTACTAAATTTCACTTTAACTACTTTAACTACCTTAAATATCACGGAATTATCCACTTCATTTTTTTTAAAGCACTTAGCATAACAGAATGAACTAAGTAGGTTTGGCGCCTCGGTTAATAACCAACGTAGTTACCTCGGTTTCGACCTATACATAATGGAATATCGCAACTAATAGAAATTCCCATAAAATAATTTATTAAAGCGGTGTCATTTTACCTTTCTTTTCATGTTCCATATAGCATTAGTTCCAGTATGGCCGTATGGTACTTATGGCTTACCCAAGGCGATAACTGGATGTCCAGAAAGTAGAGGTTTAAAGTGGGCGGAGGGATTTATAAAGCAAGATATGAATGATAAAGATCGTGTATACAAAAGTGAACTTTCTGACAGTTTCCACATGGAAGCCCAACTCATCGTAGATTACAAAGATGTCAACCGAACGTTTTGCGTCAAGACACATCTTGGCATTTATAAGACGTTATGGCCTAAAGGTAACGACATTAAAGCAATACGTCCAGTCTGTATAACTACGACATGCATGATATACTAATGTGCTATACACCGCGTTGATTTTCAATGTTTTAGACAGTATTAGTTTAGTTTATTATACTGTATTTAGCACTCTTTTAGGTGAACGAAATACCCCAACAGGCTAGAAGCCCAATTGATAGGGGTTCCGAGGGTCTACGATTTAAGGTCGTTATCCGAGATGACCCGACAGTCTTACCGCATTTACTGGTATTATTGCAAAGGTAGCACTTTCTCCTTAATTATTTTTAAGGGTCCGACCCAGGATTTGAACCTGTGTCTCCCAGCTCATAGACATGAGTATATGAATAATTATATTTAAAGTTACATCAATAAAAATAGGTACGCTAGGCATACATGTATCTGCACCTTAACCATGGTCGTGCGTTATCGTCGCCACTTTGATCGAAAGTACAGTACTAAGCCGTTTGAAACTTTATTGGCTCCAAAGCTATGCTATTGTTACTTACGTCACTCTCTGCCATTCGTACAGTAGGAAAAACAGAAAAATTGTTTTCAATTTTTTTTATAAAAAATCTGTAGGATATATGTCATCAAAACGTACATTCTCCTTACTCTTCGAGATGATGTATGTGATGTCATAAACCTTTCGATGCTTCTTTCGAGTTTTCCTTACAAGTTTTCTAGATCGATGGTACTTTATAATATAATGCAGTACACTGTACAGACTATACATTGCAGTCGTATCAAGTATTTAAAATTTAAGATCGTCGCTGAAATAGTATAAAAATAAGCACATGCTGGATACATTTGTAATGAATATAACATAAAAAGAGAAATAAAAGAACTTCAATATATTGACCTATGTAAGAGTACTTATAGGTATTTTTATAGACGACGTTTCGGACAATGTGCGATTCTTCAAATCAGATAGAGAATATTTATATATATATATATATATATATATATATATATATATATATATATATATATATATATATATATATATATATATATATATATATATATATATATATATATATATATATATGTATATATATATATATGTATATATGTATATATGTATATATATATGTATATATATATATATGTATATATGTATATATATATGTATATATATATGTATATATATATATATATATATATATATATATATATATATATATATATATATATATATATATATATATATATATATATATATATATATATATATATATTACTCTTACTCTGATGAAGGGCTCCGCTCGAAACGTCGGTATCTCGTCACTAAATTCTTGGCAGTTTACCACCTTTTCAATTTGCTATATATATATATATATATATATATAACTACAGACGGTACCGTTTCGGCCTTTTGGGCCTCATCAGTGTAGTGCTGATGAGCAGGATGAAGATGACTGCTATTTACAGTCACCCTTGATGCACACAAAATGTGAGACATCAAGAACCATGCCAGAGCGCTCAAACTGCAAGCAGTGAGCGTGCGCACAATGCGTAAGCGACAATGGTTCATCCTGTAGAGCGCTCAATATGACCTAAAGGTCATAGAGCGTATCTAACTACATATATATATATATATATATATATATATATAAAAGTAGAGTGCTGCGTAGACAGTGTTTTGAATATATAGCAAAGTGAAAAGGTGGTAAACTGCCAAAAATTTAGTGACGAGATACTAATATATATATCCTTTCAACATGTAGTTTGATCGAGTGAAATGCCAAATATTACCTATTATATATATATATATATATATATATATATATATATATATATATGTATATATATATATATGAATATATATATATATATATCGCTCATGTTGTAAATAGTATATATATATATATATATATATATTTTTATATATATATTACAAGTAATATTTCTCATTTCACTCGATTAAACTGCATGTTCTAAGGGAAATTTAGTGTTAATTTTGTAATGTTTCATTGAATACGTTTAATTTAGGCCAATTAAAAAAAAAATTCTGTTTTTCATCGCCGCCCGCCCCTGGAAAATTGGCCGCACGGAAATTTATTTTTGTAATATTAAATCGGTAATTGGTCGGAAGACGTCGGAAACCGAACATTGGCGGCCATGTTTTGCTAGCAGAGTACCGATCTATCAATATAAAAGAGCTTTGATAGATCTTTTTGAACTTCTAACGCGCAATAGGTATTGCTGTGACTATTTCGTGCACAAAGGGACCACAAATGAAGTGTATGAATTTCATACTATGCTACTTACGCTATTAAGAAAAAAATAAAATAAAAAACCGCCCGCCCGCCCCACTTTTTTCAAATAAAATGATGAAAAACAGAAAAAAAATTTTAATTGGCCTTACAATAACAGAATCACAGTAACAAACAAATGCGAAACAAGAAATGACCCAATTTATTTGTTAGATAAAATAAATAATAGTTATAAAAATTTCTTCCACCTGTAGGGTAAACGAGCACCAGTGTTTTATCAGTGGCAAGCCCGTAATGTTACATTGTAATATTCATTAAATATTTTAATTTTGAATATAAATAAATCTCTATCGACTGACAAATCTCTACCAAAAACTTCATCAGAAAGCTCAAATTCAAATTTGTTTGCAGATCATTCATACTGTAGTAATGAAGAGTTCACAAGTATAGCTCTAATTTTCCTTTTCAACTGCACGTTGATGACTTAAGTCTTGCACGTTAAATCAATGCAGCAATTTGTGAGATAAGCGTCATGCATGCTGGACCTAATACGAAACCTCTCTCGCAGATATAGTGACACTACCAGCCCAACTACATGTCTACATCATAACGAGCTCTGATCTAGACGGAAGGGATTGATGTTGCATTTTTGCAACTGGTCTAGGTTGGGTCTAATATATATTCTGATACTCAATATTTTCCTCAACTAATTCTGCTTCTTCAATATCATAACGGTTATTTTAGAATACAACAAAAATGGTAAACGGAGTAAAATATGTTCTCTCGCATCATAAGTCAATCAGTTTCAGAATTTTCTGTATGAAATGTAGGAAGTCGTTGATGAAATCTAATTCTTTTAGGAACCTATTGTATTTACAAGAAAAATCAATGTCCATCAGGCATGACAGAAGGCTCAATACAATGGGATAACGAAAATACCGCTAACTATAATGAACATGGTGGTATTTTACCTGATGGCACCTACTTGAAATATGATCATATAACAATAATGGAATATTGCTGTCAGAATCAAGGATATTGGTTTAATTCTATCGAGCTTCCAGTTGATCATCCATTCTATTTGTTACCATACAAATCGTCTCATTGTCAGCGAGTGAAATGGGCTTTGAGTTCACTGGAGTACATAGTCTACGATACAGAAGATTATCACAATGATGATAAATTCACTGACAGTCATGTGTTTACCAATGAGGTGAAAAGTTTGCCAAAGGTTTACTACTGTTATTACCAAGGTACGTGATCTTTCTAAGAGCTATATTATTATGCCTAATAACAATCATTGCATGGTCATCCGTTCACTGGAAACAATGCCTTGTGATGAACAGGAGTCATATAATCATAATAAAATATCCTTAATAACTAACGTTTTGTTACTTTATGAGTAACATATTCATGCAGAGTAATGATTATAGAGTAAATATTGGCTTATAGTTAGGCTGTAACAATAAAATAGATATGAAAGAATGCAAATTAATAACAATGAAATACACAAGGTGAGCTAGAAGACGGAAACAGAACGTGAGGAATCAGAAAAGCCATACTGGAACTTAAAATAGAAAAATCGTCAAACGAAACAATTTTATCAGTTTGTCTTGAGTATGGTCTAACGTTTCGAGCGAAGGCCGGAGGCCCTTTGTCAAAGAGTGAAACGTATAAAGCGAAATGAAAAATGAGGTGAAACTATTATATGTAAAATAATCGTGTGACAAAAATAAGCTAATCATGCGAAAACGTGTAGGAAAGTCATTTGTTATTGGTAAAGTGAAAAAATCAATTGAGGCCAAGTATATAGCTACTGTTTTAAAAATAATTTAATTATAATAATTTAAAAACAAATTTAATTATTTTTAAAACAGTAGCTACTTGGTCTCATTTGGTTTTTTTACTTTACCATTTATATCATGCTACTGAAGGACAACTTTAACCTTTCATTTGTTATTTTTAACGTCAATCAGTAAACAGACCATGCAAAAGAATGCTAATAAGTGTGAGGTGAAATAAAGGAAAAACAAGGGAATTAAGCCAGTGTTTTTGTCCGCCCTTGCTAGACAAAAAAGCTTTTTGAATGCCTGTGTCTTAGAGATGTCTACAGTATAGATAGCCGTGTTGGACAAAATAAGATCTCATTTCAAGAGATTTTGTCTCAAAATCTTGGTCATCACTGCAAAGGCGGCGAAGACGCAAGAATTGAGGGTAAGGTTTGGATAGCTTAGTGTGGTTAGGGTTGTAGGAAAAAAACAAAAGGTAACTGTGTGAGTCGGTATGCTTATAGGAGACAGAAGTCGTGAGCGCATTACCTACGTATTACCATTAGTGTCATTACGATTTTATTATACGTCATCGGCTTCTTTATACAATTTCTGTGCTAGGTTTTTGCACTGCTTCACACGTTTCCTTCCTAATATCGAACTGTGATGGCTGAAGATGACACATTTTATATAGACGTTTGAAATGACAACGATTAATTTATCATTGTAACTCTATATAGGTTGTAGTCACAAATTAAAAGGTGACACTGGGTCATTTTCTTCCTCGGGAATTGTCGTTGGCATCTATCCTGATTTTCAGTACTGTTCTTGGTTGGTTACAGTTAACGAGACACTCTTAGTCTCACTAAGCTTCACTGTAATACATATACCGAACTGTCAAGATAATTACATTGACGTCTACGATGGAAGCAACGAAACATTTCCTCTCGTAGCAAGATACTGTGGTTTTAACGCAACAGATCGAAACTAAGTAAAATTAACGTCGACTGGGAATAGTGTTTATGTGGTGCTCAAGTCAGGAAATAATTCATTAAATCCAGGAATATATCCCTTATTTAATGCCCATTACAAGACTCAGTTGATACCTACAAGTAAGTATCATTTAAATTTATCATTTCATTAATACAACAATTTTATTTCAGAATAAAATTTTGGAAATTTATGTGACTGCCACCATGAGCATATGGAATTTTAGAATGTATTCCATATCAGTTCATATAGGAAGATTATTTGCTCGTTAGGTCAATGTATTTTCTCATCCTATGGGATGACCTAAGGAGCAAATACATTAACCTAACGAGCAAATTCATTGACCTAACGAAAAAATACATTGAACTAAGGAGCAAATACCTGTACATTCACCTACTTGTTACGAGCAAATAAGGAGCAAATACATTGACCTAAGGTTATATGTTATATGTTCTGGGTATCTCACAACGGGTTATATATCCTACATTAGTCTCTTCGTTTGGACAACTAAGTTGTGGAGTCTACGAGGTGATTATTTTTGTATAGGTCCCTGAGTTGTCTTTTAGGGTTTTAGGGCTTACGGTTTAGTTTTAGGATTAGGGTTAGTACTGTACCTCTCGTCCCTAATAACTACGGCAATATATTTACTCATCAGGACAACGTATCTTCTCGCAAGGGCAATTTATTTGCTGTTCCTTAGGAATATGTACTATAAGTATATTTCGATACCAGTACTCCAATTAACGTACCAGTGAGAACAGTCAGAAATTTCTGGCGCCGTTTTTTTCCACAATCACTACCGGGAGACATCGCGCGGTCTACCCTTCACGTAGAGCTGAGCCTCTCACTTCGAACGACCTCTTTCCGTAGCGGAACTTGCTCGAATATATACGCAAAATTTAAAAGTGCCTATGCAACGAAATTTTCAAGTTGGAGAAAATGGCATTAAAATAAAGTTTGAGATTACTGTAGCTTTCGATTGTGAAAGTTTCAGGGCGAATAATTAAGGAAAGTATGTTTGTTTAGCGTTTGAAAAACTGGCTTTAGATAACTAAACTCTCTTTTACAAAAAAAACTAAAATCTTCTTTATACAATTTCTGTGCTAGGTTTTTGCACTGCTTAACAAGTTTCCTTCCTAATATTGAACTGCATGTGATGGCTGAAGATGACACATTTTATTTCGACGTTTGAAATGACAAGGATTAATTTATCATTGTAACTCTATATAGGTTGTAGTCACAAATTAAAAGGTGACACTGGGTCATTTTCTTCCTCGGGAATTGTCGTTGGCATCTATCCTGATTTTCAGTACTGTTCTTGGTTGGTTACAGTTAACGAGACACTCTTAGTCTCACTAAGCTTCACTGTAATACATATACCGAACTGTCAAGATAATTACATTGACGTCTACGATGGAAGCAACGAAACATTTCCTCTCGTAGCAAGATACTGTGGTTTTAACGCAACAGATCGAAACAATGAAAAATTAACGTCGACTGGGAATAGTGTTTATGTGGTGCTCAAATTAGGAAATAATTCATTAAATCCAGGAATATATCCCTTATTTAATGCCCATTACAAGACTCAGTTGATACCTACAAGTAAGTATCATTTAAATTTATCATTTCATTAATATAAAAATTTTATTTCAGAATAAAATTTTGGAAATTTATGTGACTGCCCCAACCGAGAATCGAACCCAAAGTCTCTGGTACCAGCATATGGAATTTTAGAATGTATTCCATATCAGTTCATATAGGAAGATTATTTGCTCGTTAGGTCAATGTATTTGCTCATCCCATGGGATGACCTAACGAGCAAATTCATTAACCTAACGAGCAAATACATTGAACTAAGGAGCAAATACCTGTACATTGACCTACAGTACTTGTAACGAGCAAATAAGGAGCAAATACATTGACCTAAGGTTATATGTTGTATTTTCTGGGAATCTCACAACGGGTTATATATCCTACATTAGTCTATATACGTTTGGACAACTAAGTTGTGGAGTCTACGAGGTGATTATTTGTGTATAGGTCCCTCAGTTGTCTTTTAGGGTTTTAGGGCTTACGGTTTAGTTTTAGGATTAGGGTTAGTACCTCTCGTCCCTAATAACTACGGCAATATATTTACTCATCAGGACAACGTATCTTCTCGCAAGGGCAATTTATTTGCTGTTCCTTAGGAATATGTACTATAAGTATATTTCGATACCAGTACTCCAATTAACGTATACCAGTGAGAACAGTCAGAAATTTCTGGCGCCGTTTTTTTCCACAGTCACTACCGGGAGACATCGCGTCTATGTACACTTCAGGTAGAGCTGAGCCTTTCACTTCGAACGACCTCTTTCCGTAGCGGAACTTACTCGAATATATACGAAATTTTCAAGTTGGAGAAAATGGCATTAAAATAAAGTTTGAGATTATTGCTTTCGATTGTGAAAGTTTCTACTTCGTACTAAGTTCGTACTAAAATTTTCACAGTCGAAAGAAGCGATACCAAACATTACTTCAATGTTATTATTCCCAACTTGGAAATTTCGTTGCATAGGCACTTTAAATCAATATTTAACTGACAAAGGATTTACTTAATTTAAAATAATACTTTGAAAATTTATGTGACTGCCCCAACCGGGAATCGAACCCGAAGTCTCTGAAGTGCTCTGACCACTGAGCTACTGAAATAAAAGGTTAAAATGCCCCTAAGCTCAACATTTTTTATTATCTTATTTGGAAGAACTTTTAAAATGATAAAGTTACTTCTTTTGAAGATTTTCGTTTCTTCGCTTTCTTTTTGAGATACATCAGTTTGTTTGATATGCAAATGTCCGGAATTCACATTACATATGCATGCATAATGACTTATTGGAGAAATGTGTGTATCTCTTTCATTCAGTCGAACGAAATCCTTTAAAATCGAGAAGCTTCGAGTGTTGTGGGAGAAACACGCACACGTGTTATTCACACTTTAGTGTTTTTATTTGATGAACGCAAATATGTATAACATTCTCTGAAACTCATTATGCATGACGTAAATTCCGAACATTTGCATATCAAACAAACTGAAATATCTCAAAAAGAAAGCAAAACGAAAATCTTCAAAAGAAGTTACTTTATCATTTTGAAAGTTCTTCCAAATAAGACAATACAGTAACTCAGAGTTTCACGCTACTATACAGCGATCTTCAATTTATTCTAAAGAAAAATTTAGTAAAACAATTAGATAACTCGCCCTCGTGGACTATTAGCTCGTAGAAAACTCAAGATCGTTGTCAAATTGTTAAATAGAAATTTAGAGCAAATAATCTAATTGTTTTAGTAAAAAGCTAACTTATGTTCATTATTTCTTTAAAATTATTTCGAAAAACGAGACATAATAAAGACTTATTAACCGAGCGCGAGGTCTGTACGGGAAAGTATTTGCCTGAGGTTTTTTCGTACAGACCGAGCGCCGAAGGCGCGAGGTCTGTGCGAAAAAACCGAAGGCAAATACTTTCCCGTACAGACCGAGCAAACGAGGTTAATAAGGAATTTATTATATGGCTATTCTTGTATTGTAGTTAAAAAAGAAAAGAAAAACTTTCGTTTGATAAACAACTGACCGATATCCTTGTCAACAACCTTGTTGTCATTGGTTGATACAAAAAGCGATTAATGGCTTCTAAGGCTCTGATTCGCTAAAACGAGATCAAGCCAGTAAAGCGCTTGAGCAGACTTGAGGCTTGAGCAGAACGCAGAGAACATTTATAAAACGAGCAAACAAGATACCGTATTAAATGTCACAAGGTTAAACCATAGTTGATGTAATGGTTGAACAGATCTACAAATGGATAAAAAGTTTGAACATATTTAAAAGTGGACAATAACTTGAAAATCATTAAGGAAACATTGAAATATGCTTATCAGCCTCAAACGTTTTCTAATCTTCTTCGTCACTCTCGATCACCAGTCGACGGCGTTTCTTCGTCTCTTGTTGGACGATGGTTACAGGAGCACGATAGATTTGGAAATTGCAGCCAGTTATGCTGTGGACATTTGATCCAGCAAATAGTGGAGCTTCCATGGCATGCATTGCAGGCGTTACTGGCATTGGCGACACACTTGATGTTGAACTGAATGCCGAATTTTCTGCCGTTGACAGAAAAGAACCTCCCGAGACTTTGGTAGTCGTTTCCGATGAACGAAACACAGGTTGAACTGACTGATCTTGCCAAGGGCAACCCGTGGGGATGGAGCTTGATGGGTCTGGTGCGTCGTATTGGCTTTGTTGACTCCTACTTAAGGCCATGGACATTCTTCACTGCAAAAAATGCATTTTTACGTTTGAGTAGATTTTACACATTTTGTGAGTAAACCGCCAGTTTACTCAATATTTTGAGTTTATTTTACACTTCATGTGAGTTAAAAAGTGTTTACTCAATCTCTTGAGTAAAATTAACACTTGGTGTTGAGTAAAATGTTAGTTGAGTAATTACTACTCAAAATGCTGAGTAAACTTTACTCATATGCTCACTTTTGATTTACTCAAGTATTGAGTAAACTTCAATCGTTTAACTTTACTCATTTTTTTGAGTAAATGCGACGTTTTACTCAGGGTTTGAGTAGTTTTCCAAATTACTCAAGCTACGAGTAAACTTATTCAAGTGAACTTACTCAAATTTTTGAGTAAAATAAGACGCAGTGAGTACTAAACTAAAGTATTTTATATAAACACACTGTATTCATTCAGGAGATGACACAGACTATACATTCTAGAGCGTTCACGTAAGACCAAACGGCAGAAAATAACCCGCGGGTCGTAATGATTATATAAGACGCGCAGCTCGTATAAACAGTCAACTCTAACTCCTTGACTATACCAGGGGTCTTCCCTTGACGAGTATATAAAATCGTCTGGCGTTAGCAAGAGTAATATCGTCTGGCGTTATAAGCCAGAATAATATCGTCTGGCGTTAGCCAGAGTATAAATATCGTCTGGCATTATAAGCCAGAGTAATATCGTCTGGGTTAGCGAGTCAAAGGGTTAATAAACCGCGGATTATTTTCGACACGCTGCAACCCTCTGCTTACTTTATTCGCGGCTCACTGAATCAGTGAATTGACCGTTTATACGAGCTGTTCGCGACTTGTAAGGCGCGGCTTATATTATTCTCGGCTTATTTTCTGCCATATACATGTATAAACGGTTCTTATAATTCGGTCGGACGTGCTGCTATTATCTGTCATCACTGTGAAATGCGCGATCTATTTTTAAGCAAAACAATGAAGAGATGACAGTATTGGCAAGGATTGTTGGTTGATAATTCTGTTAACCAATCATTGACCAAGAAATCCAAGCGGTATGATTCAAATATCTGGTTTCAACTTTCAACTGCATGTCTCTTTCTCGGCGAAGCCGAAGGCTCTCGCAGTGCAGGCATGTTAAACGAACCTCACAGACACAGTATTATCGTTCTCTTTTTAATCAAATCCATTCAATATGATTTAACAGTGGAAGACGTAAAATCCTGGTTGGCTGAGTTGGTTATGACCACAATTGTTAGATTTTCCAAGGTACAGGTATGTCCTTTCTATATGGCGCCATCGTATCTATTATTGAACCTAACACGCGGTTGTACGTATATAAACCTTCATGCTATAAAGTATTATCATTCTACATTAGACTCACAATTGTTGAATCAATAACAACCATCTAAAGTAGCGATACAGTATGTATGGCGGTATTTGTGCTGAGAATGCCCAAATTCTAAGCAGAATAATTTGCGGTCTTATAAATTTGGCGCAATCAACTGCCTGTACTTGTATATAATAAATATACTCTTCTCGATAGAGCTATTGTGTGTACACATCGAATTATTAGCAGAAGTCGTGTAATGTGTTACGCGGACCCAACAGCTAGGCAAAATCGCAGTATATAATCGTTTCTTAGACAGTATATAAACGTTGAAATCTGTTACTTATGCTTCTGTATGCTTGTGGATCCGACACTGTCGACACGTCTGATCATCAATGTTCATCTGCCATGAGGAACAAGTTACAAGGAGAGACTCCAGTCGGGAACCCAGGTTAGTATCAAGATATTCCTCAAATTTGCATATTTTTAGAAACAAGTAATTATTTTTGAAACAGGGCCATGAAGGTTAATATGCATTTACTCTAATTTACTCTCTGTCTAATGTCTCACTCGTTTGCTTTGCTCACTTGTGAAATGTCCTGGTTAATACTCAAAATAAATGTCACATTTCTGCATATCCATATATTATTTTCCAGTGACGTAGCAAGGTGTCAAAAAGTGTGTGTGTGTGTGTGTGTGGGGGGGGGGGGGGCAGCTGTGGATTACTAGCGCCCACGGGAGACCCTCGAAATGTTGGGGAACAAATTAGGGTACCCTTAGTTTGTACAAATTCAAATTCAGGTTATCAATCAAAATAAATTAAAATCTGCTTTTACAATATTAAAGTTATTAATAAAATATATACAGAACATAATCCAGAAGTACAGTACTCATACAACGCATTCAAATCAACCTTGGTCCAAAAACCGCACGGCGTGATTCCTTTCGTTGAATAAAGCAAAAGAAAAATTAGTCAGAGTTTCGGTTAAATGCGGTAAAAAAGTCCCGGTTCGGGCAAAAACATTCCGATAACGTAATGTGATTCCGTAAAACTTGGTGTACCATTATTATAAAGTCTGCACGAAGTTATTTTTCGTATTTTTCAAATCACAACGTCAGTTTTCAAGTTACATTAAAGTTAATTGGTTCAGTTTCACTTTAATTTAATAAATAAACTCATTTTTAGGAATTTTTCGGAGACAAATTGGGGGAGGGGGGGCTGCCCTGCTTTTCTATATTGATTCACTTTAAAATCTAGAAATTAAGTACCGGTAAGCCTCAAAATGACATTAGAATGTGTCTTGACTCTGTACTAGCAGTGCTGTGTATCAGCTTTTGTGTAAGGTAGCTTTTGCCGCCTTTTACCATTAGCTCACTCAGGTGGCACTTCATGAGCCGCCTGTAAGTGAGAACTGCAAAGACAGAGTTCAAGGCTTGTATACATTTATGTTGATGCAGTTAAATTCTGTTGTTGTGTAAGGTGGTTATGCCGCCTTTTACCAGCACCTCTTTTGAGTGGCATGTGAACTCAAGCCGCTCATTAGAGAGGAGATACATAAATGTATACCTACTGTATATGTTCATGTGAGGAAAATTTAAATGGTTTAAAGTAAAACTTTTGCCAACATACTGTACACACAGAGCCATCAATGTTATGCATCTATTATGGTGAAAAACTAAAGCTGAGTAGTTGACCTACTGTATATTTAAATTGTAGAAGCTACAGGTACTTGTGTATGGTGTTAGCCAGAGTACATCATGACTTGTATAATCACTGAAATATATATATTTTAAGTGTATATTTGGTAATTGAGCAATGGAAATGAATATACATGTACATGTCAATGAAATTTTTTTCTACAATGTTAAATTAGAAGGATTACGGTTTAAACCTTTTAAAACTAAATTAGTATCAGTTTCAAAAATACAACATATGAGCTTTCTGGGGGAACTATCTAGGTCTTGGCAATATAGACTGGGCACTGCTCAACAGAAATGCATGAGGATCAAGGGTTTGATCCCAATCAGAAGGCCTTGAATTTGCATTTTTGCAACTATTCCCAGTTTATTAAAAAAATTCATATCATGTAATACATATATAATTTACCAGTTTATAATTATTTTTATCTATCATTGACTAGATGATTATTGAGTTTGAATGGATTTTGGCTATAAATACAAGTACCTGTATTGAATACACAAGAAATTGCAAGAACAAAGACGGCAAAAAATCAAGATGTGATGAATACTTTTTTAAGTGCATTGGATGAGACAGATGTTGTGGAGATCCACAGGAACATTCAGCTGGTAAGACTGATATAAAATGTGTTAAAATGTATCTTATTGACACTCAAGTTTACTAATAGCTATACCATTGATATAGGTTTACAATGCAGTTACTGCACAAATGACAATAGGCTTTGGAGTAAGTAGCCTATAATCAAGTGTGAATTGTCAAATATTGCATGATTGATGATTCTGGCTTTGCATTTGATACATTCAACAATTATGTTACATTTGAATAATGAATTGAACAGTAGACATGTAGGCTTGTACATAATTAAGGAAATGAAGATGTTGTCTGACCAAAAAAATCTTAATTCAAGCTTTCAATTGTCAGGCTACAATACACTAAAGTCTTCAAACATCTTCAGGTTATACAGTACGGTCTTCTTAGTTAAATTAAAGACTGACAGTTGAAAGCCCACAGAATATCTATTTTTTCCCTTTTAAATAATTATGTAAATGTTGTAAAATAAGGTGTGGTCTTGCCAAGAACTATGTATTAGACTTATTTCAATTTATTACCTGTAACATTAGGCTGAGGAACTCAGTACAAAGAGTTCACAAATGTGAATGAAGATGCAAATGAACACTGTAGCCTTTAGCCTGATGTTACAAATTTAGTTAAGGTTTATCCCAATGCATTCAAGATTATGAACTGCTACTGTACCTATAGCTATTCATGTACTAGTTGCAGTGATGGTCTTGCCATTTCTACTGTGTATTTGTACAGTATATACAGTGGTAAATTTTTATGTCCATTTTTTAACAGTATATTGTAAATTAACCACAGGTCTTCAGTATCTACAGTACCGCACATGGAGAAAATCACCCTATATACAGTATACTATAGATACCACAGTCTGTACTATATCTTTAGTTAACTCTCTGCTTTTCCCCTTCAGATTCCTGGCTATTGTATGTTATTTCACCATGGATGTTATTGTATATTTTTATTAAACCATTCCCTAACTGAAGCTTCATATTATTTAAACTGCATGTATATGCAACTGTCCCTGTTTAAAAAGTATTTTCAACAATTATTCTTGCAGGAGGATGAAAATTTCCAAGATGTGGCGAAGAGCAGCTTTCAACCGCAAGGTGCCTTGCAACAGTGTGAGGTTGCAACAATTGCAAAAAACCAAGTGATATGTGAAGTTGATGGAGGCTTAGTTTATGCCACAATTGGCTATATCACAGCCCACTATGTTTTTATATATGTTTAAATATGCATATTCCTTAAGCAATTTCTGCTTGTTTTTGCAAAAATGTGTTTTGCAAATTCAAGATGACAAGAAGCTGCCATCCATTATTATTTCATTTGTTAACCAGCTAAATTTGGTCAGCAAAATATAAGCGTAAACTAGCTGAAACACTGAAGTGAACTTGCTATATATTTCAAGTATATATTATATAGAATGTGTAACAATTTTATTGAGTAAATATAAGTCACTGCACTTAAAGTAACATTATGATGCAAAAATCATTTATCCAAATTTCGGCTTTATCATTAGTTAATGCATTCTTCATTTAAGGATTACTTTAGCTTAAATTAAGTAGATGACATCATAAGTTCATTTGCATGTTTCAAAAACTTAAATAAGATATTGACTAAGTAAGAATGCTGTTCTTCTTCATTTCAAAATAATTTCAAAAAGGTAAAATCAAAATTTAATAGACGATTTTCGGTCCTACTGCCCCTTTAAAGCAGTTGTTTAAATGAAAGAGAGGTATAGAGAGCTATCTAATTTAAAACAAGTTCTGTTTATTGGTCAGGTACAGTATAATATGTCACTGTAGCTCGCCATTGTATCATGTTTAAAAAAAATGATTAGGTTTACCTTGACACTTCTGCATGGACTTGTGCATGAAAGTATCCATATATCTTTATATGCGTATAAATAGTTCGTTGACAACTTCGCACATGCTTTTATAATGACGGTTAAACATTCTTCAGAAGGTATCGAATATGTCAGTATTTTTAATCGTAGTATACAGACATTATTGTTGTATTAATTTGGTAAATAATTAGAGTTAGGCATCTATTTAGATATATGATAAACATTGTTTTAACTTTTTTGTTCGGTTTGGTATAATAAATTTGTTATTACTACAGCTTTATAGTGCCGCTTGAAGGAATTATTTTTGTTGTTGTGGCGAAGAAAAGCTTTGCCATGTTCTTACATGTAGCTACTTGTACACGTTTTACTCAGATTCTGAGTATAATTTACTCACACCTTGAGTAACTTCTTATTTTACTCAAAAATAGGTGTTATTATGGGTGCATTTGGTTTACTCATTTTTTTGAGTAAGTTTTACTCACATTATTTGAGTAAGTTTTACTCACATTACATGAGTAAGTATTACACACATTACATGAGTAAGTATTACACGCTATTTGGTGTTACTATGGGTGCATCGCTTTACTCAAGATTTTGCGTAAATTCTACACAGGATTTTTTGCAGTGTTCGCTGATGTTGTTGACTCGCAGATTTATAAGTCTGCAGACTGTTGATGCTTTTATGACCGCTCAGCTGTGCAACATAATTTTCAGGGATGTCAGCGTCGAGAAGCCTGGAAATTGAAGTTTTCCGAACAGAGTGGTTGCTAATCTTTGATCCTTTACCTTGTTGTAGCTCTGCTTTTTTGGCTGCTTTTGACAAAAAGTTCCCAATTTCGTTTTTGCCAAGGGGAGCCTTCTTGTACCAGACACGGTCATTCATCCTGCGGTATATTTAATGGCTAAATAAAAAGGTGCACCTGGAACGTTCATTTCAACCGGACGGTGACTTTGGAACTTCTTGTACAACATCACAGGGCATCTGTCGCTGTTAGTGGCGTATAACTTAGGCTGAAAGGCCCTCTGGTGTCCTCGCTCTTTGCCTGTCCGGGTTTTCGTTCCTCTTTCTGCAAGCCACACCAACATTTCACGATCGTCTTGAGGATCATTCTGGAGTTCAACGTCGCCCCAACAAAGTTTCCGACTTTCGTCTCTTGCACGAAAACCGAAGTGCATTGACAAGAACTACCACATCGTTCTTTGCAAAGCTTCTGGGCAACTATCACCAAACTGGCCTGTTTGGAAAAGAGTATCTTCTTCGTCGTCCGTCAATTCTCGCGTAGCCTGTGGTTTGCTCCCCTTGCCGTGGTTGACAAGATTTTTTCGTTTGGCAGCCAAAACCTTTCGTGACTTCTCAAATTCCACATTCTTCAGAATATTTAAGTTGGCGTTGTTGTCATTTAAATATCGCTGGATGCTTCTCTGGATACTTGACAAGGTGTTTGGCTCGTATTCGTCGCCGTTTATTTTGCGGACATTTATAAAAAACTTACAAAGAAAATGGTCGAGTTCTGCTGCCGGTAAGAGTTCAATTTGTTTTTCAGCTTTGTTAATTGACTCCAAGTAACGTTGAAATACTCTCATGTCATTTTTGGTTTTTGTGACCGTATTCTTTGCTTTTTGAGCATTAATAAACAGGTCAATTTGCTCTTGGCTGTTGTTTTTCTCTTCGTTGTCCAACTCGAAAGCATCCTGCCCTGTCAACATTTCGATGGACACCCGCCCTTTAAACGTTGCGTTTTCGTCTTCTGTTTCTCCTGGGTAGTAAAACTCACTTGGCGAGTGTTCTTCATCATTTTTGTCCATATCCTTTGTTGTAGTTCTTTAATATGCTTTTCCCTTTAACTAATTAAATATTCTGCTAATTTTAAAATCCGCGGTCCGAAGAAAAGCGTATTGCCCTCTCAGCGTATTGTCCAGGAGGGCAATACGCTTTTTTCCGGACCTCTCAGCAACCAATCAGCGTGCGCCATTTTGCTCAGCCATATAATAAGAATTGTTATAAAATAACCGGAAGTAAATGAGCGACAACACGCTGTCTGATTGGTTACTGAGCTCAAATCTGTCATTATAACTCAATAAAGCATAAGCTCATGTCGTGATTCCTCGCGTAGATTTTGTCGTTCTTGGCGTATTTTAACTAGTTTTAATCACAAAAAACAAGTCAAAGAATACCTGAACACAAGGCTAATCAAGGTACAGACACAACAAAATGTTTTAACTGCAACATTGAGTGCATTTTTATCGCTAAAATCGCGAACGTGTTTTCAATAAATGCTTCCTAGCAACGCACATAACAACGTCTCTTTCACAGGTAAATCTGCATTTTTCATGACTTTATTGTTAATTTAATGGTGTTGTTTTATGAAAGAAATAAAAAATTTTGTCGCTGTGTGATTATCGAGTTATAATGGCACTCGAAAAGCTAGCAAAACACTCGGCTATCGTCTCGTGTTTTACACGCATCTCTCGTGCCACATTATAACTCGATAACCACACGCGATACGTTTTTTTATTTTTTAATACGTTTTTATTTCTTAATTTTTTTTCGAAAAAATCGGTCTTTGCTCGTCATGTGCCGCTACTCGATATAGAGAGTAGTGTAGCCAATTAGATTGCGGCATGCCAGAATTGCAGCATTAGACTGTTTGCTTTTAATGGTTCGAATATCTTCAAAATAACGCGTGTTCTCCATATTTATAGAGACATTTCCGACAGCAACATTTGAACCAACAGATATGGAAAGATCACATTCAAACGAATCCAAATTCCAATAAACACGATCGTCAATCTGGTAGTCAATCCGACTCAATTCGATTGATTGCCATTATTCTTCCAATTTGTGCAGGATTATTTGTTCTTCTCGTTCTAATAATAATTTACAGGAAACGGTAAGTGTATTAGATCTTGGTCAACTGATCAACAAATTTGTCAGGAAAATTAACGAATTTAGTGAACCATCTTGTAAATGATAGTTTTATCACGTCAAAATGTAGTTAACTAATTTACATTTGTTATTGTTAAGAAATTTCCGCTTGACGTTTTAACTCGTTAAGTTTTTTACAAAATTTGACTGATTTAACGTTACTTGAGTCAACAAGTACGTGCCAGACTCGAACCAGTATAAATATCGAAAGTAATGCACCGGAATCCTGGTAGCTCAATGCATGGTGAGCGCGTCCTGCTAGCAATCGCAAGGTTAAGGGTGCGATCCTTATGATTAACAATTTTCTGAGTTAACAATAACAATTTTCTATTTGTTAAATATAAACACGAAAATTTTGCGCCATTTTATGAAGTCTAAGTTGAACATCAGAGTAAAACACAATTTCCATTTTGGAACAAGAGAAACGAAGGATTTACTTACTTTCTGGTTTACCTCCAAAATGTGGACAAAACAACTGCTCACAGCAATTTCGAAATTTTTGCTCTCAAGGATATATGCATTGGAATAGGTCCCGCTCATTAGAAAGCCCACACCTTAACCATGCTAGGATAGGATAGGATAATTTATTTACCCACGTATCACCAAGGACATAAAAACAATTACAGATATAAGTTAATTATATATACTGTACATAAAAACAATTACAAATATAAGTTAATTAATTATATATACATCATTACTAATTATATAAAATAGTTCTTACAGTAACTACAACAACGTATGCTTACTTACAGAAGCTTTAAAACTAATAATATATTTGGATTCTCTTATTTCAACTGGTAAATTGTAAACTATATACATAATAATATGTGTATATGTAAAATGTATACCAAAAGAAGATAATATATTATTAAAAACTCTAAAATTTATAATTGTTAAGGCCTTGGTATTAATTCGAGGAATGTTGAATGTTTTCTTTTTCCTAAGATTGTACTTTGGTTGGTGTCTTTGCGGAAGTAATTGGTGTAATTTGTGTGATTGTTGACGTATGATATTTTTGAATAATTTGTCACACAAGTCAAGCCTCTGATTTAATAACGTCGATAATTGGAATTTCTCCAGATTTTGCTGGTACGACTCTCCTGGAGATAAAATTGAGAGAACACGTTTTTGAACTCTTTCCAGCTCGTCATTTAGGCAGTTTGGAAGAGAATGATGGAACACAGGTGCACAATACTCAAGCACTGGTCTAATGCAGGTGTAATAGAACATGATGATGTCTTTTGTTGGTACGCTTGCACGTTTTTAGCAAAACTATGAAATATAAGCGTTTGTTGGACTTCTTTTATATAACGTCATTGATATGATCGTTCCAAAGTAAATTGTTAGAAATAGTCACTCCAAGAATCATAGCATGGTTGACAATGTCCAACTCCTTTCTATCCACAAATATTTGGTCAAAATAATGTTTTTGTTTCTTAAAATCGATGATCATCTCTTTGCACTTATCTGCGTTTAGCTGTAACTTGTTTTCGTGTGACCAATCTTGAACAATACCGGCATCACTTTGAATGGTGCTGCAATTGCCTTTTTAATAATTTCGGCAACAGTCGTATCATCAACATATACTTCCACTTACTTACATTGGGGAATCTTTTGGACCAGAATGCGATAATCGATTAGATCAAAGGCCTTCCTGTAGTACCATTATGTACCATTATCTACCAGACCACGTATGTACCATTGGAATAAGCGCTTGTGTAGTTGAAGACTTCGGGATGGCTCCAAACTGGTCTGGGTGTATAATCGAGAGGATGGCTGGGCCAATGTACCTTACGACAATAAAGTCCTCGGCGACCTTGGACAAAGCGGGGGTAAGTGATATCGGTCTAAGGTGCTTACCAGCGTCTGTCACAGGTTTTACTTTGATTAATGGCATGACATGTTCAAGCTTCCATGAGGACGGGAAATTTTGTTCTTCAAATGTACTGTTAAGTAGCTACAGACTTCAGCAAACTCCTTGAGAATCCAGTTCGACACACCATCATGACCTGATACTTTTCGAGGATTAAGTTTCCTTAAGGCTGAGTAAATATCCGCCTCGGAAAGCACGGGTGCCACAAACTCTTCGTCGAAGGGAGGAAGAGAGTCCAACGGTTGATAGGCCAACACGAGCTCCAAGAAGGCGTTGTTGATTAAGTTTGCAATTCCCTGAAGATCAAGATTGTCAATCTGGTCCAGGTGAAGTTGAGAACGGAGATCCTCAGAAACAGATGCTGGGGTCATACCTGCGATCTTTATAACATCACTCCACCTCTGACTTGGTTTTGTCTCCCTTAGATGTTGGACTTTTGATGAGAAAAATCTAGCACGACAAGTCTTTCTTTCACGGTTCACATGATTTCGATATAAATGGAAGAGTTCCTTGTCACCGATTGCAAAATGCTCTTTGACGAAGTTTGATGAGCTTTTTAAACTCAGCAGTAAACCATGGTGGATCATTTACATGTAGCTTTGTTGTTTTTAGTGGCATAATGTTGTCGAGGCCGATTTGTACGAGGTCCTCAATATTGAAGTATATAATCATAGGTCAGCGTCTTGGACAAGCCCAAGATAGTTCTCAAAATATAACAATTAACCTCCCAATAATCCTCCTTAATTAATCCTCTAATCCTAACCCTACATGACATGCGAACGGTTTAGGTAACCCTAATGTATGGTTAGTATGTTCTAGTGCCCACCTGTCTCAATAGCTCAGTGGTTAGAGCGCCGATTCGTTGATTCGGAGACCTTGGGTTCGTTTCCCGGTTGGGGCAGTCAAATTTTCATATACATATATTTGACCATACATATTAAATAAATTATCAACACTGACATAAATAATTAATTAATGATGAAGTCAATTGCTAAACAAGCAATTTTACTTAACATGTTTCTAAACTATGTAATATTTTATCATAGTGTTATTGGCAGATAAAATACTGGGACAATAGATAGATCAATAAATAAAAATGCTCTTGTATATTTTTATTAATACATTTTCATTTGTTGTAAATAGACATAAAAATATTGCTGGGCCGGAAGTAGGAACGAGGTAAGTGGTGCCTAAACATCTTGATTATTTTGTTTCGTTTTTGTTTTCTTTAACCAATCCGGGGAGGCTAAGCTGCAGGCTTTCCTACGTGTGTCGCCGTTTACTGTATTAGAAGAAGAAGTGGTGGTTCAATCCATAGTTTTTCCGCTTATAGAAGTCAAAGTTTACGCTGTGCCCGTCTAAATTCCCAAAGTAATTAATAATGAAGTCAATTGCTAAACAAGCAATTTTACTTATCATGTTTCTATAAACGATGTAATGTTTTATCATATTGTTATTGCATAGTCCCTAGAATTATATTTTCTGGAAACGTGAACTTCAAAGCGGCTAACAACAAGCTGCAATTTATGTTGAGGATGCCCTAAAAGTGCACAAATCTTTAGTCTTACGTTCATTAATATTTATACAACACGGTTGAGTGATTAAACCCAAACGCTCCCATTGGCTGCTTGCTTCATTATACAGAAAATACAATGTGTTCAGCAAGTGTGAAAGTGTACACATTTCCATAAACGTGAACAAAAACATAGAACAAAGACTTTGACCGCGTTTCCAGACCATATAATTCTAGGGACTATGGATAGATCAATAAATAAATAAATTGAATGCTCTTGTATTTTATTAATACATTTTGATTTGTTGTACATAGACATAACAATATTGCTGGGACGGAAGTAGGTTCAAGTTCAAATCCAATCTATGATGGAACAAGGTAAGCGGTGCCTAAACGTCTTGTTTATTTTTTCGTTTTTTTGACATGGCTTTAAAAATTGCTATACCATTAACCCTACGCGACAATTACAGATTGATATGTTACTTTTTGATATATATGTTTTTCTTATAACATTTTAGGTAGCATTTTAAGTAGCATTGTAAATTTTACGATTATTTAATATTCATAATATTATTTTTACTATAAAAGGTGAATTTTACTTTCAGTTTTATAGTACTAGCTTTCTAATCACTTCATGTTGGTCAAGTTTTTAATATACTTTCTTTTTTACTATTTCTATCAATTTTTATCCATATTAGGGCCTGTTTATATGATCCCGGTATACCGGGACGTCCCGGTTGCCCGAGACGTTTTCATCCCGTGTTTATATGATCTCGGTACACCGGGATGTCCCGGGTGACCGGGATGCGTGAAAATGTTGATAATAACTTCTCAATGAAACAAAAACTATAATTTTATTCGCATAAAAGCATCCCAACGAATGTTTTTTTTCATTTTTCCACTTTTTGGATATTTTACCACTTTTTTTGATATTTTACCTGGTCAGACGACGTTTTTAAATTTCAATTCACTTCATCCCGGTGTACCGGGATGTTGCGTTTATATGGAAAAATCTGTCCCGGTGTACCGGGATCTCGGTTGCTTCAACCGGGATCCCGGGATGTCCCGGTCTCCATTTAAACGCAACTGCGAAAATAACAGTAAATTATATACAAGCCGAGATCCCGGTATACCGGGACGTCCCGGTGTACCGGGATCATATAAACAGGCCCTTAGTTATTTACTGTTATTGATCACTATAACTATAGGTGCGAAATGTCCACTGTTGTTTCTCGATCAAAAAAGATGGAAGATGTTGCTGTGGTTGGAGTAGCTGGCAAGCAACGGGACAACCCTATTTATGAACAATTGGCTGACGGTGATCCTAGAAATGAGCAACTGTATTGTTCAATGGATAATATGGGATATAATGGCACTGCTAATATCAAGGATGATCCCGTTTCTTTCTACAACCAACCTGGTGATGGTAGTGTATCATTGGCAAAAGCAATTAAGTCCCCAGGCGAAAGCAATTATTACGTTCCAGTGGGTATAAATAAAAGTGTAACTAAACCCGAGGAGGAAAACGTGTATGAGTTCATCAAGTAAAAAGTAAAATAAACTTCGCCTAAAATTGATGCTGAACTTAAGGTTAACATCCCTAATTCTATAATTTTTCATGATTGGATTTAGAAGCGAAAAAAAACAAGAATATTGTTAAAACATTAACGGGTTAACATTTTACATTCGTTACAAATTATTTTGATATTTTTATTATGAGGTCTGAAAAATACAAGGTTATTCTCAATTACAGAGGATACAAATGGGAATGAAAAAAATGGATTCTACGAAGTCAAACGCTTCGAGCGAAGGCCCTTCGTCGGCTGAGAGTGAAATGTTTGATTTGTTGAGTGAAATGAAGGGATTTCGGCAGTACACAAACCTTTTAGAGTTTTCGATTTATACTTTAAGCTGAAATTTTCTGTTAATTTATACCTGTACTTTGAAGATGTTGCGTGTGTAGATGGTTCTTTAGTCTATTAAAATGTTTAATCTTTAACTCGTGTGTTATGGACTGTTTAAAATTATTCCCTGGACTTTAATCTTTTTATCAACCCTGTCCTAAACTACAGTAGGTTGCTAATCTCGAAAAGCGTAAATTTCATTTAGGCACTGCTCGATCTATTGTCATTGCGTCTCAGTCAAACTCGTATGAGGAATCACTGAGTCGGTCAAATGACGTAATATGTAATATTAGAGCAGTGTGGTAAATCGCGTCTTAAAGACTGTGATGAATTTATATACCTTTATGGATGTGCTGGGCTATAGGCTTCACTGCGCTGACGAGTCCCAAGAGGACGAAACAGCTTAAGAAGAGTTTTCTATACAAAGGTGCTTGTGATGGACTCTAGTCCATGCTCCAGTGTCGCTGACCTGATAACACTGCAACACCTCTTTGAGTTTTCAGCAACGTGTCAGGTGGAGGACAAGCGATGGCGTCCATGTCATATGCTGCGGTCGCACAGTCCAATCCTCGGCAGTGCAGAACCAGGATGGTCCTGGTGGGCGCACGAAAAGACGAAACACCGTGGTTATGTTGGTTATACTTCAGTCCGGGCCGTACAACAAGTAGCTGGTCCTAGATTTCAGGTCACATTCCGATCCGGAAGGCTAAGCAGGCTTTCCTACGTATGTCCCCGTTTACTGTATTAGAAGAAGAAGTGGTGGTTCAACCCATAGTTTATCCGCTTATAGAAGTCAAAGTTTACGCTGTGCCCGTCGAAATTCCAAGTGCTGCAGTGGCTGGGTTGCTGGGTGCGTATAGCATATATTTGGTCAAACGTGAGATGATGACAAAGTATCGTAACATAGAGAATGGCGTATAGGTGGTTACTATGGAAGACCTGAGTAAAGATATCCCTCGACGTCTTCGTATTAATGGCTTCTCCATTGAGGTGAAATATCGAGTGAAACACCCCATGAGTTCTTCCTCTGTCATAAGCGGTCATATGATTCCGACAACGAAGAACAAGGGAGTTAGAGAATCCCGGCATCACCGACAACTGGTTTACCATGGTTGTAAGGAGAGACAAAGAGAAGGGCTTTCGTTTCTTGTCAAAATTGAAGATTGATTCTGAGTGTTTATCGATATATTTATTTTCTTTCCCTCCATCTATCACAGCACCAGAAAACAAGGACATGCAGCTCTTGTTGTCGTTGTTTGTTTTCCGCCGTCTGACTGTGAGTCGTCGAATGAATAAGTCATCGAATGAACCACAAACTAAATCCATACTACATCTTCTTCAGATCATGACTTTCGAAGCTTGCCATCATTGAACGTAAAGAGTTCGGTTCATATATTCTTCGTTTTCTTTGCAGAGTCTTCTTTGTATTTTCATTTTCTGGGTCAGTATCAATGAATTATTCTACCGAGTACCGACACATCTACAGTAGGTCTGCAAAACGGGACGCCATTCTTAAGCTCTGTTGGCGGGAAAAACCGATATGCTTTTTTTCACTAATGAAAAATGTCGTATGGGGCCTCTCATTGGCCAGACCATTTTTTCACTAGCGAGAAACATCGTCTGACCAATCAGGGTCGAATTAACCGAGTAAGAGACGAAATTTATGTTGCTCTTGCTTAATATTTAGTATGTCACAGTACGTATATAATAAAGGTGGTTGCCCGACGAGCGGCGGAACAAGTAGTCCAGAACTTAAGCGCCTCCTTGCGAAGTTCCGTGTGGTGGATGTGTGGATAAAACAGTAAAAAAATGCGAATAATTCAATACGATGTCGTCTGGATAATTTTGTGTCATCTCGTTTAGCTAAAGATGGAGTAGCAGTCAGCTGTATTGAATCTTGTCATCTTTCCGATCATGATCTTATTTCTCTTTACCTTTTCAACACTAAGAACACTCCAACTGCATGAGGGAGTGGAATCTGGAAGCTGAACACTAGTTTGTTAAAAGATACAAAATGTAGTGAAAAAATTACGTCGTTCTGGAAAACGTGGCCATCAGAGAAGAAGAATGTTTCCTATATAGGTGACTGGTGGGATGCAGGTAAATTAGAAATGAATATTATTTCCATCGATTTAGTAAGTCCCGTCAGGCATGTGGCGAATGAAAAACGCGCCCATCTGATAAACGTATACCACCGGCTTGAGCGGAAAAGCAACGTCTCTCCGGCAGAAGCCGAACAACTTTGTCGAGTACGTCTAGATTTGGAACAACTTGATTTCGACCGATTAGAAGTTTCCAAAATCTGTAGCTGTGCAAGAGTAATACGGAATAATGAAAGGCCGTCCCAATTGTTTTGCACCGAGAATCAACTAACGCTGTCAGGAAGCTGGTTAAGGCCCTTATACACCCCAAGCGGTAGAACAACAAACCCCATACCATTAACGAAGAGTTATCCGCGGAACTTCTGGTGGATCAGAACGTCCATGCAAGATCAGCTGTAAGACTTGATTGAGCGCAAACTCTCAGAAGAAGAGATGCATGTCATGTGAAGAATTTTTGTCAGATTCCGGATGCCTAGCTGCTTTATAACATATGTCTGGAAATAAAACCCCTGGTTTGGATGGTTTCCTCAAAGAGTTTTATACCACGTTTTGGCCAACGTTTAAAGACGATTTTGTCGAAATGGCCAACTATTGCCTTACCCTTGTCACTGCGCCGTGCATTGATTATATTGCTGTTTAAGAAAGAAGATCCAGAAAAGCTGAAGAACTGGCGACCAATTTCGCTATTGAATGTAGATTATAAAATCATCGCTAAGGTCATTGCAAAACGAATTAATAAAGTCCTAGCGTCAGTTATCAACCCTGTTCTGTCCGCAGGTTGTTGAACTGAAGACAACGCTACCTTGCACTGAGATATTTCAGATTATGTCAATTCGAAGCATCTCGCCAGTGCATTTGTGGCCATACACCAGGAAAAGGCGTTTGACTCGGATAGAGTACTAGAACGTATGAATTCGGCAGATTATGAGATGGTTTGTTCTGGTATCGGAAATATTTGCCTTAGCAATTCTGTCAATATCTGCTGATGCTGCATGGTGCGTCAGTCAGCGTACATGTACGCCATCGTCCTAAACAAAGTCCTTTCGATTTTGTTTTGTTCATTTTGGCTCCTGAAGCACGGCCAAATAGGTCAAAGACTTCCAATACATTGGCAATACCAAAATCGTCGGTCACTAAACAAATGTTATCATCGGCATATTGCGAAATCTTGACTTCATGCCACCATGCAGGGGAGTTACAATAGTCCACGACTAACCTTAAAATAGTTGGATATTATTTTGGTGACGAAGACAGCCTTGCTAAGACATGAGAGGCTGGCTTCAATAAATTGAAGACTGATACTATAACGGCAATGGAAAGTGTGCTGTGGCAAAACGATGGCATGAGCCGCCTCCATATGGCATCTGGCCAGAATTTACCCTTCAACAACAATCTGTAAACATGACATATAAAAATCAAGATTACAAACCATTGCCGAAACATTGTCAAATGTTGTTGTTGTTGTTGTTGGATTGATTTGACGATTTCGTCGAATGTTTCGTCGAGCGTTTCGCCATCTTTCGCGGTTTTGAGCCAGTTCTTCACAATCGTCTTCGATGCCGCACGTCTTTAAGGCAGTGTGGAGTGTATCTTTCTATCTCAGATGTGGGCGACCAATTCCTCGTTTACCAGAAGTTAGTTCGCTATAGAGTACTGCTTTCGGTATTCGTTCGTCATTCATTCTAGACACATGACCTGCCCTGCAGCTTATAGTTGTCGGCTTCGAAGAATAACCGCCATTTCAGGAAGTTTAGCGCGACTACAGACCTCATCATTGGTAATAAAGTCTTGCCATTTGACTCCAAGAATCACTCGCATTGCATCTTTGGTGGAACTGATTTTGTTGTTTTACGTGTCTGGCATATATTGTCTGCGTCTCGCAGCCATAGAGCAATATGCTGAGGACAACCACTCTGTACAGTGCAATTTTTGCCGTTAGGCGGATATTATGACTACTCCGTATGCGTTGTTTTAAGCGGCCGAATGATTGACTGGCTTTTGATATGCGGTTTTGAATGTCCATGCATATTTTTCCATCAGATGTTGAGTATTGAGCCAAGATATGAGAAGGAATTAGTAACCTTCAGTTCAGCTCCATTGGCGCAAAATGCTAGGTTGAGGTTTGTTATATGTTTGGCTCATCACTTCGGTCTTAGAGAAGCTAATAGTCAGGTCAATGTTTGAGGAATGAGGTGCGGTATTGCGGAATATCAAAATATCAAGTACTTATAATATGTGATTTTGATATATCATGATATTTCTTAATGTTTCCTGTACTTAATTAGTATTGATAATATCATGATATATCAAAAGTGATATAAGTACTTGATATTATGATATTCTCAACGACTAAAATATCATGATATTATGATATTATCAAATGGTGTTTTGATAAGTCTAAACACAATTAATATTTTGATATTATCAAATGGTGTTTTGATAATATCAAAGTGAAATATCAAAATATTAATTGTGTTTAAAACTATGGTTTGATATTGTGATATATCATGATATTATCATAATATCATGATATTTTGATATTATCAAATGGTGTTTTGATAATATCAAAGTGAAATATCAAAATATTAATTATGTTAAACTATGGTTTGATATTGTGATATATCATGATATTATCATAATATCATGATATTTTGATATTATCAAATGGTGTTTTGATAATATCAAAGTGAAATATCAAAATATTAATTGTGTTTAAACTATGGTTTGATATTGTGATATATCATGATATTATCATAATATCATGATATTTTGATATTATCAAATGGTGTTTTGATAATATCAAAGTGAAATATCAAAATATTAATTGTGTTTAAACTATGGTTTGATATTGTGATATATCATGATATTATCATAATATCATGATATTTTGATATTATCAAATGGTGTTTTGATAATATCAAAGTGAAATAAAACTTAACTGCTAACACTAAAACTTGAACCAATCGAAACAGTAAACCCTATTGTAATATTTATCGCAGTATTGTATAATTTATGAGTGTGGACTGTGATGGTTTTTACGTTAAAGTACATGCGAGACAGTATATTATACCGATGTATATATTTCAAGCGTTATTTATATGTCGCGCTTGATCTTTATTATACTATTATACTATTACAAGTAAGAATTCTATGCAAGCGATATTAAATATTTTGAACACAGTTCTATATATATTACATAGTTAGTACTGTACTTCAGTTGGCGTTTATGATGTCTCCTTACGACACATTTTGGGCTTGTCGTATTCTTTTCACATTGACTTTGTGCCTTTTGTCCCCAAAAATAAAGTAAACACATGGTAATTCAATGCCGACGATTTAGAGTTTCATTTTGACAGTGATGATGATGACGACGACGACGATCATTTCGAGGCAGCTACATAACTTGTGTTACTTTTATAGAAATTTGAAGCGGTATAACTTCAAATTAACGAGTTTTTTAATAACGTTTCATATGGAATGGATTGTTTTTGGAATGGTTCTCCGGCCAAAATCAGAAATCTTCTTTATTTGTTGTTGTTTTTGCACTTGCGATATCAAGCAAAACGTCGAGCAATAAATTTGCGTTTTGAAACGTTTTTTCTATCCCGCTTATTAGCCCTCCCGGTTATAAGCCCCCGGTTATAATCCCACTCAAAATTATAAGCGGGATTCCACGGTATTATATGACTAGTCAAATCAATGTGAATAAAGTTGTTCGCGAAGACACGACCACGGGGTTTTATCATAGAACGAGGCAACAATTATACATTATATCGTAGAACGAAGCAACACTAATATATTATATCACAGTCAATATTAAATATGTTCGCGAAGACACGACGGGTTTTATCGTAGAACGAGGCAACAACACATTATATCACAGTGAATAGTACTAGTTGTTCTGGAAGACACGACTGCGGACATTACGGGGTTTTATAGCCGTCAATGTGAATATAGTTGTTCGCGATAACATGACTACAGTCTACGGGGTTTTATCGTAGAACGAGGAAACACTAACATACAGTGTATTATATCACAGTCAACAGTAAAGTTGTTCGTGAAGACACGTCTACGCCACGTGTACCACGTACGCCAAATTATCGCCGTCAATGTGAATAGAGTTGTTCGGCAACAATATATTGATATCACAGTCAATGTGAATAAAGTTGTTTGCGAAGAGAGCGACTACGGGGTTTTACCGTAGAACGAGGCAACGATATAATATATCACAGTGAATAGTAAAGTTATTCGCGAAGACACGACTACGCCACGGGGTTTTATCGCCGTCAATGTGAAATAACACGACTACAGTCTACGGGGTTTTATAGTAGAACGAGGCAACACTAACATATTATATCACAGTCAACAGTAAAGTTGTTCGCGAAGACACGACTACGCCACGTGTACCACGTACGCCACATTATCGCTGTCAATGTGAATAGAGTTGTCCGGCAACAATATATTGTTATCACAGTCAATGTGAATAAAGTTGTTTGCGAAGAGAGCGACTACGGGGTTTTACCGTAGAACGAGGCAACGATATAATATATCACAGTGAATAGTAAAGTTATTCGCGAAGACACGACTACGCCACGGTAGACACAGCATAGTTAATGACACAGCATGTCAGCAACCCATGTCAAGATTAGTGTGCTGCCTACGGCAGAAACATTATATAATGCGTGTTTTTTATAGAACGAGGCAATGATATATTTGATAATCTCATAATATAATGATTTTATGTTGTGATGTATTAGATAATGAAAGTGTTTAGGTGATTATTTTATGCGGTTAGTGGTAATATAATAATAATGTGATAATATGATATATCGAAATATATTCTGCTTTCTGTTGTTGAATTTAATATCTGACCTATCGCACGTACGTTTTTTTTAAATAATATAAAAATATCATGATATTTTGATATCATGATTTTTCACAATATCAATCCATAGTCTAAACACACTTAATATTTTGATATTTCACTTTGATATAATCAAAACACCATTTGATAATATCAAAATATCATGATATTATGATAATATCATGATATATCACAATATCAAACCAGTTTAAACACTATTTTAGTCTTTTGATATTTCACTTTGATATTATGAAAACACCATTTGATAATATCAAAATAATATATTTGGACTTGATATTTTGATAATATCACAATATCAAACCAGTTTAAACACTATTTTAGTCTTTTGATATTTCACTTTGATATTATCAAAACACCATTTGATAATATCAAAATAATTTGATATCAAAATATTTTGATATTGGACTTGATATTTTGATAATGTATCATAATAATGTGATAATATCAATTTAATGATATTGAGTTTGATATTTTTGATATTGTTACAGTTTGATATTTTTGATATTATGATGGTTTGATAATACCAAAATATTTTGATATTGGACTTGATATTTTGATGTGATAATATCAATTAAATGATATTATGTTTGATATTTTGATATTCTGCAATCCCGCACCTTAGTGTGTTTGAGGCGGCCAAAGCAAAAGAGTCCATAAGACGTTGTAAGGCCTCCTCTGTATGTGCGAATAAGCCGCAATCATAAGCAAACAGTAGATCACGAATGAGCATGTAGCTAACTATAGTTTTTGCTTTAAGGCGAGATAGATTGAATAAATCGCCATCTGTACAAAATTTGATCAATATGCCATCGCAGTGCCTCGTCCAGCATTGCTGCGAAGAAGAGTATAAAGAGGATTGGTGCAATTACACAACCTTGTTTGACACCCGTTGTTTTTTGAATTTGTCAGACATTTTTCCATCTGCGCAAAGCTGACCCATCATTCCATCATGCAGCTGTCTGATTATTGTTACTAGTTTTTCAGGACACCCGAGGCTTCGCATAACTTGCCAAAGTGCTTCCCTGTTTACCGTGTCAAACGCCTTGGTCATGTCGATAAAGACAGCACATAAATCAACATTTTGTTCTAAGCGTTTCTCTTGGAGTTGGCGTGCAGTGAAGATCATGTCGATAATGCTGCAGGTACCTCTAAAACCACATTGCGACTCTGATATCGTATCCAAAAAGTTAAGCACTATTCTTCGCTGAATAACCTTTGCGAGCACTTTTCCACCAAATGCCCCGGTATAGTTTCCACAATCAGAACGACTGCCCTTATTTTTAAATGTTGTTGTTATTGTTGCATCCTTGAACAGCTGTGCAATTTCGTCTTCTGCCCATATTCTACAAAACAGATAATGCAAGCTACGACATAGCTCAGGACCTCCAACCTTGTATACCTCCGGAGGTATTCCATCATCTCTGGCAGCTTTTCCATTTTGGAGAGAATTTATAGCCTCTTCCACTTCTTCAAGTGGGTTACTTGCGTTTTCGGTGCAGGGAATCAATAGATTCAGGATTCACTGTAGATGGGCGATTCACTAGGAGCTCTTTAAAATGTTCTTTCCAGCGTAGCAGGATTTTGCCTTGATCCGTAATTCAGTTGTTTCCACTATCAGCTGTTTTGAGAGAGGCAAATCCTCTACGACGTGCCATAAACATTCATGTTTCCACATCTTGATTTTCAGGTCCTATATATGAAATGAAGTAAAAGCGTGCATAACACATCACATTTATGCAAAACAATACGTGTGTCAGCTTCTTGCTCGCCTGTTCTATCCCATCAACAATTTCATCCTTACACTCAGCGGGATTTTGCCACGATCTATTTTATGAAACCGAAACGACCGAAACCGAAATCGCCGAAATATGCATTGACAAATCTCGTTTATGTCACGCTTGTTTGTCACGATTCATTGGCACTGCTCGTTGTAATATTTTAAAGTTCCAAATATAATGAAAGTGTGGCTACGCGCTCGATTATAAACGATTAAAAGGCCACAAAATGTGGAAAATAAAGGGATTTTTTTACAATTGATCAAAAGTTAAACTTCCGGGTACATGTAATTAGTCAAAAGTATTTTCATAGCTGTTTTTGTTAATGTCACATCAATATCAGGGTAAAATTATGCCTCATTCTTTAAATCACCTTCATTAAATGTAACAAGTAGTCTCACAACAAAATAAACCTAGCAAAGTATTTATACACATTTTCACTATATTATTCAACAGCCTGACTTTTCACATGAGCCTCGTCTGCAAACATAGCGGAGCCGCAGTAATTGGCACAAGCTGTTGGGGTTACCCAGCCTATTGTCTTAATGTCTGTATTTATGTTTGTAATGTGTATGGCAAAGTTATTAAAATAAATACATGTGTACAGTTCATTTAATAAGCTGCAACAAAGCATTCAAGATATTGTATCTGATCTAAATTCATCGCAGTCACTAGCGCGTAGAAATAATTTGTGTATTTGTATACTAGCATGCATAAATTAATACAAAAGAGGAAAATTACCTCAATCATCGCTACAAACGACCACCGTCTCATGTTAAAAACATTCGGCGGGAAATAAGCATTTTTTGCGGATTTTAGCGAGTTATTTTAGCAGTTTTTAGCGAGGTTTTTAGCGATCATTTCCGGTTTCGGCGATTTCCGGATTCCGTTTCGAATTATCCCAACAAGATAGGTGAAGGCTAAAAGGGATGACTCAAAAGGACCTTCACATTTTCTAATCTCAATCCCACCCTAACCCTAACTGTAACCTTGATCCTAGCCTTGATCCTAACCTTAAACCTAACCGTAGCTAACCCTAACCTAACGAAAAATAAAAAACAGAAAGGTCCTTTTGAGTCAACCCTTTTAGCCTTCTCAAACAAGATACGAATTCCAGCTGTGGTGCACAGGAAACAGCTGACATCACATGATAATTTACATCAACAATGAGCATTGCACATGACTACTAGTTTATAAGTGCAGTTGTTGCCACACAATCCAACATTTCTCACTTGTCGTTCGAAAAGGAAACACAAGCAACTATTTCAGATGGCAGGGCCAATCGGATATATATTCCATCGATCGTCACGTAAACTTGTTCATCCTCAAGGAGGCTCCAGCAATCCTGGCAATGACACCGCATTAGTCCTGCATAGCAACAAAGACAGTCCACACCGACTCCAAGTCAGATTTGTTCCCGTCGAAGGATTTGGGCACTTTGGATATATTGAGCATGTGTCCAGTGGCAAGATTGTGCATCCTTCAGGTGGATCTCTAACTCCCGGGAATGACACTAGGCTGGTCTACCATTCTGATCGTCATGATTGTTGCTGCACTCTTTGCATTTGATGAAGAAGGTGAACATATAGTTCACCGAAATGGAAAGATCTGGCATCCTCAAGGAGGATCGCCTAATCCTGGCAACGATACACAATGCGTTCTTCATTCTGACGTCCATGATGCTGCAAAATTTTTCTTTGGCAATTTGCATGGCAGTGAAATTTCCCCATATCCAAATCTCAGTGGCACCTGGAAGGTGGTGAAGGCCTTTATTGAACCAAAGACTTCACACAAGTTCACACAAGCCCACAAACTTGGAAAGACGCTGAGAACATCGGCAACAGAAAGTCATGCTTGGAGTGTCTCGGCGAAGGTTGCCTATGGTATTTTCTCTGCAAGTGCAGAATATTCTGGCTTTGTTGAAAATACAAGTGAGAATACGTGGTCATCAGAATATGAAGAGACAACAACCATCGATGTGAAAGCAGGGAAGACGGTTGTGGTGTGGCAGTTTGTATTCGGAATGATGCAATAAGGTGAAGAATATTCCTTCCAGAGTAACATCATTGGAGATACTGACAGTTTGGACGTAAAGCCAAGTATTTGAAGCAGTTAAACTGCAGGTTCAAATCAGTATTAATAATTATTGAACCGTCAAAATAATTTTTTTGTGAAGTAGAAGTAATGATTATAGTACATGTGTAGTGTAATAACGTAATAAAAACATTGTCAAGCAGTTTTTGAAAAGATAAAATGTCTTTCGTATACATAGGAAATTAGCACTATGGTAAAACAATATTATTTTGTTTATCGAACTGTCTCTGAGCCTCGTGTTTTTCTAGTGGGCCGGCCAAGATCACAAAAAGTTAAAAGTTAGAGGATTTACCACTTAAGTTTTTGGATTTTAAGACATAAATTTGAGAGTTTTTTGCAGCAACCGTATGCGCTTCGATTCCGGATAAAAATCGATCGAATTTCAATTTCGTGTTGCTATGCGACAAGTGCTTTAGTTTGATTGGCCAGTTCAGAATCGTCAGCCAATAAGCAAGCGAAAAAAACCCGTAAGTTTCTTCGCAAGGTAATTAACACACGCGATGAAACCAGATATGGAGTGTTGCAAGGAAAGCACTGGGATATTAAGGGCAATGTTATACTATGCAATTTTTCGTGCAACTTGTCTCTCAACGGCTTAATCTGCTGCGTTGCAGTTGCATGAAAGGGGGTGTTACACTATGAGGCAATGTTTCGTGCAACTTGACTCGCAAAGTTTCGCCATCTCTGTGCTTATGACAAGGTACGCATGCGCATCCAGACGCAAAAGAGAAAAATGCGAGACAAGTTATAGATGGGATGTTACACTATGCAACGCTGAACAGAAAGTAGAACTAGATTCTAATTTCTGCAACGATTGCAGCAACTTGTGTCGCAACAATTTTCACCGTTGCAAGGTATGTTACACTGTGCAACGGTTCGTGCAACTTGTCTGGCAATAGTGTAACATCGCCTTAAATCGACAATAAAGAAATATTACGGTGATTTTCTTACGCTTTATTATGTTTAATAGTCACAAAAATATTTAATATCACTAATTACAAGCGCGTGACATTTCTTCGTATATCCACACGAAACCAAATTATTTAATTATTAACAAGCAAAATGTAAGAGCATCTTTTTTTCTAACTCTTTATTTCCCTTCTCAAATAAATCGTTTCTGCATTTGTTACTCCGGCTAATGGATTTGATGTCCGGTACATTCGACAAATAAACTCCTCTATTGCTCTAACTTGTCAAGGAAGATGTAGTGTCGCTTCCTGTTAGTGCATGACATCCTAGAAGATTATGTATCATCTGCTGAGAAAGTTGTTCAGCAATAGTCATGTGCACTGGATAATACTTTCTTTACTTTGCAGTTCCACCAAGCATTCATGTTTCCACATCTTGATTTTCAGGTCCTATGAAATGAAGGAAAAGCCATAACACATCTGTGTCCCTACATAAAAGCTTGTTGTAGCTGTTACTAACTGCATCACATTCATGCAAAACAGTACGTGTTTCAGCTTCTTGCTCACCCGTTCTATCCCATCAACAATTTCATCCTTACACTCTGCGGGATTTTGCAACCGATCTATTTTATGAAACCGAAACGACCGAAACCGGAAATCTCCGAAATATGCATTGACAAATCTCGTTTATATCACGCTTGTTTGTCACGATTCGTTGGCACTGCTCGTTGTAATATTTTAAAGTTCCAAATAAATAATGAAAGTGTGGCTACGCGCTTGATTATAAACGATTAAAAGGCCATAAATGTGGAAAATAAACGGATTTTTTTACAATTGATCAAAAGTTAAACTTCTTAAGTAAGTCAAAAGTATTTTCAAAGCTGTTTTTTGTTAATGTCACATCAATACCAGTGTAAAATTATGCCTGATTCTTTAAATCACTTTCATTAAATGTAACAAGTGGTCCTACAACAAAATAAACATAGTAAAGTATTTATACACATTTTCACTATTATTCAACAGCCTGACTTTTCACATAAGCCTCGTCTTTAAACATACCGGAGCCGCAGTAATTGGCACAAGCTGTTGCGGTTACCCAGCCTATTGTCTTAATGTCTGTATTTATGTTTGTAATGTGCATGGCAAAATTATTAAAATAAAATAAAATAAAATACATGTGTACAGTTAATTTAATAATCTGTAACTAAACATTCAAGATATTGTATCTGATCTAAAGGTGAATCGCAGTCACTGGTGCGTAGAAATAATTTGTGTATTTGTGTACTAGCATGCACAAATTAATACAAAAGAGGAAAATTACCTCAATCATCGCTACAAACGACCACCGTCTCCATCTTAAAAACATTCGGCGGGAAATAAGCATTTTTTGAGGATTTTAGCGAGTTATTTTAACAGTTTTTAGCGAGGTTTTTAGCGATCATTTCCGGTTTCGCCGATTTCCGGATTCGGTATCCCAACAAGATAGGTGAAGGCTAAAAGGGATGACTCAAAAGGACCTTCACATTTTCTTATCTCAATCCAACCCTAACCCTAACCTTGATCCTAACCTTGATCCTAACCTTAAACCTAACCGTAGCTAACCCTAACCTAACGAAAAATAAAAAACAGAAAGGTCCTTTTGAGTCAACCTTTTTAGCCTTCTCAAACAAGATACGAATTCCAGCTGTGGTGCACAGGAAATAGCTGACATCACATGACAATTTACATCCACAATGAGCATTGCACATGACTACTAGTTTATAAGTGCAGTTGTTGCCACACAATCCAACATTTCTCAATTGTCGTTCGAAAAGGAAACACAAGCAACTATTTCAGATGGCAGGGCCAATCGGATATATATTCCATCGATCGTCACGTAAACTTGTTCATCCTCAAGGAGGCTCCAGCAATCCTGGCAATGACACCGCATTAGTCCTGCATAGCAACAAAGACAGTCCACACCGACTCCAAGTCAGATTTGTTCCCGTCGAAGGATTTGGGCACTTTGGATATATTGAGCATGTGTCCAGTGGCAAGATTGTGCATCCTTCAGGTGGATCTCTAACTCCCGGGAATGACACTAGGCTGGTCTACCATTCTGATCGTCATGCTGCTGCACTCTTTGCATTTGATGAAGAAGGTGAACATATAGTTCACCGAAATGGAAAGATCTGGCATCCTCAAGGAGGATCGCCTAATCCTGGCAACGATACACCATGCGTTCTTCATTCTGACGTCCATGATGCTGCAAAATTTTTCTTTGGCAATTTAAATGGCAGTGAAATTTCCCCATATCCAAATCCAAATCTCAGTGGAACCTGGAAGGTGGTGAAGGCCTTTATTGAACCAAAGACTTCACACAAGTTCACACAAGCCTACAAAATTGGAAAGACGCTGAGAACATCGGCAACAGAACGTCATGCTTGGAGTGTCTCGGCGAAGGTTGCCTATGGTATTTTCTCTACACGCGCAGAATATTCTGGCTTTGTTGAAAATACAAGTGAGAATACGTGGTCATCAGAATATGAAGAGACAACAACCATCGATGTGAAAGCAGGGAAGACGGTTGTGGTGTGGCAGTTTGTATTCGGAATGATGCAATACGATGAAGAATATTCCTTCCAGAGTAACATCATTGGAGATACTGACAGTTTGGACGTAAAGCCAAGTATTTGAAGCAGTTAAACTGCAGGTTCAAATCAGTATTAATAATTATTGAACCGTCAAAATAATTTTTTTTGTGGAGTAGAAGTAATGATTATAGTACATGTGTATAGTGCAATAACGTAATAAAAACATTGTCAAGCAGTTTTTGAAAAGATAAAATGTCTTTCGTATACATAGGAAATTAGCAGTATGGTAAAACAATATTATATTTTTGTTTATCGAATAGCTGTCTCTGTCTCTGAGCCTCGTGTTTTTCTAGTGGGCGGGCCAAGATCACAAAAAGCTAAAAGTTGGAAGGGTTACCACTTTATTTTTGGGATTTTAAGACATAAATTTGAAAGTTTTTTGCAGCAACTGTATGCGCTTCGATTCCGGATAAAAATCGATCGAATTTCAATTTCGTGTTGCTATGCGACAAGTGCTTTAGTTTGATTGGCCAGTTCAGAACCGTCTGCAGCCAATAAGCAAGCGAAAAAACCCGGAAGTTTCTTCGCAAGGTTAACACTGCACGCGATGAAACCAGATATGGAGTGTTGCGAGGAAAGCACTGGGATATTAAAGGCGCTGTTACACTATGCAATTTTTCGTGCAACTTGTCTCTCAACGGCTTAATCTGCTTCGTTGTAGTTGCATGAAAGGGCGTGTTACACTAGGGCAGCAACTTGTGTCGCAACAATTTTCACCGTTGCAAGGTATGTTACACTGTGCAACGGTTCGTGCAACTTGTCTGGCAATAGTGTAACATCGCCTTAAATCGACAATAAAGAAATATTACGGTGATTTTCTTACGCTTTATTATGTTTAATAGTCACAAAAAATATTTAATATCACTAATTACAAGCGCGTGACATTTCTTCGTATATCCACACGAAACCAAATTATTTAATTATTAACAAGCAAAATGTAAGAGCATCTTTTTTTCTAACTCTTTATTTCCCTTCTCAAATAAATCGTTTCTGCATTTGTTACTCCGGCTAATGGATTTGATGTCCGGTACATTCGACAAATAAACTCCTCTATTGCTCTAACTTGTCAAGGAAGATGTAGTGTCGCTTCCTGTTAGTGCATGACATCCTAGAAGATTATGTATCATCTGCTGAGAAAGTTGTTCAGCAATAGTCATGTGCACTGGATAATACTTTCTTTACTTTGCAGTTCCACCAAGCATTCATGTTTCCACATCTTGATTTTCAGGTCCTATGAAATGAAGGAAAAGCCATAACACATCTGTGTCCCTACATAAAATCTTGTTGTAGCTGTTACTAACTGCATCACATTCATGCAAAACAGTACGTGTTTCAGCTTCTTGCTCACCCGTTCTATCCCATCAACAATTTCATCCTTACACTCTGCGGGATTTTGCAACCGATCTATTTTATGAAACCGAAACGACCGAAACCGGAAATCGCCGAAATATGCATTGACAAATCTCGTTTATATCACGCTTGTTTGTCACGATTCGTTGGCACTGCTCGTTGTAATATTTTAAAGTTCCAAATAAATAATGAAAGTGTGGCTACGCGCTTGATTATAAACGATTAAAAGGCCATAAATGTGGAAAATAAACGGATTTTTTTACAATTGATCAAAAGTTAAACTTCTTAAGTAAGTCAAAAGTATTTTCAAAGCTGTTTTTTGTTAATGTCACATCAATACCAGTGTAAAATTATGCCTGATTCTTTAAATCACTTTCATTAAATGTAACAAGTGGTCCTACAACAAAATAAACATAGTAAAGTATTTATACACATTTTCACTATTATTCAACAGCCTGACTTTTCACATAAGCCTCGTCTTTAAACATACCGGAGCCGCAGTAATTGGCACAAGCTGTTGCGGTTACCCAGCCTATTGTCTTAATGTCTGTATTTATGTTTGTAATGTGCATGGCAAAATTATTAAAATAAAATAAAATAAAATACATGTGTACAGTTAATTTAATAATCTGTAACTAAACATTCAAGATATTGTATCTGATCTAAAGGTGAATCGCAGTCACTGGTGCGTAGAAATAATTTGTGTATTTGTGTACTAGCATGCACAAATTAATACAAAAGAGGAAAATTACCTCAATCATCGCTACAAACGACCACCGTCTCCATCTTAAAAACATTCGGCGGGAAATAAGCATTTTTTGAGGATTTTAGCGAGTTATTTTAACAGTTTTTAGCGAGGTTTTTAGCGATCATTTCCGGTTTCGCCGATTTCCGGATTCGGTATCCCAACAAGATAGGTGAAGGCTAAAAGGGATGACTCAAAAGGACCTTCACATTTTCTTATCTCAATCCAACCCTAACCCTAACCTTGATCCTAACCTTGATCCTAACCTTAAACCTAACCGTAGCTAACCCTAACCTAACGAAAAATAAAAAACAGAAAGGTCCTTTTGAGTCAACCCTTTTAGCCTTCTCAAACAAGATACGAATTCCAGCTGTGGTGCACAGGAAATAGCTGACATCACATGACAATTTACATCCACAATGAGCATTGCACATGACTACTAGTTTATAAGTGCAGTTGTTGCCACACAATCCAACATTTCTCACTTGTCGTTCGAAAAGGAAACACAAGCAACTATTTCAGATGGCAGGGCCAATCGGATATATATTCCATCGATCGTCACGTAAACTTGTTCATCCTCAAGGAGGCTCCAGCAATCCTGGCAATGACACCGCATTAGTCCTGCATAGCAACAAAGACAGTCCACACCGACTCCAAGTCAGATTTGTTCCCGTCGAAGGATTTGGGCACTTTGGATATATTGAGCATGTGTCCAGTGGCAAGATTGTGCATCCTTCAGGTGGATCTCTAACTCCCGGGAATGAATGGTCTACCATTCTGATCGTCATGTTGCTGCACTCTTTGCATTTGATGAAGAAGGTGAACATATAGTTCACCGAAATGGAAAGATCTGGCATCCTCAAGGAGGATCGCCTAATCCTGGCAACGATACACCATGCGTTCTTCATTCTGACGTCCATGATGCTGCAAAATTTTTCTTTGGCAATTTGCATGGCAGTGAAATTTCCCCATATCCAAATCCAAATCTCAGTGGAACCTGGAAGGTGGTGAAGGCCTTTATTGAACCAAAGACTTCACACAAGTTCACACAAGCCTACAAAATTGGAAAGACGCTGAGAACATCGGCAACAGAACGTCATGCTTGGAGTGTCTCGGCGAAGGTTGCCTATGGTATTTTCTCTGCAAGTGCAGAATATTCTGGCTTTGTTGAAAATACAAGTGAGAATACGTGGTCATCAGAATATGAAGAGACAACAACCATCGATGTGAAAGCAGGGAAGACGGTTGTGGTGTGGCAGTTTGTATTCGGAATGATGCAATACGGTGAAGAATATTCCTTCCAGAGTAACATCATTGGAGATACTGACAGTTTGGACGTAAAGCCAAGTATTTGAAGCAGTTAAACTGCAGGTTCAAATCAGTATTAATAATTATTGAACCGTCAAAATAATTTGTTTTTGTGGAGTAGAAGTAATGATTATAGTACATGTGTAGTGAATAACGTAATAAAAACATTGTCAAGCAGTTTTTGAAAAGATGAAATGTCTTGCGTATACATAGGAAATTAGCACTATGGTAAAACAATATTATTTTGTTGATCGAACTGTCTCTGTCTCTGAGCTTCGTGTTTTTCTAGTGGGCGGGCCAAGATCACAAAAAGTTAAAAGTTAGAGGGGTTACAACATAAGTTTTGGAATTTTAAGACATAAATGTGAGAGTTATTTGCAGCAACCGTAAAGCCTGGTTCACACTTGGAAACAAGCATAAACATAAGCATAAGGATAAGCACAAGCCCGTTCACACACGTGAAACAAGCACAAGGAAAGCAGCATACGAAAGCGCGGAAGTTCTCGTACCCAGACCTATGGCTCGTCCTGGCGATGACAGATTCAACATGGCAGTCGACGAAGAGATGTTAATGTTGTTGCTTCTGTTGCTTATTCGTCGGCGTAGACGACGAAGAAATCGTCGAAGAGTCGCACAATTAACTTCAAGCCAAGGCTTGCCGCTATCTCATTCCATGCCACATTCTTCATATGTTTATTTTTAAAATACGGCGAAGATTTGTCGTAAAGCACGGGATAATTTCGAACTAACTCGGCAAGTTTTTCCTCAAGAGACATGCCATCACTCACAGTCGCCATTTTTTTCTTCATCCAAAGAGACTGGTACCGAGCAATTCCCATTGCTCAAAAACTAATGCTTGTGCTTATTCTTATTTCATACCGGTTCTCACTAGTGAAATAAGCACTAGCACAAGCACAAGAGAAGGAAAATGTTTGTTTTTCTTGTGCTTGTGCTTGTGCTTATTTCACGTCGGTTCTCACTTGATATTCTTGTGCTTATCCTTATGCTTGTGCTTATGCTTATGTCGCTAGTGCGAACCAGGCTTATGCGCTTCGATTCCGAATAAAAATTGATCGAATTTCAATTTCGTGTTTCTATCCGACAAATGCTTTAGTGTGATTGGCCAGTTCAGAACCGTCAGCCAATAAGCAAGCGAAAAAAAACGGAAGTTTCTTCGCAAGGTAATTAACACACCCGATGAAACCAGATATGGAGTGTTGCAAGGAAAGCACTGGGGTATTAAAGGCGCTGTTACTAGGCAATGTTTCTTGCAACTCGACTCGCAATGTTTCGCCATCTTTGTGTTTGTGACAAGGTACGCATGCGCATCCAATCGCCAGAGCAACGCTGAAAATAGTTGCTGCAATCGCAACAATTTTCACCGTTGCAAGGTATGTTACACTGTGCAACGGTTCGTGCAACTTGTCTGGCAATAGTGCATGTAACAGCGCCTTAAATTCGCCGACAATAAAGAAATATTACGGTGAGTTTTTTACACTTGATTATGTTTACTAGTCACAGAAATTTTTAAGAACAATCTAGTCTTCCGACAAACCGATTTGATTCTTGCAATCTTGAGCATCGCATCCACAAACAGGGGTACATCGCTGGCCGGTTACTTTAGTAGCACTTACAAGTGCGTTTCATTTCTTCGTACATCCACATGAAACCTAATCGATGCAGGATACTGGTATAGATGGTAGCGTTAACCATTTTACTTCAAGGTTTCCTTCAAGATACTTGCCATCCACATGCTTCACTCGGTAGGCCAACTGTTTGGTTATAACAAGCAAAAATCCCTGGATGGCGGATATATTGCTAAATGGTCAACACATAAAGTTTAAGCTTGATAGCGGTGCATATGTCAGTGTACTTCCTGCCAAGATATATAATGAATTTCAACATCGACCGGCGCTAGTTAAACCGTCAAAGAAGTTGTATGGTCCTTGTCGCTATAAACTTAGAGGTCAACTATACCTTTTGAGGTTCTATTTTCCTCCGAAAAAGATATGATCTAACTTTGTAAAAGTGAAGAAAAAAAGGAATTTCATGATATAGCGCAGGATTTACTGAGTGTTGCACGACCGCGTTTTGAGAAGAATGGCACTATTACCGGTATGACGTCATAGTGTCATACTGGTAATAGGTTTATTGAACAAAATAATATTCCAGTGCTTGATATTTGGTTTGTCATTTATCACTCATCCAAGAGTAAACAGTATTCCAAACTTCACTAAAATAAAACCAAAATATACAGTATTTTCTAGCCGTATACCAGGCTTTCTTCCGACGCGGTCGTTGTTCAACTAAGTTTAGCACAAAAGGCTGAAAACTCGATCTTTAACAGATCATAAAAGCAGATCCGAGTAACCAATTTCAATTATTTCTTCGGTTTTGAATTGAACTTAAATTCTAACGAAAAATAGAATAACTTCAAATGGTATAGTTTACCTTCAAGTGCATGGGGAATTTCAGGAAAACATCAAACACGAAGAGAACATCCGCGAAGAAGATATCTATGTTATAGCAGACCTGGACCTCCCACTGTTAAGTCGCATTTAAAGGCTTGGGTTATATAGACAGTGAGTACAACATAAAGCTTCAGGATGATGCCAAACCTTTCAATCTTACTTCTCCCCGAAGAATTCCTATACCGCTACTGCCAAAGATAAAGAGAGAGCTGCAAAGAATGGAATAAATGGGTGGTGAGTCCCCAGTATTGGTAGTTCCGAAGAAAAATGATCGAGTGAGAATCTGCGGTGATTTCATTCAACTGAACAAAGCAGTCGAAAGAGAAAACCAGCAGATGCCCACGACTGATGAAACACTTGCGAAATTGACAGGGACGAAAATTGTTTCCAAACTTGATGCAAAATCGGGATTTTGGCAAGTTCAACTGAGTCCAGAATCAAAAGTGTCCACAACTTTTATTACTCCATGAGGTCGGTATTGTTACAAACGATTACCGTTTGGAATATCTTCTGCTCCTGAACATTTTCAAAAGGACGATGCAAAGGATCTTGGAAGGATTAGAGGGAGTGGAGTGTCAGATGGATGACATCTTGGTCTTTTGTGAAACAAATGAGCAGCACGACAGGCGATTAGAAGCAGTCTTGCAACGGTTCATGGAAGAAGCCAATGTCACACTAAATATTGACAAGTCTGAGTTCGCGAAGAAGGTGAAATTCCTGCGCTATCTGGTGGGTAAGGAAGGAATCCAAGTCAAACCCGTCCAAGACAAAGGCCTTGAAAGAGATGAAACCACCTACTAACGTAGCAGAACTACGACGATTCCTTGGTATGGTAAATCAAATGTATATACAGTGTAGGTACCAAATCTGGCCGAAACGATCAAACCGTTGAGAGACTTATTAAGTACATCAAACGCACGGATTTGGGACCAAGCACAACAAAAAGCCTTTGACGAGATAAAAGATCAAATCACTTCTGCTCCAGTATTAGCTATCTACGACCCGAGACAGATCATAAACAGCTAGTTCCACTTCTTGGGTCTAAGAATCTCAACGAAATGCCACCCAGAATTCAAAGGATCCGAATGCGATTGCTGAGATTCTACTATACCATCTCACATGTCTTTGGAACAGACGTGATCACTGCAGATACTCTATCCCGTGCACCAGCAGAGTCGATCGCTGGATGGCTAATTGGAACAAGAAGTCAATGGAAACATACTCCTTCAACTGCCCGCATCGGATAAATGCTTAGAAGAGATCAAACTGCAACAGCAAGAAGACGAAGTCTGTCGAAAACTTCATGACTACTGTGAGGACAGATGGCCAGACAAAAATAACCTCGCCAGCGCAATGAGGCCATACTGGGCACACCTAGGTAAAATTTCGCAAATCCGTGGCTTACTTCTGAGAGGGTCTATAGAATAGTCATTCCTTCGAGCATGAGGATGTAAATACTCGATAGAATACACGAGGGTCACCAAGGGATAACTAAAAAAGAAGACGCGTCCTTTATTCAGTCTGGTGGCCAGGGCTAAGCAAGCAAGTAGAAGACATGGTCATCAATTGTCGCAAATGCATAGATCACTTAGACCAGAACCACTGATCCCATCTGTCGTCCCTGAGAGGCCATGGCAAATACTCGGCACAGACGTCTTCACCCTCAAGGGAACCAGTTACCTACTTGTCGTTGAATATTTCTCGCGCTATGTTGAGGTGTCACCACTACGATCTTGCCAGACATCCGCAGATACTATTCGCGCCTTGAAATCTATCTTTGCACGGCACGGCGTACCAGAGACAATAGACAGATTTAGCAAACAGGACGAGGACGTCAAGAGGACGTGAGAATGGCGTGATTTGACCGACGAGGACTGGGTCGAGGACGCCGTCGGAGGACATCTCGACAACGTTATTCTATAAATTTATTTTTCAACCAAAGGAAACTTTATACAAACAGACAATAAGTGAAATGAGAAAAAAGCAAATTATACACAAAGGTAGATATGTTTAAGAATGACCAACTAATTCGCGTTAGTTATTAAGATCGTGTTTTTCTTCTAAAATCCTACTAGGAAAACTCCGAAGAAACAGGCCGATGTTGTGAGTTTGTCTAGCCTTCGTATTCTACAACACAGAATCTGTCGGGTTTTCTTTCACTGTCGAAGTGTTGTTCGGTGATTTTTTGTTGCTACAAGAACAAAATGAATGGTTTCTTCGTGAATATCCTGCCCGACGAGAGGTAAAATAAATATTTTACACCTTTTCAATGTGCTTTTGGTCACTATATCTATAAAGTGTTGTCTTTTTGGGTTTTATTGAAACTTTCAATAAGGTGATGTTCGCCCTCACAAATTATACGGAAATTCTCGTTCGCTAATAGCGTTGCTTTGTATATTTTCGGCCTATTTTTGCAAAATCTTGTGAAAATTAACAGGGAAGATTGCTATATTTTATGATTTGCTTTTTGTGTGTACAAGACCTCAAAAATTAATTTTGAGGTCTTGTACACATATATAACAAAAATTCCCGTGTTTGGATAATCAGAGCTCATGTTTAATATTTTATAAACACGTTTTCGAATGAAAATTTGCTATTTACTTGATCTCAACAGTTGGCCTTATTTTTATCTCGTTTCAATAATACTGGTATTCAAGCCATTAATTTTATTACACTGTATATTTTTATGTATGTGTCTTGGAGTTTTTAATTGACATTTCATGCTTACAAGACTGAAACTTTGCCTGTTTAATATTTCTTTCACTGCACAGAATTGCCTCAGAGTAGGCTAAAGATTTTCTTCACATTTGAGGCAGCAAGGCCTATTTTTGGGGTCTCTGTAAAGAACGGAAACCGAAACGACCGAACCGGAAATCGCCGAAACCGGAAATGATCGCTAAAAACCTCGCTAAAAACTGCTAAAAACCGCCAAAAATGGTTATTTCCCTCCGAATGTTTTCAACATGGAGACCTTGGTCGTTTGTAGCGACGAAGAAGATTATGATAATTTCCCTCTTTTGTATTAATTTATGCATGCTAGTACTAAACTGGAACCAGTCGAACTGATTCAAAAGGCATGTTGTAAAACATGGACTGATAAAACATGGACTGGACTGGACTGATAAAACATGGACTGATAAAACATGGACTGATAAAACATGGATTGGTAAAACATGGAGGGTTAGGATCTTTGTTGTTTTGGGGTTAGCGATTATTTGTTAATTTTCATCTCATATATATGATGTCTATACATTAACAAATAATCGCTAACTCCAAAACAACAAAGATCCTAACCCTCCATGTTTTATCAGTCCATGTTTTATCAGTCCATGTTTTATCAGTCCATGTTTTATCAGTCCATGTTTTATCAGTCCATGTTTTATCAGTCCATGTTTTATCAGTCCAGTCCAGTCCAGTCCATGTAGTGAGTAGACTGGATTAAAAACAGTCCAGTCCAGTCCATCTAGCGAGTAGACTGCATTAAAAACGGTGTTTGTGTCAATTTATGGCAATAATTAATATTTTAGGCAATAATTGAGGTTTTTGAAGTCTACGACTTGCCTGCACGGGCGTTTATGATTAAAAACACCGCCGAAATAAGGTACGCTAATTTTCGGTTGACGTCCGTGTTGTCAAAAACGTCGCTTGCTTAAGCTCCCTAATCTGTCTAATCTACGACGGCAAAAGGACGGCGACGGCAATGAAAGAAATGTAAATTTTAGCATTTGAATGAAACCATGGTCGAATGACTAGCGTATTTGACACTCAAAGATTGTTTTATGATCTCAAAACGCTTCAACATTTCTAAAGGACATCCGCACGATACGATTCGTCGTAAACGATTGTCATTCTGGCGTACATTGTCGTATACGATTGTCCTACTGGCTTATGCAATTGTTTGTACACGACATAATTCTTGTTTATGATTCGATGGCTAATGTTGACACGCGTGTACAGTTTGATGACATACGCCAATATGACAATCGTATACGACAAATCGTATCGTGTAGATCGGCCTTAAAACGATTGCAGTGTCTGTGCTTAAGTCAATCTTAAGGAACAGCTCTCAGCTCTCCGCGAGTTACCGTCGTCCTGAAGACGTGAAAATGCTTTCAGTGGCGTTGTAAACAGAACGAGGACGGCGTTGAGATATACTCTTGGGAATAGAAACTATTCATTCTTTTTATTTTACATAAAGAATCTTTTGTTTGAACGACGTCCCTGTCCTAGGTTGCCGTCTATAGTAGTTGTGCAACAATCGCGCAATAGTTGCACGATTTTGGTTGCAGATGTCGCGCAATAGTTGCACGATTTTGGTTGCAGATGTTGCGCAACAGTTGTGTGATTTGGATACGTGGGAAACGCGGGAAGATCGCGAAAAGTGCGCCAATTTTCGAACATGTCTCCTCTGGACGAGAGTGCTTTACTTCTTGTGGAAAATATGCTTATTTTAATCATGACGTGGTTGCGAGTACGACAAAAACGAAGACCAAGAAAGAAACGTAGATTCTGGGTGAGAAAAATATTTAGAGAGGAGAACTCGTGGAATTTACCACACTGAATCTCTATGACCGTGAATATTTCTTCAGGTGGAACTATATAAATATCTGTTCGTTATTTTTCATGCTTTTCTAAGTAAATATTTTATTTACTGTGTTGTAGTTCAACGTTCCCACACCAGAGCACTGGGAACGAGGATGGCTTCAATGATTTCTGGGTAAATTTAGTCGCGCAACAGTTGTAAGGCCGTTCTGGTCTGTTCTCATTTCCTGTCGTGCGATCGCTGTAGTGGGTTGCAGAAATGCAACTCGCGTTCACCTCTGCAACCCGGTCGTGCAACAGCTGCGAAGCTCAACTGGGTTGCACGACAAGAAAAAACAGTTGTTCCCATATAGTTGCGTAGCTATCTTGCAACTGTTGCACGACCACTACAACCATATGAGAACCAGGCTTAAGGTCCATATTGAGGTCTGATAACGGATCCCAGTACAAGTCGGAAGAATTTGAAGAGTTCTCAGCCAACTACCAGTTTCAACACGTAACATCGTGCCCAAGGTTTCCACAAGTCAACTACGAAGCCGAGCGGGCCGTGCAGACGGTCAAGAATGTGCTAAAATAGAGCGACACTCATCCAAGGCACTGATGTCTTATCGTGCCACACCCTTAAGCCTGGTTTCCATATGATCGCTACGATCGCTACGATCGCTGCGATCACTCAATTTTAAAACCGGCGATCGTAGCGATCATATGGAAACCACACGCTCAGCGATCCTGGCGATCGTAGCGATCATATGGAAACAACACGCTCAGCGATCCTGGCGATCGCACTGATCGTAGCGATCGCGATCGCCGAGATAGAAAATGTTCTATCTCGGCGATCGTAGCGATCGTAGCGATTATATGGAAACACTGGTTCAGCGATCCTGGCTATCTCAGCGATCGGTACGGTACCCCGGTCCCCAACGACATTCGGCTATATATCTATAAAACACATTACTGTGGTAAGATTAAACGGTTCCTTCATTGTATACATCACGCAAATTTAGATGAATCAGTGAAACTAAAGCATTTTATGTAAATATTTTATGTAAATATCTGTAAAATAATTATCTGTCTTGAAGACGTAGCTGTGCCCGAAGCTGTGGGACGAGAGTGTGAAAAGCTCCAAGCTCTTCTCTCATTCGAAATATCTGTCGAACCCAAAAACGATGTTTTCCTTGGCGCAAGTTCGTCCAAACAAGCTGGGACGAGATTAAGGCAGTACTTTTAAAATGCAATCCGAACGAGTTATTTTTACGGGAGGCCGATTATACGTTAGACACATGATAAATTCGACGTTTGAAATAGGCCTTACTGATAAGAGCAACTAGAATAAAAAGCTGTGCTTGCGATAGTAAAAGAAAGTTGTCTTTGTTTACTTCGTCCATAACGATCGCTTTTTAAAATTGAGCGATCGCAGCGATCGTAGCGATTATATGGAAATATGAAGATCGCCGCGATCGCCGGTTTTAAAATTGAGCGATCGCAGAACGTCAGCGAGTTAACCACAACAGCAAACACCGCAGCCGCCAGTATTCTGTAATAGCGGTCCGTAATAGATGTCCGCAAAGCGAGAGTTGACTGTAACAGGCAACTACAATTCTTGAAACTAAACATTTTTCGGTATACATTACATATTCAGATTAACATGCAAATAAATGGACAAAATCAAGATATCCCGCTGGGTAAATCATAATAATGCAATAACAATTAAGTCTTGCGAAACACAACAATGTTATAGGGACAAACGACACAACCACAGAAACATTTGTTGGTGCTCTGAACATGAAACCTTATTGACCGTCTATGCAGTTATGCTGATATTATCGAGCTTTCTTTTGGTATTGGGCCAGGGAATTCTCGCAAACACTCAAGGTACTTTTACACCTGTTTACTTTTGTTCCTGCTTACTTTAAAGCTTGCGTCTTATATTTATACCATTCAGGAATATCGAAGGCATTATTTTGGCTAGCTAGCTATGAGGCTATACAGTAATTGATCGTATACTTGTGAGATTTTCCAACAACGTCTCAATCTTTTCTATACCAAAATAAAACCCGTTTACGGCGGTAACGGGGAAGTATATTTCTGAGAGTTATACGATGATTCACTCTTAGTGTGACCATAAAGTTTTAATGTTTTATCTTTGAATCTCATTGTTCCTAAAGAATCGTGTTTGGAATGAAAACTTATTAAACTGTTGCATCGATTCGGTATGGTCTGGACTCTATAGACCACCCTCAGCTATACTTGTACATTGGAAATGGACACATTATTAGAACTAAATATTGAAAATGCTTACATGGAAAGCAAGGAAATTATTATTTTCGATGACTTCCTTAAACAGGCGAGCTTTGACAAACAAAGTATAGTAAAAGCATTATCTCAATTAATGATAAGATCACCAGGTCTGATCACTCACCTACATTTGCCATTCGCCGTTATAAGAATTCTAGAAATCGTTCAAATATAAACGATGTTGACAAATCTACTGTTGATCTATCTGTGTAGATCAAGATACTTCCCTTAAAATGAATGCAAAGACCTGAAAATTCGAATTATCTCCAATTACGCAAGATAAAGTTAGGAATTATCTGCTGAATCTTTGCCAACCTATGATAAAGCAACTGGCTCTGATGGATTAAGCATTAAACCACTCAAAATAGCTGCCTCAGCCATATCACCTTCAATTTGTAAACTTATCAATCACGTATGTCAAAGAATGATTTCCCATCTCAGTGAAAGATTGCTAGAGTTGCACCAATATTTAAAACACGGGGAAATAAAGATTATAAAATCAAGCCAATTATTAGGCAATCTCAATTCTCCCGATTTTATCAAAGGTTTACGAAAAATACATTCATGAGTCGCTTTATCCCTCGCAAGCGAGGATGATAATCTTGCCGCGGCATGGATCCATTTCTCACAAAAGGTTTGAATATATATATATATATTTATTTGAGCGGAGCATGGTAGGACCTTAACTCCTTATAAGGAAGTAAAAAGTCGTTTTGGATGATCCGTTTGAATCGGCCAATATTTGGATTTTGGGCAAAGGCGGCCATTGGCAAGTGGTGATCTGACGAACTACATAAAGAGGTTTTTACGAAGGGTATGCACGTGTGCGTTATATAATAAACACGTATGTTATGTATTTAGACTTGCTAATTCCAAATCTGTTTTCAGAATTGAAATCGAGTAAATATTGGCCGAGATAACGTTCAAAATCTACGAATACGACGAACCGGCCTTTTGGGATTTGTTATCGACAGACGCGGTCTGGACACTGTGGACCATGGATGGGGAAAAGAAACTCTAGGGGTGGGGTGTAGGGTAGTGGCAGAAAAGGCGAGCGAGGGGATTATTGCGGATTCGTATTTCTAGTGAATATTGTAATGCAACAAATATTTTACATAAACTCCAATCGGTATTCTGCAAAGGATGCTCAACGGAGTAGGCACTTATATGTATACTTGATCAAATTCTATTCGATCTTGAAATCAGTGGTCTCATTTTTATTGACTACAAAAAGGCCTTGGCCTAATTGATCACGACATCCTAGGAATCAAGGAATATATCTTCAGCTATTTGAGAACTATATCTGTCAGACCGAAACCGAAAGCAGTTTGTTCAAATCGACGGTTGCAGATCATTTTTGGGGTCAATAAAAAGTGGTGTTCCACAAGGTTCGATATTGGGATCTCTGATCTTCCTGGTCTTTATCAATGATTAATTTGCCTACAGAAATCCATAAATGCATAACAGAAATAAATAAATATCTATACCACTCTGAACACATCAGATACTCCTAATGACAAAGCCAAAATCCAGGAGAGACTTCAATAAGATGCTGATTTCTTACTTTTTACTACAATATGAACACATTGATTACTTTGAAATATAACTATATCTGTAATATCCTATAATTGTCCTTTTTAAGATTCCTCTATATTTAGTTCATCACTATTGTAATAGCGTAGCGTCTGGCTGCTATTAATAGCTCAAAAAGCGGACAAAACAAACCAAAATTTGACTCGCAAATGATTGCAAATGAGCTATTTTCTTTTGTTATGGCCGCAATAGTTATTGGGTAAATGCGGACAAACATGGCTACTGATGTCATCTCGACGGAGTGCTGTTACAGTAGGAGGGTCACAATTTTATCAGTATATTTTACTGTCACGTGTAACCCTCATTAAATAAAGTTATATTATATATTAATCTGCAACATTACTGTTCGACTGAGGATTTTATGCAGTAGGACTATAAATGAGGATACGTTGTTACGTAAATTAGGGTACATATGCTCTCTATCTATTACAATTAGATTTATTTAGATAGAATTTTTACCCAGGTATTTTATTGCCAATTAGAGCCAAGACTCTAATTGTTTCTAATTGTTTCTCCGCACGATAGCGTTTTTCTTTCTTTGTTTTTCTAAAATTATTTTAACTTTAGAAACTTTATCAGTTTGGCCCTCTGGAACTTATGGTTTACCTAAGACTAATTATGAATGTCCAAAAATGTGGAAAGAAGGATGGCGAAAACAAGCTATGGATGATGACGGTGTACATGCAAGTCAGTTTTCATCCAATCTACACATGGATGCAACACTAACTGGTCGCCACATAGAAAGACGTTTTTGTATCAAAGCAATGGATATTATTAATGAAGAAATACAACCATGGCCAATAGGTACAAATCAGCAACTATTAAATATAAATTAAAGAGTCAGATGAATTAAGGAAAAATCGCATACAATTTAGCGAAACGTTCATAATAACAGCATGAGTGATATTAATAAAAAGCATAATAATAAAAATAATAATAATAAAAATAATAATAATAATAATAAAAATAATAAAATAAAATAAAATAAAAATAATAAAATAAAAATAATAAAAATAATAATAAAAATGAAAACTCGAGTTTTATTTGTAAGAAATAGACATTTTGCAACTATTTGCAACCAAGACTCACTACATTAAGATAGGCATCTTGGATGTTATGGTACAAGATTAAAAAGAAAAATTTCTCTAAAAAGTTAGCCCTAGATATTACTAGATTCCAATATATAAGTTACTTCCCGCAGTTCCAATTCAAAAATTATTTTATATCACAACATCATATGCAGACAAACCACGATTTTGATTTTAACAACGTTTGCATAATCGATCAATGTCAACAATAGTCAGGCCGTTTGTTTCTTGAAGCATGGCATTCCAATCAAGAAAATAATACTATTAACGAACATATTAACGTCCCTAGCATTTATAACATGTTAAACAATTAATTCTTAATTTTATAACCGTATATATATATATATATATATATATATATATATATATATATATATATATATATATATATATATATATATATATATATATATATATATATATATATATATATATATATATATATATATATATATATATACATATATTTTTAACATACACATTTTAGTCTCCGTATACAGGCTGATTAAACCGAAACGTCCCCAATAAAGCTTTTAATATCTCAGTTTTTATCTACTGTCAGTGTCAACATTTCTTAACTTTCAATTACTATGCCTGACTTCGCTTACAACATTTTCAAATATATATATATATATATATATATATATATATATATATATATATATATATATATATATATATATATATATATATATATATATATATATATATATATATATATATATATATATATATAAATATATATATATATATATATATATATATATATATATATATATATATATATATATATATATATATATATATATATATATATATATATATATATATATATATATATATATATATATATAATATATATATTTGAAGAGAAAGTCCTAATATAAATTCCAAAACTTGACTTTCCAACTATTTTATATTTATAGTTTCGTATAATATACAGTTCCAAACGTCATGCATTTTGTATTATCTTAATTAGGATTTTACTGTATCTACAAAAAATACGAATGTCCTGTTGGAATGAATGAGGGTTATATAAGATGGGATGATGAAGATTACCCTCTAACCAAGAGCGAAATTACTGGTGTTTTACCTGACGGATCATATGATGATAATACACAAATATATTATTGTTGTCAAGACCAGGGTCAGTGGTATGATTCGATTGAACTCCCAGTTAATCAACCATTTTATTTATTACCATACATGTCCGCCAACTGCCAGCGTGTCAAGTGGGCTTTGAGCAATTTAGAGTATATAACGTATGACACAGAAGATGATAACAATGGCGATGAATTTATTGGAAAACACGTCTTCACAAATCAAGAAACAAGTTTGCCGAAAATTTACTATTGCTACTATAAAGGTATGTCGTGCAAATTTCCTCGAGAAATTTTGATTCCAAATGTTATTGCAAAAGAACATATATAATATTATCAGGGTATGCATGTAAATGCCTTGGCAGACCTACCCCCTCGTTATCCATGCATTCAATCCACATTAAATCTGCAAATAAAGTATGACATCAACGCCAGAAAATTATTCATTTTACGTACTAGTATTACGTGCGTAATCATATTGGATTATTTTAGATTGCCAACAGAAGCTGGAGGACAATGAGGGTTTTTTATATAGTGAAGATAATTACCCGGATTTCCAGTACTGTTCATGGATGGTTACCGCCAACGAAAGTCTCGTAATCTTACTCAGATTAACTTATCTCAATATTCCATACTGTGACGAGAGTTATATCGAAATATACGATGGTATCAATGACAGCGCTCCATTATTGGCAAGATATTGTGGTTTTAATGCAACCTCAGGAAATAAAGTACAAACAACAGGCAACAATCTCTACGTTATTTTTAAATCTGGTAATAGTTCCAGGAGCCCAGCACCAGATTTAGGATTCAATGCCAGTTATACTGCTCATCGCCGACCATCCTCAAGTATGTACTCACATGACTGTTTAATAAGTAATAGATAAAATACTCGCGGCCGATCTGTATGGGCGTTTACTTGTGAGATGAACAGAATATATGATAAATACTTTGTTTGGAAATTGTAGAAACTGTACAAACAAATTATTTTAACTCCGAAAAAGCTCAATTTGAGCAAGTTAACTTTGATAAAACGCCCAGGTTAAGCCACTAGTCTCTATTAACTTTGATAAAAAATTGATGTTTTATTAATCAATGCTTTATCTGTATTTACAAATATTGGTTAAATATTAATTTCTTTTGAATTTTCTTCATGAATTATTAATGAATTTCACAAATTAACTTTCAATATCTCGTTAATATTTCATGAAGAAAAGACAAAGGAAATCAGTGGCATGACGGTGGTTTTAAATATGATAAAAAATTTATTTATTTCTGATTTACATCTTTATCTTTGATTTTCTGAAGATTGATTCTCAAAATTACTAGCCCACTATCAGATCTAAAACACTCGGGCTACACTCTCGTTTTCGTACCATTTTTCTGATAAAACGCTGCTGCTACATGACAATTTGTCACTGAACTCGCAATTTCGGGAATCTGATACACTGCTCTGTTAGTTGAGCTGCCGCATCAACTGTGGATAATGTGCTCATTTAATTCATTAAATATTCATTAATGGGTGCACCTGATGAAGGATACACGTGATGAAGTGTGCACGCTCGTGATGAAAGGTGCACGGCATGAATGGTACACCTAATCGGGTATACCTGATGAAGGGTACGTGTGATGAAGGACACACACACGATGAAGAATAAAAGCCGCGCTTGGTGAGAGGTACACCTGTTGAAGGGTACACCGATGAATGCTACACCTGATGAAGGGTACACCTGATGAATGGTACACCTGATGAATGGTACACCTGATGAAGAGTACACCTAATGAATGGTACACCTAATGAATGGTACACCTAATGAAGGGTACACCTGATGAAGGGTACACCTGCTGAAGGGCACACACCTGATGAAGGGTACACCTGATGAAGGGTACACCTGATGAAGGGTACATGTGATGAAGGGCACACCCATGACGAAGGATACTTGTGATGAACTAAAAGCCGCACTTAGTGAAGGGTACACCTGATGAAGAGATAGGAACTTACCGCACGTATTCCATATATGGAAGAGCACATACATTGCCCTAAAGAGCATATACGTTGTCTTGACGAGCAAATACATTGCCCTCGTACCAGCCTCCTAATTAATTGGATTGTAACCGACTCCAAAACAACAAAGGCCCTAACCCAACCCCCCGCCTAACGAGTTTTCTAACCCAGCCATCCGTAGCCCCTACCGCATCCACTCCCTTACTTGGAGTACTAGATTAGTAGACTAGTGAGAGACTAAGCATGTGGGATTAGAAATTGACTGTTAGACGCATGCGCTCAGTAACGTGTTAACAATCCCACATCCAGTGGGCTGGTACGAGGACAATGTATTTGCTCGTCATATTTGCTCTTCCCAGTCCTGTCCGATATGACCTTAGTATAGGATAAATTTTTGACTTATTTCATGATTGAGGAGGTTTTCCAACAAAATGTTGTCTATTTTTTCCACCTTGGACAAAGATTTTCCTATTTTTTTCTTCATTTCTTATCTAATTAGTATTCATAGGGTTGTATGCTATATACATCCCGCGGTACATCAAAGAAAACCGACTCAATCATGAAATAATATGGAATACTGTACTATAAGTCCATATGGATGGTACACGCAATAACGGGTACACCTAATGAAGGGCACATTGTCAAAGACAATCCGTGAGTACAGTTCTTCCATATTCATAGTATTGACAGGTTGAAATAAATAATACCAGAAATTATTAGAATACCGATTGGCATTTATCTTGAAAATCTTCTCTATTGTAGGTGCTTTGTTATACTGGCCATCCGGTACATATGGTCTACCCAAACCGGCTGATGCTGGATGTCCTGAAAAATGGAAAGAGGGGTGGATAACACAACATATGGAAGATGGAGGATTACGTGAAAGTAATTTCTCATCGAAGTTTCATATGGATGCAATTCTTAAGGATGATTCCATTACACGAAGTTTTTGTATTAAAACCGTAGTCGATAAACACAATATTCCATGGCCGGCTGGTAAGCAACCCCGAGATCTATAACACGATTTACTTAGTTAAATTCAGTTAACCCCTTAACCAAGGTCATTAATAGTCGGACAACATGCAGTTTACATATTACAGTAAAGGCATGTGCAATGTAATGAATGAATGAATGACGAATGAATGACGTCATTCATAGGTTCTGCATATACTTTCAATGAAATTACCGGTATGTGTAAGCACTGACATACATGTGTCGATTATCTATAATGAAAACCATAGCTGGCATTAAAATTGAGTTAATTATTCATTTCAATCATCAAGGGTCGCACAATTGTAACCCTGTCTCTGAGACAAGTTATTTCGTATTTAGTGACCTATAGTGGAAACACCAGTAGATTTTCCCACTGATCTGTTCGGAGCAGGTACTGCATCCAAAATTAAACAGTTTGGGCTTTTTGTGACTTTTAGGTCTTGATTTATGATTTATTAAGCTTCAACTGCTACACTTACAAAAAGAGGAGGCGAATAACTGAGTAAATAAATGAACTATAAAAGTTTCATAAAATTCAGGCAACCTAAGCTTTGTAGTTAAATGGCTGTCAGAGTTAGCTAGTGTCCACTGAAAATCTATTCAGTTGGTAAATGAATGGGTTTGTAATATACAGAGTGGGGGTTCTACGTCGAGTTGATCAGGGTGGATCAAAATCATCCACCCTGATCCACCCGACGTATAGAACACCTACTCTGTATATACTGCTTAGGTTATTAACTATTTTGAAGTACTGTAACTCTTGTTACCTATTTTGAAGCTATATATTTGTTACCTCTTGTTAACTATTTTGAAGTAACTGCGCACTACACTATAAAAGCTTCAAGCAGCTGAAGCGCGACAAATTTCGGGGGACTTACGTCTGATTGTTCAAACAATTGAAACACAAATTAAGCCCGTTCACCCAGCTGTGGGGTGAAGAGAATATCGCGGGCGCCGAACATCCCAGCTAGGATCTGAGCCTATTTAGTATGTAAGTTGTTGCATTTTAAAGTTGCAGGAAAACAACTTCGAAATTGCAAAAATATATTAAAAACTTTAAAAAATCCTCTTTTCAAGGATCTTACTGCATATACAAGAAATTTCATTGTCCATTTGGTATGAAAGTTGGCTGGATTCAATGGGACGATGAAGATCATTATTACATATTATCTAACAAAAACGAAAAGTACGGTGTATTACCAGATGGTGTATATGATGTGAATACAAAGATACATTATTGCTGTCAAGACAGAGGCGAATGGAGCAATTCAATTGAACTTCCCGTCGATAAACCATTTTATTTGTTGCCGCACAAGACCGCCAACTGTCAACGTGTCAAGTGGGCTTTAAGTTCACTGGAGTATATAGTGTATGATACAGAAGATTATTTTAATGATGACCAGTTTTATGAACCGCACGTGTTCAGCAACCGAGAAAAAAGTTTGCCGAAAATATATTACTGTTTTTACAAAGGTATGATCTTTTTGTTGATTTCGGTAGGCCTGGTTGCCGTACAACTTAGTGCGGCTGGTGCATTTTGGGTAAGTGCCAGGGTGCCAGTGTTATTTTGGAGCTCGAATGTTGCATGTTATTGATGGTGTGCTACCTATTTCCAGAGATTCAAAGAACAAAGACAATTTCGCCATATTGGATGAAATTACAATTACAAATAAGCAATAAGCCTTTGTTATAAATTCATGAAAATGGCGGCAATGACGTAACATGTACACCAAGAATATAGTTGATATAAGACAACCTAGAATATTATTTTTTATACTATCATCCACGAAAATATACACTCATCGTATGTATACAACAGTAAAGTCACAGCTTTAATTCGCACCCATTGTTTCCTTGCACGTAAAGCGATATAAATGCTGTTTACATTTGTTTCGTAACTTACGTTGAGAAACCACTGAGAATTCAGGGGCCACGAATTGAGTTTTAAAGTCGGGAACTAAAAGGAGAACCTCTAGGAGGTCCGGGGGCATGCCCCTGTAAAATATTTGAATTCTAAGGCTCCGAAACGGCTATTTCCTGCATTTTGATGGACACTTTAATATATATATATATATATATATATATATATATATATATATATAATATATATATATATATATATATATATATATATATATATATATATATATATATATTATATTTTCGCTTACCTCAAAACTGGTCTGCTACAACTTGTTTCATCTGTAAAAGAATCTTCGGTCACTGCCTGAAGATTCTTTTACAGATGAAACAAGTTGTAGCAGACCAGTTTTGAGGTAAGCGAAAATATAATATATTTGCTCTAACTATATGTTGTTGAGCACTCTTTGCATTTCGTAGACCAAAACCTACACGTATATATATATATATATATATATATATATATATATATATATATATATATATATATATATATATATATATATATATATATATATATATATATATATATATATATATATTTATGAGCACATATTTATGAAAATTTACTATTGCTACTATAAAGGTATGTCGTGCAAATTTCCTCGAGAAATTTTGATTGCCAAATGTTATTGCAAAAGAACATATATTATCAGGTATGCATGTAAATGCCTTGGCAGACCTACCCCCTCGTTATCCATGCATTCAATCCACATTAAATCTGCAAATAAAGTATGACATCAACGCCAGAAAATTATTCATTTTACGTACTAGTATTACGTGCGTAATCATATTGGATTATTTTAGATTGCCAACAGAAGCTGGAGGACAATGAGGGTTTTTTATATAGTGAAGATAATTACCCGGATTTCCAGTACTGTTCATGGATGGTTACCGCCAACGAAAGTCTCGTAATCTTACTCAGATTAACTTATCTCAATATTCCATACTGTGACAAGAGTTATATCGAAATATACGATGGTATCAATGACAGCGCTCCATTATTGGCAAGATATTGTGGTTTTAATGCAACTTCAGGAAATAAAGTACAAACGACAGGCAACAATCTCTACGTTATTTTTAAATCTGGTAATAGTTCCAGGAGCCTAACACCAGATTTAGGATTCAGTGCCAGTTATACTGCTCATCGCCGACCATCCTCAAGTATGTACTCACATGACTGTTTAATAAGTAATATAGATAAAATACTCGCGGCCGATCTGTATGGGCATTTACTTGTGAGATGAACAGAATATATGATAAATACTTTGTTTGGAAATTGTAGAAACGGTACAAACAAATATTTTAACTCCGAAAAAGCTCAATTTGAGCAAGTTAACTTTGATAAAACGCCCAGGTTAAGTCACTAGTCTCTATTAACTTTGATAAAACATTGATGTTTTATTAATCAATGCTTTATCTGTATTTACACAAATTAACTTTCAATATCTCATTAATATTTCATGAAGAAAAAATAAAGGAAATCAGTAGCATGACGGTGGTTTTAAATCTGATAAAAAATCATCCTGATTTACATCTTTATCTTTGATTTTCTGAAGATTGATTCTCAAAATTACTACCCCAACAATGAACTTATCAAATGGATCGTTTTTGAAGCCGGTTAATAAACTCGCAGCACGTGTTTTATCAGATCTAAAACACTCGGGCTACACTCTCGTTTTCGTACCATTTTTCTGATAAAACGCTGCTGCTACATGACAATTTGTCACTGAACTCGCAATTTCGGGAATCTGATATACACTGCTCTGTTAGTTGAGCTACCGCATCAACTGTGGATAATGTGCTCATTTAATTCATGAAATATTCATTAATGGGTGCACCTGATGAAGGATACACGTGATGAAGTGTGCACGCTCGTGATGAAAGGTCACGGCATGAATGGTACACCTAATCAAGGGTATACCTGATGATGGTGAGAGGTACACCTCATGTTGAAACACCTGATGAAGGGTACACTTGTTGAAGGGTACACCGATGAATGCTACACCTGATGAAGGGTACACCTGATGAATGGTACACCTCATGAAGGGTACACCTGATGAAGAGTACACCTAATGAATGGTACATCTAATGAAGGGTACAAGGGTACACCTGATGAAGGGTACACCTGATGAAGGGTACAGCTGATGAAGGTAGCACTCTGTGAAGTTGGTGTAGGTGTCCTTTAGCGATAATGCAACGCCCACTACCCTTGTGGTAGTTTGAGCACTCTGGCCCTACACCGCTTCACGCTCTCTAGATGTGCGCATGACCGCTGTTTGTCCCACAAGCGGTTGTCACCGGCAATCGTTTGTGTATAATTAGTTCTCATGCCCATATCTAGATCGTACCAACTACACTGATGAGCTGTGGAACAGCGAAACACGTGTCTGTAGATATTGTACTATATATATATATGTATATATATATATATATATATGTATATTTATATATATATGTATATATATATATATATGTATATATATATATATGTATATATATATATATATGTATATATATATATATATATATATATATATATATATATATATATATATATATATATATATATATATATATATATATATATAATTGACGTTGTATAATTGCCCCCTAATTGAAATTTTTCTAGGAAATTTGGGCACTTTTTCAGGTAATCTCGGCCATTTTTGGGCAATTTCAAGCAAAATCATAAAAATGTAGTGTTTATTATGTTCATTTGTCCTTTATTTTTCGGGCAAAAATCCTTTACCCCAAACACAATTGGGATGCTACGCCTATGTGTATGCATATGATTTTTTTCTATATTAAAATTGAAACTGTATCTTAACTTCAATCATCGTGTCTTTATGTATGTAATGTTTACAGATTGTCGACACACCATTTATGACGACCATGGCGAATTTTCTTCAAACGTCTCAAGTGGGAGCTACCCTGATTTCCAGTTTTGTTACTGGTTAGTGGTAGTTAGTGAAGACAGTGTTGTTTCTCTGAATTTAACTTATTTTCTGCTATCTAACTGTCTGGAAAATTACATTGACATCTACGACGGTGAAAATGACACATTGCCATTATTATGGAAATATTGTGGCGAAAATACAACTTCAGTAAGCCAAGTGATATCAACTGGAAACACTGTCCTCATTGTGTTTAAATCAGGAGAAAATCTATGGCGTTCAACAATAGATCAGGGATTTCATGCTGTGTATAAAGGTAATATATCGATAGTTTTATATTAAATATTTCATATTGTGCATGAACAACGGCTTGAATATGAGATTGGATATGAATTAGATAACAGTATTAAGCCTGGTTTTCATATAGTCGTAACAGTCGGCGACTCAGTCACTGACTGGTCACCGACAAGTCGCCGACTCATGTTTTCATATAGTCACGAAAGTCGCCGACAACGGTTTGAAAGTCGCCGATAACGGGTTGTTACTTTGGAAGCCATTTTGAAATTAGCTGCAAAGTGCATTATGGGATACATTTTCTGTCGGCAACGACGCAGACAGGTAAAATTGTGTTTCCATATCGTTGGCTAGTCGCCGATCAGTCGCCGACTATTCGGCGACCACGCCGACCACTGCGACGTCGACAAGATGTTTCCATAAAAAACAGCTGTTTGCATTGCGATCTCATTGCCTCCATGAACCTGGACTTGGAGCCATTGTTTCGTGGGTACTGAAGCAAATTTGGTCTATTTCATCACGCATGCCGTTCCCGCTTGTTTTTACTTCAATTGCAATTCGGTTTCATTCTGAACTTTAATTGCCTATGTAATAGAACTTTTTTCATCCCGGTTACCGCCAATTGTATTCCAGGCCGGACTGAAATATCGAAATGTAATCAGCCTCTAAATGGCTAAATGTTTTAAGGCTTTGACGTGTGCACTAGTTTAGAAAAATATTTGAATTTGGCTTACATGCTTTTGCTTCTATGAAATGGCATTTGAGAGTGTAAACGAAGCCGTATAAAATCCTTCCGAAAACAAAATAATTTAGTTTGATGAGACACAAACAAGTTTTGTTTTCATGCATGGCTTCGGCTTTTGTTCAAGACAGGTATTAAGCTCTTGCACGCGCATTCCCAAGTTGGGTGGAAAATGTTTAGAAACGAAATAATCAGTTTTCAGACATAGTTTGAGCGTTATAACTTTAAATGTTACTGTCCATTATACCCAATGTTTCGACACTCGAATCTAGTGTCTTCATCAGAGGTGATCGTTGTAAGGATATAATCCCTATTTATACCCCCTGCATAGAACCGATTATTACGTTATCTATTAACAAGATCCAAATAAGCTTCTGGTATAGTAGACCACCGTCATCGCAATTCAATGGGGCGTGGGCGCTATTATAATATGCTAATTAAGGTGGATTTCGATCAAGCGAATATAGTCGCGCGGATGACTTTTCTATTGTACAAATTGAATGGTTTTCTACTTTGTTGCACACGAGCGCTCTTAAAACAAAAGTAAAAAGTCGTTCGCCTATATTAGCTTAATAGAAATCCACCTTTAGCCTCCACATAACGTGTCTGACGGTACCGCGAATTTAGCCTCCTCAGCAAGCAACTATGTGGCTTCTTTTTTCCGAGTCAAATCGCTTCCAAGACTGTGCGAGCAATGTTTTGGCTGAGATTCCAGGGACAGAAGCCACAGAGTTGCCTGCGGAGGAGGCTACCGCGAATTAGTGGTAAGGAATTGTTCAACTGGGTGACGATCAAAAACGGCTGGTAAGGGCTGAGGTCAGTCGCATTAGTAGGCGGTCAAAGCTCTAATATAGCTCTAAGAAATTCCAGATAGGCTTGTTTGATCAGCAGATAAAGCAAATAAATTGTGTTGTGGTTAAGGCCAATATCACGAGAAAGCCTTATCGTTGCTTAATGATAGAAACACCTATTCTATTTTGCAATCCGATCCGACCACACACCGAATTCATAATGTTACTTGATTTGAAAAAGCTTGTGAGATTGACGAGTTTGCATATAAACGATTATAGCAGCAATGGGCTATCTCAACGATTTTACGGCTTACTAAAAATTCACAAAACGGGAATTCCTTTGAGACCTATTGTCTCATTCATCAATTCTCCGACTTATATCGAGTACTCCGGTATATCGAGTCATTTGGCACAGGTTTTGTCACCAATTGTTGGGAAATTGGAGGACACAGTAAAAAATCCCCTTGAATTTGCTAATTTTGTTAAGAGTTAATGTTTGACGTCGTTTCTCTCTTCACCAAAATATACCTATTGACCTTGCCATCACAATTGCCGACAATAGACTAAGACAGGATGTTACTTTGGATAAAAGAACCTTGTTGGTTGTTGAGGATGTAATATAACTGCTTATTTTTTGTCTAAACACAACTAGTTTTGTGTATGACGACACTTACTATCAACAGGTTTTCGGCACATTTTCTGCTGTCATTTCTAATTTAGTGATGGAAGACATTGAGGAATGGGAAACGATTTGCCACGGGCGTAGAGGGAGGCCGAATCCGCGGTACTACAGCGGTTTAACTCAAAAATGTTGATGAATATTAAATAGGTCACTGGTTAGTATTAGAGTTAGTATTACGGTTGGTTAGTATTAGTATTACGGTTGGTTAGTATTAGGGTTAGTGTTAGTAGGGTTAGTGTTAGTAGGGTTAGTATTAGGGTTCGTATTACTAGTAGTGTTATTATTAGGGAATTAGTATTAGGGTTAAAAAACTCGTTAGGCGTGGGGTTAGGGTTAGAAAACTCGTTAGGCGTGGGGTTAGGGTTAGGATCTTTGTTGTTTTGGGGTTGCTTACAATCCAATAATTTACTGCTAACAATGCTTTAACAATTCCGGTAGTTTGTAACTTTGTACATGGCTTACAACGTGAGGAACGGCTGCTCCTAGAGGATGTGATTTAATATTTTCAACATTTTTGTGTTAAACCGCTGTAGTACCGCGGATTCGGCCTCCCTCTATTCCTCAAGGGAAGTAATGGCGTCCCATTTTACATTGAGTTACATAGAGCGAAAATATTAAAATGAAGATTCTGCTTATCGAGTAACTCGTCTACCGCTTGCCAACCTCTTAATATATGCAACAACGATTATCAAATTATTCAGTTACCGGTTTGATTAGATCAGTCAAGTCTATACGATCTGCCAATTAACAAAATCTAGAGATAACTTTCGTCAATGCTTGTGTATTAATGACGAAAATTTTAAAATGCTCATTGTCCTGTTGTCATTACCAGCCGTTTGGTGATTATTAAAATGTTGGTAAAAAACTTTAACCGTATTACCCAATATTCAAATTAGTTAATATATAAGATATAGGTTCTTCCATCGACTTTCGAACATTTCACCAAACGCTTTTGAAAATATCAAACAAAATCCGACAACAACTCAATGACGCGTAGCCTATTTTATTTGTTGGCTGTTTTCAACACAATTTGGCGGATCGTAGATTTGACTGATCTAATCACATCGGTAACTGAATGATTTGAAAATCGTTGTTGCATATATTAAGAGGTCGGCAAACGGTGGATGATCTACTCCTCTATGTAACTCATTGTAAAATGGGACGCCATTTTCTAAGGACCATATATGTATACTGTGAATTAGTCTTCAGTGGCGGCCATTTTGTCGTTAATTTCTGGTAATGATAAACTTCCTCCCCCGACTTTCTACACCTTCTTAAGAAAGAAATCTCTTTCATTCATCAGTTTTTTTAGTTTGATTAATCATCCAGGTACAGTTCACTCCTCATATACGTTTTTGCGACGGAAGGGTGCGTGGTTATACACTGTTATCCAAACCACATAGGCTTTCATACTGTATACACAATATCCACAAAATATCTTTCATATCTTAATTTTTTATCATTTTTATAGCTTATTCTTCTTTGAACTGACTTTGAACTGACTTTAATTAAATAAATTAATAAATCTAATGTAAACTAGGGGTCTTAATAAGAAGCCACTTATGGTTTCTAGTAGACCCCTACCCCTAACAAATGATATCAATCAATGTAAATAAGTAAATAAATAAATTATATGGGCGAAATTGAATAAATAAAATAAAAATAAAGTTATCACAAACAGACAAGAATAGTTCTTTCCACTTGCTCCATGCCGAATTAACATTCACTTCACCAATAACACTGTCCCATGAGATAGCTTTGAGATCTTCACGAAAGGACGATTGATTATAATTTACATAATTTCTCAGTACAATAAATAGCGGAGCGCACAGATGACGTATGCTGTTGATGTTTGTCCGTATTTACTGTTATATCTAAGTCCTAAACAATAGGAAATGAGTCATTTGGGAATTATTCAGACTTAATTTTAGTTTGTTTGTCCGCATTTTGGGTTTAAAATGTATTTTCCTCACTGTAATTAACATATCGTACTCGCTTAGGCTTGATGTAGCAACTTTAGCATGGATAATATTCGTAACTTTAGTTACGTTAAAAAACTTTTTAAACCAGAGTAGCGTCAAATTATGTCTTATTACGTTGCGAAATTATTTGTTTATAAACAGTTTTACTCATTCGGTCTACTGATCATCGGTACTTTGAAGTTGCCGTGTCTTTGACGTCATCGATTTGGAAGAGCTCAATAGACATTTTTCGTTAAAAATGGTGGTCATATGATGAAAACGAAGCTCGTGCCGCCGGCGAGTAAACGACTGTGTTTGGAAATAGAAATTACTGAGTAGAATACAGAAATTACTGAGCAATATAGTTCGCAAACTAGATGGCAAAAGACCAAAATTCGAGCGTACAAAAATGCAAAAATAACGTTTTCGTAGAATGCTATAAAAATGACTTTCTGAAAAAGCAAAAATCTCCGTTAATTAATTACTTCCTGTGCCCTTTCATATTAGGTTGTTGTTCAATCTGAGGCAAAACAATTAATTTCTGTTTATCTAAATGATGCAGTTTCCTCGCCGACGATCATGGTAAAATGTTACCGAGAATTTATTTGTATTTATCCATCAGCCCCGTATCCGTGCTTTATGATTTGTTAGCTCTAAATCAAGTAAAAGCCAAGTCGTTTTACCTGAATTATCTGGAGGTTATTGTTATAAATCCAAAACAAAACGTACGCGTGCAGATTTATTGAACGGTAACTTTTACCGACTATATATTTACAACAGATATGTTTACGTCTTTTTATTCATTTTTTTGTGAATATTTTACCTATATTTAACATAGTAATAAGTTGAATAAATTGTCATCAAAGAAATAAATAAGCCGGTTCTTAATGTCGACTGCTCATCAAAATGACGTGTTCTGCGTCAGGATAAAACTTATTTCAATTCATAACATCAGGCTTAAACCACAATAGACATTTGCATTTCTATTTACACTTGCAAATTCCCCAGGCTGATGTTATGAATTGAAATGAGTTTTATCCCGACGCAGAACGCGTCATTTTGATGCGCAGTCGACATTACGAACTGGCTTATTGTCAGGTTCATGTGATTGATTTGTTTTCACAGCATTTATTACTTTTTAGGAATTAGACTATCGCCAACGACGGCAGTATCTCATGCCAGTATTACAGTAGGAACAACAACAACAACTATACCAACAACTACTATACCAACTACTATACCAACAACTACTATACCAACTACTATACCAACAACTACATTTAGCACATCATCGTCAGACAAGACAACAAAGCCGATTTCTGAAGAAGGACGTCAAAGAATTACGACAAAGTCAATTTCTCAAGGAAACACAGCGGCTGGATCTGGTGGAAATTTAGTTGTCACTATAGTTCTACCACTATTGGCTGGAATAATAATAGTTTTACTTTTTATGACGATTATGTTTTACCGCAGAAGGTAAGCGATTTAAAATCTTATGTATATCAATATTATTGAAGATATGTATTTTGATGTTTACCTTCCTTCCATCATTTCTTTACATTTATTTAATTTCATTTCTGTTATTTCATGTGGAGGAAAATTATTCTCTTAATAAACAGAATGTTTAATAAAATAACGAAAAAGTTTAAAAGCTCAAATACTTTAACATACAATATATTTAAATATACAATTTTTCAAGTGTGTCGCTGTAGTATCTCGACTCTGTTTCGTTTATAACCTCTATTTGTCTACTATTAAACTTTATACTCTCTCGATCTACCACGACATATTGACAATAACAATATCAGCGTGAAGGAGGACACATCGTCCGAAACGTTGTCCATGAATATACGTAAGTACACTTTCTTAAAGGACATTGGCAATAAAAAATAAGTACCTTTTCGATCAAAGTATGCAACTTCAATAGCCGGAATATATATCTCGTAAAGCGTATTAATTGCACTGTCAAAGTTGCTAACCAGAATCATTGTCCGCCATCTTGGATGTATTTTCGATATGCGTGTGACGTCACAACCAGGGTAAAGCGAAATTTTTATATAGGCATTCTCGTGTCTTTATAAGTTTGAAACTCGATTTTTGTGAATGTCTTCCTTTTTTAATTGAACCACGCCATTTTAAAAAGCATTCCGCGGAAACTCGGCTACCCACGGAGTAGTTTCATCAGGTTTACCCCAGGTTGACGTCACCGACTTCCCAGTAGTAATTAGTCAAAGTATTACAACAAGAAGGCGGATGGTAGGATTGTCTTTGGTCAAAATTAGTGCTGTTGTTTGGTACAAGAGTACTTTTGTTTAATTGAATTACTACCTTCGTAAGCCTGTTTGTTAATCATAAAGTCAAAAATTTGAAATTTTGATTGATGTTGCCAATGTCCAATGTCTATCGACACATTGAACTTCTCTTATTTCTCGTTTTCATATTATATTCAGTTCTTTCTAGAACTTAGCAGCTATCGTGTTTATTCTTATTACGTACCTAACAAAAGAAGCTATAATTAAAATATGTTGTTGAGGTACACCAACATGGCGGCCATGATGTCAAGCCATATACAACCGCAATACGTAAAAATCAAGGCACAATGCTCTAAATTATACTGCATAAAGGAATGTATAAAGATTGGTTTCTGGACAAAGTTAACGTTATTTTATTTGGTTTTGCATGGTATGAATAACTTCTTCATCGACATTACCTCTATTTTGTAAACTGCTATAATACAACAACACAGTAAAAACCGGCGTATAAGAACCTGTGAATTAAGAACCTTTAGGCTAAAATTTTCCTTTTAGACCCCCATTTTATAAGAACCTTTTTAGCCAAAAAATTGTAACAGGTTCTTATTTGAAAAACTTCAGTGGAAATAATTGAAAATAAAAACACGAAATTTTTCACCTTTTTAATTTTTGGTAATGACATTATGTTAAATTATTTTTAAAAGATTTCCCAGTAACACTGCAACACAGTTCAAATTTTATTTTCCTGCATGCATCACTGCTGTTTAATTGTTACCTAAAGGAACTGGACATAAATCAGAGCAGGGTTATTTTTTATTATGTGGTCATATTAGTTATAATTAATGTATTTATTGTACAAAAGCAGGTGACCACACTCATTTTGAGCTAGTTGTTGGACCAACAGCTGCACCCTTTCCTCGAAAAAAAAGGAACCTATTTAAGAACCTAAATATCCTAAAATCCAAGTAAATACCACTGATATAAGAACCTTTTTAGGCTAACTCGAAAAATGGTGGTTCTTATACGCGGGTTTTTACTGTATTCTAAATATTACAGTTAATATAAGGCATGTAATTAGAGGAAGATAAAACAACTAACCATGCAGGTGTGAACAACTTTTGTTCGTGTGCTATATAGAAATAAACATAAAAATAATACTTAAGTAAAAGTACTTACATATTTTCATGGACAACGCTACGGAGACATCGTCCGACACGTCGTCCATATAAATGCGTATTAAATACGTATTTTACCAGCTGTTGTGGTCTAGTGGTTACCACATGTCTATGAGCTGGGAAACACAGGTTCAAATCCCGTGTCGGACCACCACTCAGGGTCTTAAAAATAATTGAGGATAAAGTGCTGCCTTTGCAATAATCACCAGAAAATGGTAAGACTTTACCAACATGCAAATGTAAGACCTATCAGTTGGGCTTAAAGCGTATTGGGGTATTCCGTTCACCTATAAGAGTGATAAATCTAATAAACTAAACTAAAATACTCCTACTTATTAAGTATTTTTCAACATATTGAGTTATTTTATTTCTCTTTTCCATATTATATCCAGTTCTTCTAAAAACCTAGACGCTTTTATATTTATTCTCTATATAGATACAAACCAAGTACCTCAGAACCTTCGATAGAAAATCAAGTATACGGTGCAAGGTAAGGCATTTTGGTTTCTTAGTTTCTCGTTTTGCTAATTTTTTTGCTCATTATCTCGTGAACACCTGAAGGCCTTTCTTATTTTTTATTTTTTGAAAATGCTTAGCTTCATCACCAATAATTTATTGTGACAAACCATTTATGAAGATCTAATAAAAAATTCCGGTTAAACGTCGCTCGTGTAGGCTCTAATTCGACGAACCTCATTTTCTATAATGAGACAGAAATGACGTCACTTTTACTTTGTATTGGCTTTTTCTGTTGTAAGACACTTTCTATTTTATAAATAAAATAGAAAATGGCTTCTGTGTCTCTGTACTGTGATAGAAACATGAATGACGTCATTTTAAGTGGAAAAATACCTGAAAACACTCGGCTTCGCCTACACTAGGCGTTTTTCCGGTTCAATTGACGTCATTCTTGTTCCTATCACATGTCCAGATACACGCAAGCAGTTTTCGGGAAAATGAACGATTTACTTAGTTAAACCTCAAACAGTAAGCGGGCGAGGGGTTGTTGCGTACACGTATTTCGAGTCTAGTTGTTAAATAGAAACAAAGAAACTGGTTCACGCCATCACATCATCTTGAAGAGTAAGGAGAATTAACAGTTTTAATCAAAGGACATTAATAAAGGAACGCTATTTTAATGCTTTACTATTTTCTACCGGATTATTTCATCAAAGAAATGGGAAACATGTTTTCCGTGTTCCCATAGAGTTATAATTCTATATAACTTTCACATTTGGAAGTTGTGGAGAACTCCAAATTGCAGTGGAAACAATTTTCATTCGAGCTCATGTTCCCACTGCGATTTCTTGTTCTCCAAAACTCCAACTGTTAATTATATAACTCGATGGAAACACAAAAAAATTTTTAATGATATTTTTTTTGTGTCAATGAAGAATGTATTTCCATATTTTATTTAATCTTATTTTATGTGTAATTCCTACAGTAATTAGTTTTAAACTTATTTGAAAAAACTGTGTTTATTTGATATAATTAACACGTGTAATCATTCCGCAAAATAACGTGATCTGAACCATTCATATGACATTTAGGATTAATGCTGGAATACAAGACGGAACTGCAAGGTATCGTGCGTAATTTTTTAAACAAATACTTTTATGTAACTGTAGCGAAAATATGTAGCGAAAATATACCACCACCATATATATATATATATATGTATATATATATATATAATTGGACCAAACCTCTCTTGTTATTTTTCTGTAGATATGACGTTCCACACCCAAATACCTCTCGCGACAATGGACAGTGTGTTGAAATGAAGGAAAATGATAACCCTATGTACGAGTCTGCAAGCCAGCATGATTCTACCGATGAGCATACGTATTGCGCAATTGATGATGTAATGCGAGAGTCTTGTAGCGAAGCTCCTAAAAACAACGATGTCCAAAGTTCGCACTATCTTGAACCTGTTCAAGGTGTACCCTCAGGAAAATATAAAACAACCATGTCACAGGAAGAAGGAGCTTACGACATCCCAAGGCGCATCAAAGAAAATTAAGATACAGGAATAAATTAACATTTGTTTTCTTTGGAAAGAAATTAGAACAATATGACCATGGCAGGGAAGAAGAGAAACGAACCTGGGTTAATTTTTTGTATATATAGGTAATGGTATGATTTTGAGTGTAATTTGGAAAAAACACGAACAAGTGAGTTTTTCAAAGATCTCAAAATAGCCAGAAGGACGAGTGCTATTTGAGGTCTTTGTAAAACTCACGAGTGTGTTTTTTTTCCAAATTGCACGAGAAATCATACTATTACCTATTAATAATATACAGGAAAACGTTCGGGACAATATTAATTCAAACTTAAATTTAAGTTTAAATTTGCTTGTCTGTACGGCACAAAATGACAAGTTTTCACTTGACAAGTTTGAGTACACACAGAACTTTCTCTATTTCGATATGTTTTTGCACTGTGATAACAGATTTTTGCACTGTGGTAACAAATTTTTGCACAGTAATAACAGATTTTTACACTGTGATAACAAGTTTTTGCACTGTGATAACAGATTTTTGCATTGTGATTACATATTTTGGTATTATTATTTGGGATTAACTGCACTCGAATCAGCCAATCTGCACAGTCGAGAAACATTTTCCTGTATATTATTACAATTGTTACCAGACGTTTTAGATGTACTCACCCCTATGATTATTAATTACACACAACTCTTGAATTCCTTATAAGAAAACACTAGTCGCAGCCTAGCTGCATTTCGTCTGGCAAGGAAACTACAGTATGCGATTCATCTGCGCACTCGGGGCTTAGAACACATTAATCAATTGTTAAATTATGTAATGTTTTTCATTATTTTATTTATTGTATATCCTTTCAACGATGGTTATGATTTCTACCTATATACTAGGAGACTAACTAGCGTATTAAACTATACACATGCTGCGGTAGTATATATTAATTATACATGTCCTCAAATCAGCATTATAGTCATAAATATTTCAATATCGATCACGTAAAAACATCTGCTAGCCTGAACGTCAGAAAAGTAAGAACTGCAATTCAAAAACACTGTACACAGAATTCTTACTATTAATTTCACATATATGTTGATGTTAAAAAGCAAGAATTTTACCCAAAGTAGTACTTGCAGTACTGTAACTTAGCATATATACAGTTCATTTTTATGTTAATAAACAGAAATGTTTAGAATACTTTACTTAGCTAGCTAGAGGTGAGTTTGCACTTTTTTCCAGTAAGGGCTAAAATTTCCATATGCTCAGAGACGGCGTGTTGTTCAAATATCTGCAAGTTTCACTCACATATACAATGATACAGAGCTTTTTATTAACAGCATATAATATCAAATGGGAAAAGTGGAAGGGAAGGACGAGTTACTAACTTATATTGTTATCCTACCATCATAATACAGGACATGCAATCTCTTTTGGTGAAGATTTTATTAGTATATGCTTTCCCGTATTCCTCTGAGTAAGAACCTTGGTGAAAGCTTAATTATTAATAGCGTAGCGTCTGGCTGCTATTAATAGCTCAAAATGCGGACAAATAAACCAAATTTGACTCACAAATGATTGCAAATGAGCTATTTTATTTCTTTTGTTATGGCCGCAATAATTATGGGTAAATGCGGACAAACGTACATAGCTACTGACGTCATCTCGACGGAGTGCTATTAAAATGCCCCTGAAATCAAATTTTTGGTGTTCCGTATTTTTACGTATTCGTAAAGATGATGTCCTTATTTTACTAGCCAAATTTCAAGTCATTCAGAGCATATAGAAAGTTACCCTTTAGCCAGCTGTTTTTATTCAAGATTATACGGCCGCCATTAAAGAGTGAGTGTCAACCGTCGTGCATTGCGCGTTTGTGTTTATCTTTCCAAGCCAACTTGATGCGATACAAATACTTCGGAAATTCGCCGAGTCTTCTCAAAAAACCATATATAGAGGCTTTCTTATTCATCCACAATACAAATACATCGACTCGCAACCTGATTTTTTTGTTTGAACCTCGTCACTTGGTCTTCCACGCTTCGCGTCAGTCAAAGCTGACATAATTCGAAACGAAAGTCAAGTAAACGTTGCGTTTTGTGAAAAATACAGAGATAATAAACTTTCTAAGGTACATCTTCTTTCAATTAAAAGACAAGATATTTACGGATACAGTTCACCAAGGGAATTTCGTGCTTCAAAAAATGGCCGACCGAGCGTGCAATGCGTCACGGTTGACACTCACTCTTTAAATCTTTCCTGTCCTGTACGTCGAAATAGGTCATACACGACTGATGAAGTTGTGAATCCAAGAACACGGTGTGCACATGAGATCCACTCGCACGCCAGAGTGCTCAAATTACCACAAGAGCAATGAGCGTTGCACTATTATCGCTAACTGACACCCATATGTATATATTATATATAGATTTTCGCTTACCTCAAAACTGGTCTGCTACAACTTGTTTCATCTGTAAAAGAATCGGCCTGAAGATTCTTTTACAGATGAAACAAGTTGTAGCAGACCAGTTTTGAGGTAAGCGAAAATCTATTATTTGCTCTAACTATATGTTGTTGAGCACTCTTTGCATTTCGTAGACCAAAACCTACACGTATATTATATATATATATATATATATTTCAAAAACTCATTAATATTCATTAACCAAATTGTCCAATCTCGAAATTTTTGAGGTGATAGAGGGAGATGCCCGAGATAACTATCGCCTTATAGCAAATAATCTAATTGTTTTAGTAAAAACTAACTTATGTTCGATTTTTCTACAAAATTATTGCCGCTACTCGATATCTATATATAACAATTAGACAACGAGCCCGAGTTGACTATCTGCTCATAGACAACGAGGGCGAGTTGTCTAATTATTTTAGTATCAACCATAAACAACCTTTCTTTAACGTAAAAAAGTCTTGTCAAATATTGTTCCAAAATTTCAGATAGTTTCACCTTTTTATTGTAGAGTCCCATTCAAAATGTAGAGTAGCTCGATGGCAAATGATAAACAATCGCTCACAAAAAACGAGATTGTAATTACTTTAATTGCTTCAAATTTGGTGTAGATACAGTATACTCCATAGGCATAAGCGAATTCATTTTTCTTATTCGAAAATGTCAAACTGAACAATTTTCCATAGTACTTTTTGGGCCAATGTTTTTCATGATTTCATCACTTTGCTTGCAGCGTGAATATGATTGTCATGGCTTCCGATTGGAAGGCGTGAATATGTCGTGGTTTCCGATAGGATAGGAATATTCCAGGATATATAAGAAGGTTTCTGATTGGATAACGCTACTGGTGGTCTATAATCAATAGACCACTAGTAGCTCAGCCAATCTGAATGCCGAATTTGTAATAGGCTACTTGTTGGTTGATACTAACGACAATTAGTAGAAATTGACAAGTTTCTATAACAAATCCTCAATTTTCATTGGCTATCGCAGGAGTTACTGCTCACTGATATAGAAATCTCTGGGATAAAAGTCGCGTTATTCTGAAGGAATATGTACATTTTCATGAAATCTGCTCATAGAAAACGCGGGATCGTTGTCTGATCATATAGCGAGTGGCGCAGCCAATCAGATTGCATTAGACTATGCTAGTACGTTTTTACTAAATATATATATATATATATATTACAAGTAATATTTGGCATTTCACTCGATTAAATTTATTTATTTATTTTATTTATTTACAATCTTTTGTCACAAGTGACAGGTTAGTCCCACAGAGCTTTTGCTCCATTACGGGTAACCGTAACATGACAAATATAATAAGAATTAACAAATTACTGACAACACAGTTTTACAGAAAGACTAGACAAGGGACGACATGAATGACATTTTACACAGACCGTTTTAAGTGATTGTGGGACATCAATGTCATAGATTCTTTCTGCAAGGTTCTGGTAATAGATTAGTAGCTTATGTTTAAACTGTCCGATAGAGATGGTTGATTGGCGTAAATTTGGTGGTAAGCAATTAAATGTTCTTGGAGATCTGCAATAGAAACTACTTTGGAGTGTTAAGGTCTTCACTTGTGGGATATTTAGTGTTATTTGATTAGTTCCATTGTTTTGTCTGGTCGTACGATGTGTGATTTTCATTTCGATGTTTGAGTCATCGGATAAAGTTAATTTTTTGAAGAGGTAGACTAGGTCTAGGTATTCGTGCCAGTAACATAATGGAAGCGATCCAGTTTTTAGTAATCTGTCCTTGTATGATACCCCTGATCTAAATGGAAGTGATAGAGTGTATCTCGTTGCACGTCGTTGAACATTTTCGATTTGAAGAATTAACGAGATAGATTGCGGTGACCAAACCTGCGAGCAATACGCCAACTGACTTCTTACCATCGTTTTGTACAGCGCGAGGCGGGTGTTGTCATTGCGGATGTCCATTGAAGATCTTTTAATGAAACCAAGCATTTTGTTCGCTTTAGCACAAACCATTGACACATGCTGGTTCCATTTAAGGTCGGATGTGACGAGAACACCAAGATCTTTCTGGACATTTGTTCTGGACTGTACAAGTTGAAGATTCCTAGTCACTGTGAGAACTTCACATTTGGATTGATTGAGATCCATTCTCCATACTTGACACCATTTGTTGACACCATCAAGATCATGTTGAACAACATCCCGAGTAGCCTTGACTCCACGGTAACATTTTGTGTCATCAGCGTACAGTGCAACAGATGATGCAGATGTTGCTTGGGGGAGGTCGTTTACGTAAATTAGGAACAATAAAGGTCCAAGTATTGAACCTTGCGGCACGCCGGAGAGTACAGGAAGTGGCTGTGATGTTTTACCAAGGACCGTGACCCTTTGTTGACGGTATAGGTGAGGTATAGTGTAGTCTTCGAACCACTTTAGTAAGTTTCCACAAACGCCAAAATTTTGTAGTTTTTTTAGGAGGAGATGATGATCAACTCTGTCGAAGGCCTTGACGAAGTCAAGATAAACATATGTCAGTTTGTACTTTCTTATCCAGCATCTGACCAATTTCATGTAGGACCTGTAAAAGTTGGGATGTGGTTGACTTTCCTCTTAAAAAACCAAACTGGAGTTGATGAAGATTGGTGGAAACATGGTCTATCAGTCTGTTGTAAACGCAGCGCTCAAGTACTTTTGACACGATGGAGAGTAAGGAAATCGGTCGGTAGTTGGTCACTTCTTTTAATATTTTCTTCTTTGGAATGGGTGTTACGTTGGAGACCTTCCACGCCATGGAATTTTTCCGGATATTAAACTTTTGTTGAAGAGGTCACAAAGAGACGAAGATATTTGAGCAGCACAGCACCTTAATAACTTGGCTGGGATCTTGTCAGGACCAGTTGCTTTATTGTCATCAAGGGAAAGAATGGTGTTTTGAACCTCTTCTGGTGATACAAGTATTTCACTCAACGGTTCATTGAAGGTGACCTCGGCTGTAGGATGTTCATCATATTCTTCCTTCGAAAGTGGAGGCGTGAACATGGAATAGAAGTAATTGTTCAAAAGATTTGCAACGTCTGAAGGCTTATCAGCTGTGACACTACCGTCATCACGAGTCCACACCATTTTTCTTGGTACACTAGAAGTATTTGAAACGGATTTAAACACAGACCAAAACTTCTTTGTATTGGATTTCATCAGATTTGGCAACGATTGGAAGAATTCTTTTCGCTTTCGTGCTACAAGCGCTTTTAACGAGCGACGAAGATTTCGGAAATGTTCTCAGTGGTTCGATCGAGCGCTCTTTGTTGCTTTTCTTCTGGCAGTTTCCTTCCTCTTTAGTAGATGGCAGATTTCACTGTCAAACCATGGTGGTGAGCTGCGTCTTTTTAAGACTTTCGTTGGAATATGGCGCGTAGCTGTATTATTAAGACATTCGCTCCATCGTGTCCAATCGGCATCAATACTAGCATTAGAACTTGGAGGATCATTGGATGAAATTTCTTGTGAAATGAACAAAGATGAGAGGTTGGTAGAAAGATCTTTGTGTAGGATCTCCCAATCAGCTAAACGGTAATTAAATACAGTTCGTTGTTCACAAGAAGATAATTTGACATGTATTTTAAAGTCGAAGAATAACAAGTTGTGGTCGCTAAATACTTCCAATGATTTTGCTGATATACATGACAAATCTGTAACACATTCCAGGGTCTTTGTTAGAATGAGATCAAGAATGTTATTTAAACTAGTCGGGGGTGTGTTAACTTGTTGAAGGAAGAAGTCATAGATAAGTTCACGAAATTCTACGGCGCAAGGTGAAGAATTCCTAATCTGAATAATATCCGAGTTCCATGTCAAATCCGGGAAATTAAAGTCGCCAGTTATGAGAACTTTTTCATAGTGCTCACTGATTTGTAGAAAGGTTGCAAATAAGGTTAACCATTCTTTGAGATCGCAGTTGGGTGGACGATAGCAAACACTTAGAAGACATTTTTTGTTCTTAGTTTCAAGTTCAACGGCAACAATTTCCAGGTCAGATTCAACTTCCATATGGTCACTTTGTGAAATTGTATACCCTCACGCAAAGCTAACAAAACTACTCCTCCACGTTTATTAGATGTACGATTTTTTCTGACTAGGTTGTAACCTGAAGGCAGTATTTATTTATCAGAGACAGTGTTGTTAAGCCATGTTTCAGTGACTGCTATAACGTCCAAGTTCTCCGTGTAAACAAGGTCTTGAAACATCCTAAGGTTACTTGTCATAGTTCCATCGTCTCGTTTGTTGACGCTCCGAAGACTTTGAGCATTAAATAATAAGCAACGTAGGGCTTCAGGGTTAGCTGTCATGACGGGACCCGGGTTTGTAGCGATGTCACCAGCGAGAAGAATACACAAAACTAGGTGCAAATTTGTGTGATTGATTTTAAGTTCCAGGCCATAGCGATAGCCGGATGGATATGTTGATTTTCGTAGGATGTAATCACGAGTCGAAGTCCAAATACAGCTTAATCTATCAGAGAAAGACGTGAGTTCTGAAGAGATGGAGATATTCTGAGGAAATGTTCCGGTGTTGAAGTATGTTAACGTAGGTTTCGATCTTGTTGATTAAACCAGAACGTTAGAGCAAGAAAAAAGAACAATCCAGTTGATGTATTGAACAAACGTTGTCGTGTTTTTAATTTCATTTTTTGAATAATTAGTTTAAATTAGTTCCAATTAGTTCTTGATTGGCTTTAAATTGTTCCAATTAAATGACCGTTAAGGTGGTGAAGTGGCGTTCGTTGAAATACGTGGCGCAGACTGTTTGCTCGCGCGACAATTAACCGTCCTCTGAGCGCGCGCTCGTATTTTCGAATTTTCAAAACAATAAATAACCAAAAATACTTCCACAAAAAAACAACTTGTTTTACTAGATGACTCGAAAAACTTTACGAATTGTAGTAAACAAACTCCTTATCCAAATTACAGGTTCTAAGGCCAGAGCCAAGCCACGAGTTCTGTATATATAGTGCTGGTAATGCCGGGATAATATTCTGGGTATATTACAGGTAATATTTGGCATTTCAGTCGATTAAACTGCATGTTCTCAGGATTTATATATGGTGAAGGAAAATTTCGAGTGTTGGAATATATACATTTTAAGACCAAACCAGGACCAGTTGCGAAAAATACAACTTCAAGGCCCTTCCGGTTGGAATTGAACCCGCGACCCTGCGATGCTAGTGCGAGAAATGTAGAAATATAAATCGAAAATCATTAAAGGTTTGTCACTATTGAGTATAGATGTAAAAATATAGGAAAATCATTTGCTGTTTTTACAAAAAAAATTATTTGTTATTGTTGTTCATACCTGATCGGCTTATCTTTGTCACATGATTATTTTCAGTTTTCTTTTCACTTTCCGTTTCATTCTGATTTATGGCCTTCGCTGCTCGAAAAGTTAGAACTGGATCCTACACAGCTCCCCTTTTAGCTAATACTGGCGGCCATTTTGAATAAGGCCTGGTTACACAGGAAATTTCAAAAAATGAGCCCAAAATATTATTCTGCTTGCCGCACATTGCCGCGGTTGAAAAACCATCAAATTGCAGGAAATACACTTTCAGGGAATCAAAAATTCAAAAAATTTCTCGGCGAGCCTCCGGACACTCTAATGTACATGTTTCTAATGCATGTCCATGTATATTGACGAAAAGTGTTCATGTGTAATAATGCTTAGGCTAAACGATGGCATTTCGTGTTCTTTAGTGATATTGACGTTATAATTTATTCGGGCGAGTTATGCTCAGCCCGCCCCCCTACAAAATGTTATTTACCCGTACGCATATGTTCGTTCATTAACATTTTAGACTCGAACACGAATTTAACTTTCAGCTAGCTGAGTGACGCGATTTATTATAACACCTTTGTGATGGCAGAAATTTCTGACTATTACTTCTATAGTCTAAAAAAATAACAATTGACATCGTTGAGAAACTGGTGTGCTTTCAATTAACTTTTAAAGTAACGGTCAGTGACCAACTCTACACTATAGACAGAGGAGCAATAAATTCCCTAGCTGATGCCCCCATTTAAAATGTGCCCCCATTTAAAATTTGCCCCCATTTAAAATTTCGGGGCTCAATACCCCCCTGCCCCCGTTTCCTACGCCTTTGGTTCCTGGCAAAACGATAATCTTTAAAGTGCCCAAATTATACAGGTTTATGTTTTTAAAATTCTAATGAGTACGTGACGTCAACTCATGCATTTGACTTTCTTTTCTGCTTTTCGTATGATAAACTGGTTGAGGATTTGAATGAAAAAGTTGATACAATCTCTATATAGCATAACGTTTAGATATACGTTCAACGTTTGAATTAGGTCAAATTTCGCGCAGCAGAACATTGTATCAGAAATCATGACTGGTCTGATAGTAATGATATACTACTTTTAAAACAAACCAATATAAAGTATCGAAGGAAAGGTCAAATCAAAGAAATATTTTACTGTTCAACTATTTTCCTTATATATATATATATATAATATATATATATATATATATATATATAGTTTACTTGGTTTCCGAGCTACGTACACACAGTGCTCAATGCATATTAATGCAGAGCGTTATAGAATATGATGGACAAAAACAAAATATAAAATCACTGTTACTTAAGTTTCACGTTACACGATCATATATATATATATATATTTAGTTTTTGTCCATCATACTTTCTATATATTATATATATATATATATAGTACAATATCTACAGACACATGTTTCGCTGTTCCACAGCTCATCAGTGTAGCTTGGTACAATCTAGATATGGACATGAGAACTAATTATACACAAGCTGATTGCCGGTGACAACCGCTTGTGGGACAAATAGCGGTCATGCGCACATCCAGAGAGCGTGAAGCGGTATATGGCCAGAGTGCTCAAACTACCACAAGGGTAGTGGGCGTTGCATTATCGCTAAAGTGATAAATCGAGTGCTCAACAACACCGAAGTGAAGGAGCGTAATATATATATATATATATATATATATATATATATATATATATATATATATATATATATATATATATATATATATATATATATATATATATATATATATATATATATATATATATATATATATATATATATATACTACAGACACGTATTTCGCTGTACCACAGCTCATCAGTGTAGCTTGGAACAATCTGGATGAGTCTGGCTGGACTATTATACACTTACGATCGTCATTGACAACCGCTTGTGGGATAGCACCGACGATCAGAACATCCAGATAGCGTGAAGTGCGCCTGCCACAATGGTAGCGAGCGTTGCATTATTGCTAAAGGACACCCACGCTATACTTCACAGAGCGCTCAACAACACCGAAGTGAAGGAGCGTACATAGTTCATAGTACACACACACACATATATATATATATATATATATATATATATATATATATATATATATATATATATATATATATATATATATATATATATATATATATATATATATATATATATATATATATATATATATATTTATTTATATATATATATATATATATATATATATATATATATATATATATATATATATATATATATATATATATATATGTCGGTCATCTTTTGGAGTCCGTATATATTAAACATCAATGGAGTCCGTATATAAAACTTAATGATCCGGATATTTGCAGTGGACAAAAGGAATTCGCTTTGAACTTGGGTTATTGTGATGTGTCATCCTATACGTGTGGGGTGACATCTGATTATGATTCAGTTTTTCGATTATTAATGTGTATGAAATTTCGATTGTTAATGTATATGTATATAATGTATATGATTACTAATGTATATGCCTCTTGTTGTTTTGCGCGCTCACTGTCATCTAATTTTTGCGTGAATATTATTGTTAGAGTTAGTTTCATATACAGTAAGGAAATACTGACTATAAAATCATGATTTTCAATGTTTTTTTATTTTAATTTTTTTGTTAAACTGCCCTCAAAATGCAGGAAATAGCGTTTCAGAGGCTTAGAAAATCAAAAATTCCCCGGGGGAGCATGCCCCCGACCCCCCTGTCGGGGACCTTAGCCCCTGCGTCGGGGAATTCCTGGCGCCACCCCTGTGTATATGTATATGAAAATTTGACTGCCCCAACCGGGAATCGAACCCGAGGTCTCCGAATCAACGCATCGACGCTCTAACCACTGAGCTATTGAGACACGGTCAGAACAGTCAACTATCATATACATATTTATAGTGACAGTCAAATTTTCATATACATATATTTGACCATATATATAATATAATATATTATAATAATTATAATATGTATATAGAGAAATCACTGACTGTTCTGACCGTGTCTCAATAGCTCAAAGGTTATAGAGCGCCGAAACGTTGATTCGGAGACCAGGGTTTGATTCCCGGTTGGGGCAGTCACTTTTTCCATATATCTATTTGAATATATATATATATATATAGATTTTCGCTTACCTCAAAACTGGTCTGCTACAACTTGTTTCATCTGTAAAAGAATCTTCAGGCAGTGACCTGAAGATTCTTTTACAGATGAAACAAGTTGTAGCAGACCAGTTTTGAGGTAAGCGAAAATCTATTATTTGCTCTAACTATATGTTGTTGAGCACTCTTTGCATTTCGTAGACCAAAACCTACACGTATATATATATATATATATATATATATAGCAAAGTGAAAAGGTGGTAAACTGCCAAGAATTTAGTGACGAGATACTGACGTTTCGAGCGGAGCCCTTCATCAGAGTAAGACCAAATATATATATATATATATATATATATGTATATATATATATAAGTAAGTAATAGGCTGGAGTCCTCATCAAACTCAAAAAAAAAAATATATATATATTCTAATTTTCCTTCAGTTTAATCGAGTGAAATGCCAAATATTATCTGTTATATATATATATATATATATATATATATATATATATATATATATATATATATATATATATATATATATATATATATATATATATATATATATATATATTATATATATATATATCTACGCAGCACTCTACTTTTATATATATATATATATATCGCCTCAGTTGCCGTCTCATGAGCGCTCCTGGGAACAATTCGGTGTTCTGTCTGGGCATGCCAAGAATTGTGCGTTGCATCGATGACAGAATAAAAGTTTTCGGATTAAATTTTATACAAAAAGGCAAACGAAAAGTAGTCGAAAAATAGTATATATTATATAGTTTTGTAACCTTGTTGATCATCTCATAATGCGTGACACCGATGTAATTTTTGCGTCTTATGTTAGAAATGTATCTGGCTCACCGACCCAGGTGACGTAAGATAGATTGCACCTCGCGACTCTTGAGTGCATATTTTGTGGTTTACGAAGCCACTGTGCTCGTTAAAATTAAACTAAATGAAGCCCGATTTTGCTCGTTAAAATCAAACTAAACGAAGCCATTGTGCTCGTTGAAAACAAATATACATTGTGCCGATTGATTTCTAAGACATAAACAGGTTTTTATGTACGTACGTGATGTAGTTAGACTGGGTAATTGCAAATCTGTTTTCAGAATTGAAATCGGTGAAATGTTTGCGATTTGTGATCTTGGATAAATTCTAGAGTCTAAGTGGAAAAGTAGATGCATATACGCGCTGCGTACCTATTTTAACTATATCCTCACTTGTCAGTCCTGAAGTCTAGTCAGTACTGAACCATGAAATGATGGCAGTAAAAATTGTACACAAATTCTTATTTTTCTTATTTTTAATCCAAGTTGATAAAAGTAATCATTTGTGTTTTTAATATTATTAAAGTGGTACTACGATCAAATTTTTACCTATCGATATTTTTACGTATTTATAAAGCAGAGCTTCTAAATATTACTCGGTCGAAACCATTTTGCGATTCGACAATGGCAAGTATTATTTTTTCTGACTCCGAATCTGGAGTTGTTATATCCGCCATTAATCATTCATGTTCCTGACCAGCGTAACGAATTGGTGACGTCAGATTCTCAACGCGAAGACCGCATGGCTAATTCTTCAAGTAAATCCACAGTGATCAAGGTTTTTTCAAATTCTTCGTTTGAAAGGCTGGACATTTCATCTACTCTCGAAGAAAACAAGAAAATAAGTAACCTCGACTGAAATTCAGGCGTAGCATTGAGAATCTGACGTCACAAACAATATTACCTTTTGAAATTGCGGGCTCACTTGGAACATGTTTTTAGCTAGTAATGGTGGCCTAAATATTAGTGATCTCAGAGCTCAAAATACTTACTTTTTTTTACATAGACTTTTATTACATATCACTTTCGACCCTGAAATACTATTCTATTATGAAGAAAATCTAAAGGACGGGGGTGAATTTTCATCGTAGTGCCATGACTTTAAAAGCGAGATTAAAAGTTACTGAAAATCTGACCTTGTCATCTACAAGTTAAATCAGTCTAAAATGAAAGAACCACAGGATGTGTATCTAAAGTATTTCAAGAGAATCAAGCACATGATTAATTCCGAGAAATAGAAAAGTCTTGCTCAAATGTATGGCCTTTAATCTATTATCAGTCTATTAACATTTAACAAAAGGAAAGTGATCCGTCATCACGGAACCATTGACAGAACTTTAATACGCATTACGAGTATTTTTACAAGATCGTATTTCGTTCGACAAGTTTACTGCTTGCTGCCAATATCTCGATTGGAGCCTACTGTCTTGGGGGCCTTGAATTTTGTAAATGCTTGAGCGAATATAGACAAATTGTCAATAGTGACAGGATTACAATGATGCTTCTACGACTAATGATATGTTTTCATGGATTGGTTGACTTAAAAGGTAAGTTTGTCAAACGAGGAGATTACTGTCAGACGTCAAATGTGCCTTGATCATCGACAAGATAACTGCATTTTCTATATGACGTCTCCAAATCCCTTCACCTTTATAATCATGCTTAATTGGGTGTTGTGCGAGCAAACAAACACATTTTGCCGTGTATATATTATACATTTGCTTTCAAGAAAATATATAGCGCGCACTGCATGGTCCGTGTCGCGATTTGAATGGGTTAATACATATGCATGGTGAATATACAGTATATAGACAAGAATTTACAGCACAATATAAGTCGTAGGTTATGAAATATAAATACGGCAGTACGAACTTTATAGTTTCGAAATCGACTGATCACATGCATGAAACGCAATATCTATAATTGTACAAACCGTATGCTGATACAACGTACGAAATCAACCGAGCAATGGTTGAAACTGAGCGAATATTCACTGCGGTAATAGATAGGGTGGAAAATCTATAAGAACCTGCATTGGACCTGAACTGGAGCGTGGGCAGAAATGTTAGTTTCGGTAGTAAACAGCACTAAGTAACAGCTGCTGGGTAAGTAACAAGCTGACAATGCTACATGAATAATCGTTAGAATTTTAACATCGCGACAGCTCGACCAATTATTTTTTCAAAACTTGATCGCCTCGATGTTTTTCAAGCAAAATGAGATTGAGAGCTCTCATTTTTTATTCATAGAACTAATTACATATACTATTCGACGAATAACCGGAAATTGTCTTTATTAAAGAGTGAGTGTCAGGAACGGCTTTAATTTGTTTACGCATAGTTTGAAGTGAATATTTGTGCTATCAAATTATTAGGAAATGTCGAACTCAGAATCGGATTCTGACTTGGCAGCGGAGGAGTATGTCGTTGAGGAAGAACCGAACTGTTAGGTTTGCCTATTCATAGTGCATAGTGTTAGTTCCAACTGAGCGCACGCGGTGCGCTATTTTTCTCTCGCTGTGCATCAGCGTTGTATAGTCTGCAGATAGTCGTTCAAACTTTGAAGGTAAAACATGGACGGACGGATAAAAATACGTATAATTGTGCTCTGGTAAGTGAAATTCAAGGTACACATTATATGGAAAATTGTTCAACAACAACACATTGTCGAGACAATGTCAATGATGATGACAAACATTTATAATTTCTTGATTTGCTAGGTAATTATTGATATTCGTTAACTTGGCGGCTTTCTGCTGTTCTGTAGATTGTAAAATAAACAAAACTTAGCCGTTTCAACGAATATCTCTTCGTTGGAAGACATATTCGTGTGTATAAGGAACAATTCTCATGACGAAAGTATAACATTATAATTTCTGTTTCACGTTTGACTGTTTGTTATCATTGTCTAAATAATGTGTTGTTGTCGAGCAACGTTTAAACTATGTAGCCTTTGAAATTCACTTACCAATGCAAGATCATTCACATTTTTATCCGTCCGTCGACTCCGTCTATGTTTTATCCTTCAAAGTTTGAATTTGATGACGACAATAATACAACGATGATGCATAATATTCGCTATATTTACTTCCCGAATAAATTATAAGCAAGATTCACGAGATATCATTTATCTCAAGGACCAGGATTTCGGGAACCCGGGTATTTCCCATATAAAGTAGTCAAAGCGATCAGTACACGCGACAAAGTTTGTCTTGACCGATATTTTTTAGACAACTTTTCGTTTCACAAGTTGTGATTGTTCATCGTGGGAAAATAATTGCAGTTTAATAGTATTGTAAACACACCAGCCCAGGCAGGTGGGCTAGCCCTCCGAATGAAAATCAGCAAGAATGAAAAATAAATGCGACGCATCGACGGAACTTCGATGTCTAAACTAGGCCTAAGTCCTATAACTGAACAGACAACGGCAAAATGGAATCTATTTGATTACGGTTACCGATGTCGAGGTGACTGGCACAAAAGGTGCCAAAAACGTCAAATTGTCATTACTGCGCATATTAATATCCCTTGAGGTCCCCTTGATCCCTTTGGAAACCATAGAAACAATTGCAAAGATGGCGGCAAAGTTAAGTGTAGAAGAAGTGATCGAAGCAGTTTTAGAGGAGGAAGGAGAGCAAGATGTGTCAACGAGCGAAGAAGAAATTGGAGAAAGTAATCAAGTTGTGTGTCAGGAGTGAGCCTGGAATCTCTCGCATGCTTATGTTGCATACTCATGAGTCATGCAACATAAATGCGGGAATACTTTTTAACTCATTAACTCAATGAGTTAACTCAGGAGAATCGCTATTGTGGTTAAAAGCTATCTACCGGAGGTTGGCTGGCAGACGAAGTATTCGGCGGCCATGTTACTCCGAGGTTAAGCGAGATATCCCAGAGGAAATGTTTTCAGAGCAAATGAGCCTTCGACGTTCTTTTCAGTTCCGTTTACCGATATTGTCTCGAGGATACTCGATCGTCATACGAGAGGCCGAAGGGGTTCAATTTATCCCGGGCATTCTGTGTCCCCCTCCCGCGATACTAGTTGAAATGTCAGCGGTCAGCGAAGAAAGAACTATTGCGCGTTTTGTCGCGGTATATTCAAAAATGTATCTGATCGATGCAAATACCGATGAATGCAGAACTGCAAAAGTCTCGTCATTATGACTCTGAGCTAGAATTTATTTGGAAGAACCTTCAGGGCATTACAAAAGAAGGAAATTATTGTTTCGGTCACATCAACGGTTATGAGAAGGTAAACCTGTCCTGAAGACCTTAACGGCCTTAACGTCTACGAGTTTTGTGCCGTCTGAAAGCCACGACAAAGACAAGGATCATAGACGATACATTAAAAGTTCTAAGTGTGTTCTTACTAAGGGAGCGTTATTTTCATAATTTGTTTAGTGTGTGTAATTTACGCTAAATTGTAGAATACCCGTCCACTTTCGCTATTAGTTGTATCTGTCGACAGTTAGTAAAAGGGTCAAATTACGGAAAGTTCATCATTTGCTTCCTTCTATTTTAAAACCCCATTTAATTTGATAACAATCAACATGTTGTCAACAAACGTTTTGATGACCCTCTTGTTTTGGCCAAACAAACTTTAAAAAATCAGCAGATTAAACTGATTATTAAGTTCGTAATTTACTTACTTATCCATATTACATGATTAAAATTATATGAATAAAATTATACTGGCTTTCCATTTATCTAAAATACTTAATACAGTGCATGTACGTATTACCACGGGTATTACCAACTGCTTACTAAAGCAATAGAATAGCAGACGCTGAATGGCACTTACGCGATAACCGCTGACATTCAATTAGTATCGCGGGAGGGGGACACAGAATGCCCAGGATAAATTGTACCCTGAGGCCGAAGTACGTTAACGACCAGGTGATCGTAAACTCGTGCCCAGCCTCCAGTTTTGCGGCACGTCCAAGATGGAAACTGGTGTACGCTTGTGTCCGGCGTGTAGTATAATTTCAGAGATCTAATTTCAGAGCTGATTAGGAAAAACACGACTTCCGTTTGGTAAAGTCCATGAAACTGGCATGTTTAATTTTAGACTTTAGGGGCTGATTACATGAGGCGAGTTGGCCCGCTCGGTGATTTCAACCCAAAATTCGCAATTACCTACATTAGTTTTACTGCAGACTGCAGTTTTACACTGTTATTTATGCTGATGAAATTTTTCGTAAGTATCGTTAATATTATAAAACGATTGTTATTGTCTTGACTAACTCGCGAAAACATCTTCACGAAGACTAATACATTTATTAAGTCTTCGCTTCGTCTCAAAACGCGCAAACAAGGTTTTGATGCTCTATCTGAGTTCATTTCAGCTATATTTATTCACACAATCAAGTAAACAAACGCGCGACAGAACGAGCCAAACAGTTTTTCATCCTGCTTTGCCGGGCCAAATTGGCAAAACGCCGATTACATGGGAAAAGGGTGAAATTTTCAACTCGCTTAACCCGGCAAGGTGGGCCAGCTCGGTTGCCATGTAATAGAAATTTTGAAACAAGAGATGATAAATATACGAAGCAGGCCAACTCGGTTAACCGGGCTAAGCGTTTTGGGCACGGCACGCCTGATTAAAGCACCCGTGCCAAGATTTTTGGCCCGCCAATGTTTTATTTACTCGGCAAATTTCACTGTTAAACGGCACGCCTAGTTTCTGTGATGGGCAGTGTCGACGACGCAATTTTCCTTTCGTAAACGGTCGTTACCATCCCGAAGGGTCGTTACCATCCCAGCTCTCACAGAATGTTGGTAAGCGGAGTGAAATTCCTCGTGGTCCCAAGGTTCCCGCACACTTTATTTCGTGACTCCTCGTGTTCTTTCATAATATTTCTATCTAAAAAGCGAACAAGCATCTATATGGCGAGTTCTTTGAAAAAAACAAATTTAAACAAACCCGAAGCAACCAAGAGGCAGATTTGGAGCTTTAAGACTATGAAATAGTGTGTAAGTTGTCTCACATTTCGAGCGGCCCTTCGTCAGAGAGTGAAACGTAAAGTGAAATAATAACTGAGTGATTATTTCACTTTATGTTTCACTCTGTGACGAAGGACCTTCGCTCGAAACGTTAGACAACTTACACGCTATTTCGGCAGTACACCAACCTTTTTATACATTTTGATTTGTATTTCTTAGAACTTTGTGTGCTTGTGGGAGAATTATCATAGGATCATGACAGGTTATTGGAAATTATAGAAGCTGCATAGTGATGGTTTGGATAGAAATTAGTATTAGCTTCTGTTACATGCCCATGATCATTCGAAGCATAGTTATCTCGTGCTCTCTTTCTTCTCGACGCCATTTTGTAAAACAAATTACTTGCGCGGCTATCAGGCGGGCCGAGACTACCTATCCAGATGGTCTCGGCACCCCTAAAATTGTGGGCACGCGGACCGGCCGTGTTGCGTTCGTTTACACGACATTAATCACGCGTGCCGTACCAAAATATTTGGCACCCGGGCCGAAATTTAGGGGTGCCGTGCCTAAAACGCTTGTCGTGTAAACCGCGGGCTATATATTTGGTAGCCATTATGAGTTTTCCTGAAAACTCAATAGTCACTGCGCTACGCGGTAACTATCGTCTCAGAGTCACTCCCAGCTAACTCCCAGCTATCTTGTGCTTATGTCCCTGTTAAACCTTTCATGCATGTATATAGGATTATCTTGGCCAAGTGGAACGTATGGTATACCAAGACCCCTTGTTGGTTGCCCTGATGGCCAGGGTGTAAAATGGCAAACAGGATGGAGGAGGGAGCATCTGGAAAAGAAAAACCAGATTCCTAAGCCATCACATTTAAACGCATCCGTTATATTGAACGGACAAGGTATAAAAAGATCATTTTGCATCAAAATTATTTCAGAAACCGAAGAGAGAAAAACGTTGTGGCCTGCAGGTATGGTAAAGTTCCACTATACTTTTCGTGTATGGTAAAACTATAGCTCAAAGTAGAACTCATTAATAATTCAATTTCATAAAGATAAAATAAAGGAAATCAATACCGAGATGGAGGTTTGGATATATGAGGAAGAATTTACATAATTTAACCTAATTTTATTCAAAATTTTCTCTCAAATGCTAAACGATTAAAACTTAAAAGTCAAGCTGACTTATATACAGGTTCGAGGTTATATAGATTAGATAATAAAGTGATTTATAGATTTAGGTATTTGCATTTGATCATTTTCTGAATTGGAATTATTTTGGGAATATCCCGGCACGCCTCCAAAAACAATCGTTCCTGGCAATTTCTTGTTTTGATGACAGCAACATTGTCAAAATCAGGATGGTGATCATACAGACCACTTTCATAATGGCTACCGATTTAAATATTCTTTAATGGGCATCGAAATTGGAATCTTTGCTTCCAAAAGAGGGAGGCTAAAAGTAGCCTCGTTTGAAAGCAAAGATTATTATTTTAGAATTACAGACACAAACGAGGCCAAAAAGGCTAATTTAGATGCACATAAAAGCATATTTAAATCGGTAGCTATTATTAAAGTGGTCTATTGTTGCACATTTTGAGCAATTTTGAATATTTATCGAAATTGGATACGGCTGTTTTGTGTTCTTTTATTATAGTCTTAAGTTCCCTCTCTCACACACACACACACACACACACACACACACACTAGTATCGCAGGGTCGCGGGTTCAATTCCAGCAGGAAGGCCTTGAAGTTGCATTTTTCGCAACTGGTCTCGGTTTGGTATATATTCAAACACTCGAAATTTTCCTTCACCATAAATCCTTTAGAATATATACATATATATATATATATATATAGTGAAAGTGGTCTTACCTCAAAATGATAAAGACCACTTTCACTATATATATAGTGAAAGTTTGAGGTAAGACCACTTTCACTATATATTCGCTCTACCTTTATGGTATTGAGCACTTTCAACGTTCCGTGAACAACATCACATTCGTTTTAGTGTATATATATATATATATATATATATATATATATATATATATATATATATATATATATATATATATATATATATATACATGAAAGTATACAATGTATACATGAAAGTATACAATGTGCCCTACCGGCTATCACCATAATGGCTTTATGGTAACTGTGGACTTGGGACCCACTATGTACGGCTACACATTGTTGGATTGCATTGTGGAGTCACCAAAGTGCTCAAACTGCGAGCAGTGAGCAATGCATAATGCAAACAGTAAACGTCTCATTGAGAGAGACTCTCCGCCCAATCCATGAGAGTGCTCAAACCACATGAGCGGTGAGCGTAATATATACATGAAAGTATACAATGTGCCCTACCGGCTATCACCATAATGGCTTTATGGTAACTGTGGACTTGGGACCCACTATGTACGGCTACACATTGTTGGATTGCATTGTGGAGTCACCAAAGTGCTCAAACTGCGAGCAGTGAGCAATGCATAATGCAAACAGTAAATGTCTCATTGAGAGAGACTCTCCGCCCAATCCATGAGAGTGCTCAAACCACATGAGCGGTGAGCGTAATATATACATGAAAGTATACAATGTGCCCTACCGGCTATATATATATATATATATATATATATATATATATATATATATATATATATATTATATATATATATATATATATATATATATATATATATATATATATATATATATATATATATATATATATATATATATATTATATATATATATATATATATAAGCAAAAGTTCGTCTTATAGCCATTTTATAAGAATGGCGGGGAAAATCCATGTTTTCCATCGAGTTTTAGTAGAAACTGACCATGGTCCATCACGAATGCTGCATTCTGATTGGCTACTCAACCGTTGTCTATTCGTGATAGACCATGATGGCGAAACGCGCTCAAAACAATGGCAGAAAACTCTCGTTTTGGGGAGGTTTCAGATGAGTTTTGGATAATTTTTTGAAGAATGCATGATTTGTAATAGTCCACTAATTTGTTTCTACTAAAACAATTAGACAACTCGTCCTCATTGTCTATTATCGTTGAATACTTACCAAATCACCGAGAGGTGACCAATTGTTTTAGTATAATTTCAGGCTTGAACTGAAGTATTCAATTGTGAAGTTTTAAACAGACAGTTTGACGCTTGACAGCTGTCAAAAACCACTAACGATCAAAACCGACGTAAAAATACAAATAATTATACGATAAACAACTTCCTTACCCTTAGACAGTTCTATCTTGAGAGAAATCTGATGTATACAATGTCTTTATGGTAAGGTTTTGAGCCTTTTCGACGATTTTTAGTTATAATATAGTCGCCATTTGGAAAAAAAATCGTCATGTTTTGTAAGAGGGGACTGGAACGAATAAATATAGTCTGGTTACAAAAAAACACTTTTTCAAGTATGATTTCTAGTGAAGTGATAGTCACCGTGCTACGCGGTGACTATCGTCTCAGATTTACTGGCCAGTCAGCCAATCAGAACTTATTTAAGCTCAGAAATTATACTAACAGCGAATAGTCAACTCAGGCTTCGCCTTCGTTGACTATTCGCTCATAGACAACTCGGACTCGTTGTCTTATTGTTAAATAGAAACACGGCTTTCAGCCAATCAGCGCGTGTATTTTTAATTTGCTGTTTTAAAACTGAAATAATAACTGAGTGAGACTTTTATAGAATAAATAAACGCGTAAGACAAAATAAGCCAATCAGTTGCGAGAAACAATAAGAAATAATAATGAGATGTAAAAATAAGAAAGTCATTTGCTATTTTTACGTACAATCAGTTTACTGAACAAATTGAAAACTTTAAAAAGGACTACAAGGTATGAAAACCATGAAATAAACTGCAAGTGGCATGAAATCTGTCCGCCCTAGCGAAACCATACACATGGCTACTGCGGAAAAGTTCTTGTTATTGACACCATGAAGTTGCTCAGTCCGTATATTAAAAACATCGTTGACTGTACAGACCTCACGCTCGGTCATTAAACTGTTAATAATTGCACGGCAACTGTACATATTAATACGTGAGTATACTTCAACAATTACAATTATTATACATTCAAACTTCATTCTCGTTTCTTATTGGTCAATATACTCCAGTAAGTTCTCAATGTCCGACAGGCGCGACGGTCATTTCCGTCGAATACTTATCAATTATTGAATGAGGTTGAGCATGGTAAGAAGAATTATCAAGGCAGAAGTTTGTGTTATCTGCCGAAGCCGAAGGTTGAGGCGGATAACACAAACTGAGGCCTTGATAATTCTTCTTATCATGCGAAAAACCGAATTCAATAATTGTTTTATTATTTATTTAACATATTAACTTTATCAACTATTTAACAACTGCATCGTTGGAAAAAACGTCATAGCGTGCAATATTAATTTTTCATATTGTACCAGGTGACGTCAATCGTGCAATAATCTTTTGTCATATTGCACCATTGATGTCACAACTCCATATTTGTTAGGGCAATGAGTTGATATGACGATTTCACCGTTGGCTGTTAGCCAATCAGCGATCACGAATTCTTTTAAATAAATAATAATGTGAATTATTTTACGGAGGTGTCCAAAAAAATTATTGAACGCTGATGACGTCACTAGGACAAAGCGCGCGAAAATTACAAAATAAAAATGGCTTGTTGTATAAATTTGCCTCGGTTGACGAGGACGACATCGCTAAATTGATTTCTGAAATAGACAGCAAAAGCACGAAGAAAGCCACACTATTTTGAACAATGTATAATAAAACAATTATTGGATTCGGCTTACGCATGATATCAAGAATTATCCAGAACTCGGTCAATGTTATAATACCTCAACCTTTGGCTTCTGCAGATAACATTGACCTCGGTCTGCATAATTCTTGATATCATGTTCAGCCTCATCCAATAATTGTATATTGTTAACTATTTCTATTCCAAACAATAGTCAATTTATTTTATTGTTGATCTTTAGGGAAATACTGCATCTACAAATATGGTCAGTCGTGTCCCAAAGGGTTGAAATCAGGATCATTTCATTGGGATGATGTTAATGACAACAACACAAATGGCTATGGCGGTATACTACCTCAAGGCAACTATGATGACGACACTACCATAATGTATAGCTGTCAGGATAGTGGGGACTGGAACGAACCCATTGAATTACCAGTTGATAAGCCATTTTATTTATTGCCGTATAAGCTGGCAATTTGTCAGCATGTCAAGTGGACTGTTCGTTCGTTGGAAACGATTGTATATGATACAGAAGATTATAATAATAATGACTCGTCGAAGGGAAATCATGCACATGTTAAGCAGGCAAAGTCTTTAGTAACTGCGTATTATTGCTATTACAAAGGTAAGAAACGAAATACAGTAGTCTAAGAATACTTAACTTAGGTGTAGGAGTGCGTGGGTAATTCTGAGGTATATTTTCGGATATTTAAAAATCTTCTCCCTACCGACATAAAAGTAGTGTCTACCGCTGTGGTGAAAAATATACAATTTAAATACACAATTTCGTACATATAATTTCCTAGATTTTTCCACATCATTTGACAGTCTAAAACAACAATGTTACAGGGGCGGATCTAGGGGGGTGGATTGGGTGGCTATTCGGATTAGGAAAAAAATTGATGCACCTCCTTTGAGAGTTGTCCTGCAAAAACGAGCAATTGAGGCATGAAAAACAAAATTGTAACATGCATAATTGGTCTGTGCAATCTGTATAGCAAAAAGAAGACAAAGAAAGGTGCTTTAACTCTTTCCTGTCCGGCTGGAAAACATACAAAATTGAACTACCTCTTTGTTCTATTGATATCTCAAAAAATATCCATAAGTGTTGCGAAATCTATACCTTTTCTGAAAGTCCAATAAACCGGCCGCTACCAATGCTTTTGAATTTTCCGAACAAGACACATCATGATAATATAAAGTAGCATTACTTATCATAAATCAGGTTGAAAAACTTCCATTTTTCTAGAAAATGCCATCTTACACGCCCGCGTAGCATCGTGAAAATTCAAAATGCCACCAATCGCAGAGTTGTTTATGAAATCAAATCAAACTTGGCGTGTGAGTGGATCTCATGTGCCTGGTGCTTGTCGAATTTCTATTTTTAATCTTGCGTTACCGTGTGCCGTATTTTTCGATTGACAACTTCGGGGTCTTCTATGACCCCTTTTGACTGGGCCGGACATTTTGTAAAATAAACCTGAAATGTGTTGTATTTTGATTATTTTATATGTATATGGCATTTCATAACCTTCAGGATTCTCTTAAATCTTCCCTCAAAATGCAGAAAATGCCATTTCAGACTCTAAAATTCACAATTTTCAGGGACTATGCCTCAACTCGGATCTCGCTATCGGTTTCTTGTGCTTTGGCACTCGGAAGCAGTCACAAAAATGTCTGACTCCCCCACCTTGCTAGCTCATACACCAATTCTCCTTCAAAAAATCCTGGATTCGCCACTGTGAGTTCACACACACATTGTAGTATCATTTGATAAAACCTAAACATAAATTTACTTTATCTTTCTTGTTTTTCAACGACTAATATTGGAAAGTAATACATATTTGTGAAATAAGATCAATGGTAAAATACGAAAACGGCTTTTTAGTCGACATTGTAATCCAAAACTGCCATTCTGTAACGATTCTGTTCTAATATTGCACCCAGATTTCAAAAATCAATCTTCAATCCTCGGGAGGATTTGTGAAAGACGCTCTAAACTTGGGGGCGTTTAATCACTGATTTCCCACGTGTCATGGTATTACTTAAATCAATTCTAGTCAGGCTATTGAATGAATAAATAATGAAATATCCAACAATTCAATTTTTGTGGAAAATGTTTAAATTTGTGGACATTTAGTTTCACATACCTGCCACAAGACAAATTCCAGTAGACACATGTACGCATTGCGTACCTATTTTTTGAATTTGTTGGATACTTTTAATTTTAAGTAGCATGTTAATGTATCAACTCATAAAGAACGGTCACACCTGGATCTGATCGTTAGTACTAGAGCCGATGACGATCTAGTGTCTGTCATCGTGGTACTGCTCAAAAAGTCTGCTCTAGCTCCTGCGGAAAGAAATCAGTTATCGGAGAGTGCACTGTGTGAATCGTGGGAGTTTTATAAGTGATATCAGGAATTTGCCGTTGTTGAGGAATTATGAGACTATTATTGAAGTATCTGATCTCTAGGATCTCTATAAGGATACTCTGTCATTCATTTTAGCCTCCCATGATGCTCCAGTCAAGAAGTGCGTCGTCATACTCTCAGACCGGCTGCACCGTGACTCGCCGATGGAATCAGAGATTAGAAAAGGAAAAGGTGACGTCTTGAGCATCTATGGCGCAAAAACAAACATATCAACAGAGATTTGTACGTCAAACAGTGCAATTGTGTAAATTGAGTAATCTCATTGAGGAAAACAGTAATAACCAAAGTGTTTTGTTTTCTGCGGGAGATAGGATGTTGAAATGGAAAGCAGCCATGAAATTACCATCCGACATGATAATGCCGTTAACTTTGCAAATAAATTTGCTGACTTTTTTACCATGAAAATTGTCGCTATAAAGGAGACTTTTGCGTCAGCTCCCAGTATTCCTTCCTGCTCAAACACTTATTAGCTGAGTTGAGACAATTTTCACCTGCGTTTTAGATCAATATCTAATCTTAGATTTGTGTCTAAGGTGGTGGAAAAGGTGATAGCAGCAAGTTTCACCGCACACGTAAATGATAACAACTTAAACGCGTTGTTTCAATCTCCCGACCCTGTAACAAGGGTCATAGCACAGAAACGGTATACTTTCATAGCAGATAGTGACATATTCTCAATGCTATAGATGATCGTGGCTGTGTGATACTATACTATTGTTCATGGATACGTCAGCGGGTTTTGCTACTGTCGATAACCCAATTCTACTATAGACTCTGTAACGGCTTTGGTCTTTGAAGGAAAGTATACGGTCTTATTTGTATGTCGCCGGACTCGTTCATTTAACAAGTCGTGATCTGTTCTGTGGTGTACCTCAAGGATCTGTGTTGGGCCATATTCTGAATCTATTATAATATACCGTGCCCATCGGTGATCTTCGGTAACGGACGACGAGCCTCGAATTTCCAAATCTAGAATCGAGGCGTGCATTATATAAGTGACATTAACACACGCAAATCAACTTAAGTTAAATAAAGACAAAACGGAGCTGCTTTTGCCCGCCATTGTCCACCTCCAGATTTGGATTCCATTCATGTTGTTACTGAACTGATATGCATCTGGTTCGGGCAAGAATATATAGTGAGTTTGGTTTTATAGCTTTCAAATGATGGACAAACAGGTGAACTATATATGCATGTAAAGCTGCTTTCTACCACCTAAGAATATTTTTCAAATTAGGAAGTACATTACATTCCATCATTGTGAGATTTTAATTCTTGCTTTATCTCTTTCAAGTTGGATTATTACAATTCTCTACTATAGTTGGCCTTCCATTGCAACAGCTCCAGAAGTTACCCGACGAGTTCAGAATTCTGCTGTGCGACTTTTTACATGGTCACAATTATTTGAGTAGATTTTAATTATGTTAGTGACCTTTAAAGGGTTACATGAGACTGCAACTTTTTAATTAAATGAACTTTTACTTCCATACAAGCCCTCTAGATCTCTACGTAACAAGAATGTTTAACGTTTAACTAATTTGAAATCAGATTTTAAATATGTGGAACAAACCGCAAGATATTAGATCAATAAACAATATCAGACAACGACTTTAAATCTGAAATCAAATATATATAAATATATATATATAATATATATATATATATCTTAAAATGTATGTATTCCAACACTCGAAATTTTCCTTCACCATAAATCCTTTCAACATGTAGTTTGATCGAGTGAAATGACAAATATTACCTATAATATACCCAGAATCTTATCCCGGCATTATACCACCATATATACAGAACTCGTGACTAGGCTCTCGGCAACGGCTTCCGTAGCTCAGTGGTCAGAGCACTGCACATTATATATATATATATATATATATATATATATATATATATACATATATATATATATATATATATATATATATATATATATATATATATATATATATATATATATAATATATATATATATATATATATATATAATATATATATATATATATATATATATATATATTTATTGTCAGTTATTCTGTACATAAAAATCCATAATTGGTGTTTTGACCGATTACTTCTTAATATATATATTCGTATATACGGACACGCTAAAGTTGGATATCAGTTTCGTTTTTGCCTGTTGAGAAAGGAACTTGTGCCTGTCCAATGTGTCAAGGACCTTGGCGTGACATTGGGTTCTAATTTAACTTAAAAAAGCATTAATAATTCATGAGGAAAACACAAAGGAAATCAGTACCGTGTCGTAGGTTTTATACGTGATAAAATTTCATCCTAATTTACATAAAATTTAGCTTTGATTTTCTCGGCTTAGACAACATCGATTTTCAAAATTACTACACCAATGAACTTGTCAAATGGGTCGTTTTTCAAGCCGTTTAATAAACTCGCAGCATTATTGTTTTATCATATCTAAAAAACGGGCTACGCGCCCTCGTGTTTTATATATGATAAAACACTGCTGCTCGTTTATTAAACAGTACATACAATCAGCATATAACTTCCACCGTGTCTGCATGTATAAAACGCCTTTGCCAGATTAACGGAGTGAAACACGCTTTTGAGCAACGTACATTTAATGATAATTGTCAATTCGTTAGTCTTGTGTACGTGTTATTCATACATACATGCGTGTATAGCAGGCGGGCATGTATAGCTACGATATGTATAATGAGCATGACATTGTGTTGTTTAATTTTGATGTTAAGTCTACATTGTTTTCCAATTTTACTGTTGAAACACAAAGCTGTCTTGAATAACAAGAAGTTACATGCAGGAATATTAATAGCAAAATACGCACATGTTAAAAGAGTTAATTTGTGAGTAATTATGTCGCATGGGTCTGTCACTTCTATACTATTTGAATTTGAACTGATTTTGTTTGTAGCTTGCAGACAGACATTACGCAATACTACCGGATCCTTCTCATCGTACCGTGGTAGTCACCAGTACTGTTCTTGGACTATAGAAGTGAAAGAAATGTTTGTAATAACGCTGACATTTTCACAGCTGAATATCCCTGATTGTAGGCTCAATCACCTCGATATATACGAAGGCTTGGACGAGAAAAGCACATTACTGGCACGATATTGCGGCTCAAATGCAACCAAACCAGTCAGCATGAATTCCACAGGGAATGCCCTGTTTGTGATGCTGAAAACAGGCGGGAATTTTGACGAGCCAATTATGAAAATCGTTAAGCTAAACGCAGAGTACATAACTAAAGTTAATTCAAAAAGTAAGTATAATATAGTACTATACATATTTATAAAATAAGTCGTGTCTTACGCACGCTGTGATTGGTCAGTTACCGTGTTTATATCAGGCTTTAGTATAAATTGACAAGTTTATATCACAAATCCTCAATTTTGATTGGCTATCGCAGGAGTTACTATCCGCTGATATAAACCTCTGGGGAAAAAGTCGCCTGATTTCGAAAGAATATTTACTTTTTTCCCATGAAAAATGCGAAATAAAAGTTATTTCTTGGGTTAGAAAGTTGTAAATTTATACTAAAACAATTAGACAACTCGCACTTGTTTTCTATGAGCGATAGTCAACTCGGCTCCGCCTAGAAAACGCGGGCTCGTTGTCTAATTGTTAAATATAACATGATGGATGGACTACGCCATCGTGATTCGCCATCAATTAGCCATCATACGCCATCAATTAACCATCATACGCCATCAATTAGCCATCATACGCCATCAATTAGCCATCATACGGCCATCAATTAGCCATCATACGCCATCAATTAGACATCACGGTCACGATACGCGCCATCATAACGCAGTAAGGAGAATTTACGTGTTGATAAAAAATATATTTGTACATTTTATTTGCTTTCTACGGGTTATTTTATAAAAGAAATAGAAAACATTTTTATCCGTGTTCCCATACGTTATATAAACACTCGTGGAAGTTTGGGAGAACTCGAAATCGCGTGGAAACACTCGCCCTACGGGCTCGTGTTCCCACTATGATTTCTCGTTCTCCGAAACTTCCACTCGTGTTTATATAACTGTATGTAAACACGGAAAATGTTTTCTATTTCTTAATAACACCATGTATGTTAGTTACTTTAGATAGTGTAGCTTGAACTTAGTAAAGTTGTAAAGTTTTTGCTGTGCAAGCTATGTTAAGTTGTCTATACTCAGAAAAACTCTGAGCTCCAGACAGGACTCGAACGCGCAATCTTTTGAATGTTAGACAGACGCTCTAACCATTGAGCCAGTAGAACTCAGATGGCAGGGCAAGGTTAATTACGGTATTTAAACATGGGAAAGTTATGCCCTGTGTTCGCATGTACTGGTGGGACCACAAATCGTGTTGTCAATTTCCAACAGTCAAATATTTCACAAGTCGTGTTGTCAATTTCCAACAGTCAAACATTTCCAGTCAAATATTGTTAGTTACGTTAGGTATAGTTGCAGCTTGAAGTTAGCTCCAGACAGGACTCGAACCCATGTTAGTTTGCGTTTCATATTCTGATAATACGGCAAGCAAAATCTATACCGTTAACGTCACTTCCAAAACATATGCGAGTAATGGCGGCCTTATGGCGGTCTAAAAACAATCAGAAAAGGTTATTTCTCATCCTCTTAATTGCTTTAAATAAGAAGCCATGCTGTTTATAAATATAGAACATCATCAATTTGCATGATCATAATGGCACTTTAACCAATAAGATTATGGACCAAGAAGATTATGGAATAGACCGCTCTTTCCATCTTTCTCCATTTTCGCTGAGCTTCCACCGTGGAAACAAGATACCCTGGGTACGAGACGATAGGAAGCTAACTGATTAAGGGTTCGATTGTTTAGTCTTTCAGTAAAACAGTTTTTATGCCCTGTTATGCATACAACGTTTCCCGCTATAATCCAATTATTATTATGTCTCAATAAATAATATATTTTTATTCAGGATGTCACTTAATTTGTTCAACAAATTCAAGCAACGGAACCGTTACTTCGCCAATGTATCCATCAGAAAACTTTCCTGCCAATCAAAACTGCACTTGGAAGGTCACCGTGCAAACAAATCACTTCATTTCACTCACTTTTGATTACTTTTATTTACCAAACTGCGATAACAACTACATCAAAATATACGATGGACCGAGTACAATGTCACCGCTAGTAATCAAGTTGTGCAAGGAAGAAATCGCAACGAGGTCAACGTGGAATACAACAGGAAATTCCCTTTACATCGTATACAAGTCAGGAACAAATAATAAACAAGATCTGCAAAAAATAATTGGCTTCAGTGCAAATTACATAAAACGTAAGTAATGATAATGATGATAATGATGTATATTTATATAGCGCCAACTCCAATTATTGTCCATAGCGCTTTACAAGAATTATATACAAATAAGATATTAAAATAAAGTATTAAAAAGTAGTTAAATAGAAGTATTAAAAAATACAAACAAGGTGTTAAAAAGTATTAAAAAAATAATTTAAAAAATTTAAAACAAAATGGTCTTCCTAATTCGCACTAATAAGCAAGTTTGAATAGAAATGTCTTTAATTTTTTCTTGAAAAGTTCAACAAAAGCACTTTTCCTTAGTTCGATAGGCAGTTGGTTCCATAATTTTGGAGCTGCAGCAGCGAAAGCCCTGTCTCCGTACGTCTTCAATTTGGTTGCTGCAGGTATTGTTAAATATTCCTGAGAACTAGACCAAATGTTCTTTTATTTATATATTGTGCAGTGTCGTACCATTTAAAGCTTTATAGACTAACAGCATAATTTTAAAAGTAATCCTGTATTGTATGGGTAACCAATGTTTGCAAGGGAAATGAGGACGCCAAGGCCGGGGGGTATATATGGGTCACGTTTTAGGGTTTCATCGGTTTTCGCGGATAATAAGATGTATTTCACAGTTTTAACGAAATAATAATACCCAAATAATTCCATCTACATCCATAAAAATGACACAGATTGTAAAGCCTATTCCCACTTCACCATTTTGCTCCCGGCCAGAGGGTAAAAATTCGCGGCGAAACCGATTTCGTTAGAAAAATTGTTCTCACACAGTAAGTATGTGAACAAGTTGTAACAATGGCGTATATATATACGTATATAAGGATTTATGGTGAAGGAAAATTTCGAGTGTTGGAATACATACATTTTACGACCAATATATATATATATTTTGATATAGAGTGAAATGCCAAATATTACCTATAATATACCCAGAATCTTATCCCGGCATTACCACCATATATACAGAACTCGTGACTAGGCTCTCGGCAACGGCTTCCGTAGCTCAGTTCGCGGGTTCAATTCCTGACCGGAAGGCCGCTAAGTTGCATTTTTCGCAACTGGTCCCGGTTTGGTCTTAAAATGTATGTATTCCAACACTCGAAATTTTCCTTCACCACAAATCCTTTCAACATGTAGTTTGATCGAGTGAAATGCCAAATATTACCTATAATATACCCAGAATCTTATCCTGGCATTACCACCATATATACAGAACTCGTGACTAGGCTCTCGGCAACGGCTTCCGTAGCTCAGTGGTCAGAGCACTGCACTAGCAATCGCAGGGTCGCGGGTTCAATTCCTACCGGAAGGCCGCTAAGTTGCATTTTTCGCAACTGGTCCCGGTTTGGTCTTAAAATGTATGTATTCCAACACTCGAAATTTTCCTTCACCACAAATCCTTTCAACATATATATATAATATATATATATATATATATATATATATATATATATATATATATATATATATATATATATATATATATATATATATATATATATATATATATATATATATATATATATATATATATATATATATATATATATATATATATATATATATATATATATATATATATATATATATTTTCGCTTACCTCAAAACTGGTCTGCTACAACTTGTTTCATCTGTAAAAGAATCTTCAGGCAGTGACAATATCGAAAGGGATGACCGCTTATTTATAGGCTTTCTGCCGGAAAGTGGGGGCGTATGTGGGGGACAAAGCATGAGGTCATGGCTTTGTTTGCGTTGATTACGCGAAATTTATTACGATGACGACACTGTGAAATTATTTCCGCTCTTTTGTTGAGTAAACTATTCTTATTTTTTTCTTTTAAAATACAAAATTTTTCTTCTAAACATAAATTGCATCGTTTTGATCCTCCTGTGTACGAAATAGAATGTTTTAGAATTTGCCAATTAATACTGAAATCTTTATTGTTTTCTTTCAATGTCCAAATATATTTCGAAAGTTCGGTGTCATTTTCATGCTTTTTATGTTGAAAAGATTTAGTGTGGTTGGCCAATCGCTCTTTGAATGTGGTTGCAGTCATACCAATGTAGTGTTTTATTTCGTTTGTGATGTTTACTGTCACTGTTGCTTTGGTATACTATGTCTCTAGTCATGCATTGTTCTTGAAGCGGGCAAATGGTGTTCTCTCTACAACTGCAATTAGTAGCGTCCCTATCCTGCGGTTTGATGTTCCTAGCTATGCGTGCATTGTGCTTAGTGATTATTGACTTAACATTGTTCATAGCAGCTGTAACTTACTTTAACTGTATTTCTGTTAAAAATCTTATGGAGCTTGTGATGCGGAGGGAAATGTTTGTCAATTAGGCTAAGGAAATTACGTCCTATGTTAGTGCTGACACTCTTGCTAAATGGTGGGTTGAACCAAATGATATTGCGTTGCCTATTCCTACGTGGTCGTTGCGGTGTATCATGAGTGTAGCTAAGTTCATGATTAAAGTTGCTGTGCCTAAGCGCGTTCTGATATAAGGGTGCAGATTCCTGAAAAGTTTGCTCATCTGACGAAAGGAGTTTAATGCGTTTGTTAATTGATGCAGGTAGTTGCCTTGTTATGCTTGGTGGATGGTTAGAGTGCATATTTATGTATAGCGGATCGTCATTGGGCTTCCTATAGGGCCTATAGTTTCCATTGTTAAGGTCGAAAGTTACATCTAAAAAGTTTACTATACGTAAATTTGATTCGGCGGTGATTTTTAGGTCAAATTGCTCGAAAATTTTGTGGAGATCTTTTCTTGTTTTGTCTGCTAAACGTGCTGATTTACTTTTTATGATAGCCAAACCGTCATCTCTATATAGGCCGATGCTTTCTTTGCCAAATTTCTTACTTAGGTGGTTTAAAATGAAAAGGCCTACGAGCTCACAAATTTCCGCGCCGTCGAAACTGCCCATGGTAACGTCGAACAAACTATTGCTATCTTTTTTTATCCATGAAATTCCGCTATTGAAAAGGAGAGATTTTCTAGCGTGTTTTATTATTGAAATGTTGTTTTGAGGTATAGTAGCCAAATTTGAAGCCCAGGACAGAGCTTGGTCCAATAGTTTTTCAGAAATAGATGGATAGAAATCGACAATGTCAAATGAAATGAAACTGTGTCTGTCCTTATCTTTTATATTGCCAAACCACTCAATAACTTGTTTTGTATTTCTCCATTGATTTAAATTCAGTTTTTGTCTCAAATTAGAATTAATTTTGTCCAAAATAGCTTTGCTTAGTTTTCCGGATTCGCTTTTGGCGGGGTTAATTAATCGACATTTTGGGTTGTTTTCGAAATTTTCTTTGTGGTCTTTTAAAGATATGAATGCTTCGCGTTTTTTCATTTTTTCAATTCTGTCGCCGATTCCTAAATTGTTCGAAATGTCTTTTAGTTCTGAGTCAATTTCATCTATAGAGTCCTCGGATCCATGCTTATATGTTTTTGTGATGTTGTCATGTAAGAGATTGTGTATATGTCGGGCGGGGTTTCATAAATATTCCGAGTTTTGTCTGCAAAAATGAAAATGTTGGGAGACGTATTAATTTTCTTTAAATCGTTAGCCAAAGATTTCTGAAATTGGTTCCTATATGGCCGGAATTGTACATTCCTCGATTAGTTTTATAAGTTCGTCTTCGAAGGGTTTCATATCTGGAATCGAAGGAGGTGTTTTGTTGGACGCAAGGCCGAAATGGTTCTTTTGGTTCTCACTATTTTTGTTTTTAAGAAAGAAATTGGCTTTCCATCTCATACGTTTTAATACACTTTTCCACTTTTTCAATCAAATTCTTCAAATAAGCGTCCTGTGATGGTATAGGGATATTCTTTAGCGAATAGTCAAATCGAAATTGCCGCATTTTAAGGTTAGATAGGAATGAATAACGTAAACAAGAGTGCACAACCGATATACGGGTGCAAATATACGTGTAGGTTTTGGTCTACGAAATGCAAAGAGTGCTCAACAACATATAGTTAGAGCAAATAATAGATTTTCGCTTACCTCAAAACTATATATATATATATATATATATATATATATATATATATATATATATATATATATATATATATATATATATATATATAGTTTATTAACTTTTAATGCTGAGTCGCTACTCGGAGTTTCACGCTTACGCGATCTTCAGGCAACTATCTACTGTTGTTATATTACATTGGTTGATTACGTCATTAGTTTAGTTGGTGTTTCGTTACATGTCTGCACTTCGCAAAGAATTCAGTTCGTTTATTTAGAAAGTGTTTATTTCTTGCTTTCATCAACAAGAGCTTTTCTTCTAAGCACAAATTGCATCGTTTTTGACCGACTTTGTACGCCGCAACATGCTTGACAATGGACCACTTGATCTCGTATTCGTGATTTCCCTCCTTAAGCTTCCAAATGTGCTTGGATAGCTCAGTGTCATAGGCATATTTTGCGTGTCGAAAAGATTTCACGTGATTGCGGTATCTTTCTTTGAAGTTGTTAGCCGTTATTCCAAGGTATTTCTTTATTGCTTTTAAAGATACCGCAATCACGTGAAATCTTTTCGACACGCAAAATATGCCTATGACACTGAGCTATCCAAGCACATTTGGAAGCTTAAGGAGGGAAATCACGAATACGAGATCAAGTGGTCCATTGTCAAGCATGTTGCGGCGTACAAAGTCGGTCAAAAACGATGCAATTTGTGCTTAGAAGAAAAAGCTCTTGTTGATGAAAGCAAGAAATAAACGCTTTCTAAATAAACGAACTGAAGTGCAGACATGTAACGAAACACCAACTAAACTAATGACGTAATCAACCAATGTAATATAATAACAGTAGACCTTGTAATCTGTTAGTTGCCTGAAGATCGCGTAAGCGTGAAACTCCGAGTAGCGACTCAGCATTAAAAGTTAATAAACTATACTTCGCTCTGCCTATAATGGTATTGAGCGCTCTTATACCTTACGCCAATCTAGTGATCTTTATGTTACACGCTATTTTTGGTATATATATATATATATATATAACTACAGACGGTACCTTTCGGCCTTTTGGGCCTCATCAGTGTAGTGCTGATGAGCAGGATGAAGATAACTGCTATTTAAAGTCACCCTTGATGCCACACAAATGTGGGACATCAAAAACCATGCCAGAGTGCTCAAACTGCAAGCAGTGAGCGTGCGCACAATGCATAAGCGACAATGGTTTTCATCCTGTAGAGTGCTCAATATGACCTAAAGGTCATAGAGCGATATCTAACTACAGACGGTACCGTTTATATATATATATATATATATATATATATATATATATATATATATATATATATATATATATATATATATATATATATATATATATATATATATATATATATATATATATATATATATATATATATATATATATATATATATATATATATATATATATATATATATATATATATATATATATATATATATATATATATATATAATATATATATATATATATATATATATATATATATATAATACATACATATATATATATATATATATATATATATATATATATATATATATATATATATATAATATATATATATATATATATATATATATATATATATATATATATATATATATATATATATATATATATATATATATATATATATATATATATATATATATATATATATATATATATATATATATATATATATATATATATATATATATATAATATATATATATATATATATACATACATACATATATATAAATATATAATATATATATATATATATATATATATATATATATATATATATATATATATATATATATATATATATATATATATATATATATATATATATATATATATATATATATATAATATATATATATATATATATATATATATATATATATAATATATATATATATATATATATATATATATATATATATATATATATATATATATATATATATATATATATATATATATATATATATATATATATATATATATATATAGTGTCGTGATTTAACATTCCGCAATTAGTTAATTTTAGATGTTATGTTGTTATGACGTAAGTTGTCACGTGTGAAGTGGCGTGATAAGTGAACTAGGACTTGAATGTGAGAAGTGATCTGAGAGTGTTTTGTATAAATAAAAGCTTAAACTATCTAAACCATCTGTGAGTTTCTTGTCGCGGCGAAACAATTCCCGACAAAGTGGCGACCCCGGCAGGATTTCGTTAAAACAAAACCAGTGGAGAGCGAGATTTTACTTGAAATCTGATCAACGACAACGAATAATATGGCCGACATCGAACAAATGACTAGCAGCTAATAAGAGGAATTTCACATTGGCCGCCATATTGAATTTTACCGCGTAGGGACCTGGGAACTAGTAATTTCACTTCATTTCAAATGCTATTGTGTAGCAACTCGCCTATGCTAATTTTACTGTATTTCTGTTGGAACTTATCAAAATTTTGAGTCTATAGTTTAGGGAATTCAGAGGTTCAGCCTTTCAACCCTGTTTGGTCTTTCGACCCGTTTTGAACTTTCACACTGGTTTCAACCACCCGATCAAAGGCATGTTGGTCGGCAATATGCAAGCAATCAGAATACTGATACTATATTACATATAAGCCTTATATTTGGCATTTCTATTCTTATCTATTATTTATAATCATTACAATCGAGTTTATCAATAGCGTTTATCACTTGATTTCAAGGCTGAAATTTCGTTTCTTGAGCGCATTCTTAGAAAATTTTTCTCTGCGAGAAAAGTCTACACGATCGAAACAAACATAAATTACCCTTGTTTCACTTTTCCACATCATATTGAAACTTTAGATTACTCTTTCCGTGTTTTCTTAAAAAAGATTATAATCCAGAGGTGGACAAGACGCAAAATTTGCTGTGATTTAGTACTAACGGCAGAGGAAATACCTTGTATGATACAACGTGGTAAAAGAACGCGTGGAAGCTAAAATGTGCGCCTTTTCTCGATATATGAGCAACCGAAATATAAAATTATTATAGCATCAACCCAAGTCAGTTTTAGGGTTAGGATTTGGGTTAGGATTAGCGTTGGGTTAGGATTGGGTTAGGATTAGGGATTTGTTTGTATTTCGGTTTGTTCATATATCGAGAAAGCGCCAAAATTTGTGGCATACAAACTTGCCACTCGCGGAAGTATCCGTTAAATATTTACTAGTTCCCATGTCCCTACGCGGTAAAATTCAATATGGCGACCAATGTGAAATTCCTCTTATTAGCTGCTAGTGAACAAATGCTGAAGAAGATCGAGGGTAAGTTGCGGATGCTGCAATTTACTCGAGATGATACACCTCGAATCCGAGAGAAAAATGATCTGAAAAGTCTGGAACGACATCACAACGTATTTGGAGAACTAATCGACAACATTCACGAAGAGAAAGTACAAGTACAACTGGCGAGAATCGAGAAGGGCGACGAGTCTGATGAAGTTAAACAATGGACCCTAGCTATCGAAGGAGAGATTGCAGAGTTCGAAAAAGTTATGGAAGAATTGCAGATCGCGGTGAAAGACCTACGGAAAGAAGCAGTAGAAGAGGCTAGAAAAGAGGAAGAGCAAAAGGAAGAAGACAAAAGAAAACGACATTACGAAGAAGAGATCAAAATCGAACAAGCAAAGATGCAAATCAAAGAAGAATTCGAGAAGAAATTAGAGGAAGCACGTAGTAAATCACTGAAAGAAAACCAAAGCAGCGCCAAGTTACCCAAGCTAGTCATAACCAAGTTCCAAGGAACGCCTTTAGACTGGCAACGATTTTGGAGCCAATTCGAGACTGAAATCGACAAGGCTGGCATTGGGCAAGTAGCCAAGTTTTCTTATTTAAAAGAGCTTCTAGTTTCGAAGGTACGATTGTCTGTAGATGGTCTTCCTTTCACCCCTGAGGGCTAACGAACGAAGCCAAAAACATACTGAAAAACTAAATATGGTAAACCTAGCGAAGTGGCCAACGCACATACACAAGAAATCATAGCTTTGCCAACAGTATATGGTTCTCAACCGAGTAAAATACATGAGTTCTATGGAAATTTGGTGACCAACATCCAAGCTCTGGAAACAATGGGGAAGATCAAAGAGATCAATGGCTATGTTCGTGTGACTCTTGATAAACTCCCTGGTATTCGAGCTGACCTGGTGCGTCTTGACGACGAGTGGCAAGATTGGGGTTTTCCTCAGATGATCGAAGCTCTACGAAAATGGTGTGACCGCAATCCAGTGCGTCCTGAAGAACGGAAACATAATCCACCAAGTGGAAATCGACTTCCACACATCAAGCTACCCAAAGGAGATAAAGCCTTTCATACAAAGAAAGAAGATTGGAAGCCAAGACCTTGTACCTACTGTGAGTCGGTGGAGCATAAATCTGTCAATTGTGAGAAGGTGGAAAGTGTCGACGAGAGGAAGAAAATACTGAGTGGAAAGAAACTATGCTTTAACTGTACAGGGGCAAGACACCGTGCTGCAGAATGCCTGAGTAGATCCAATTGCCAGAAATGCAATGGAAAGCACCACTCCTCAATCTGTGACAAAACATCCAAACAGATTATGGTGGCTACAGTGAAAGGAGCAGTGATTTATCCGGTAGTGGTTGTGGTAGTAGATGGAATCAAATGCAGGGCATTGCTGGATACGGGTGCAGGAAGCTCCTATGCATCAGCTGTGCTAATCGAGCATCTCTCAAAGAAACCGACGAGAACTGATCATAAAAGGATAGACATGATGTGTTCAACGACTCAGAAGATCGACGTGTACAATGTAAATGTCGCAAGCACAACTGGAGAATTTGTGATGACAACCGAAGTCAACAAAGTGGACAAAGGTGTCCTACTATCCATTCCTAATCCAAGATATGCAGACCAAATCAACCAGTATCATCACCTCAAGGGAGTAGTTATGGATGATAAAGACACCAAGCCAGAACTGCCGATTCATCTGATCCTGGGAGCTAGTGAGTACTCTCGCATAAAGACGAACACCAAACCAAAGATTGGGAACCAAGGAGAGCCTATCGCAGAGTTAACCACCTTGGGCTGGACGATGATGTCACCTGGAAAGGAGACAAATATTAGCAGTGTCTATATCGCCACAGCATCGCTTGCAGACTACGAACAGTTGTGCAACCTGGATGTCTTGGGCTTGGAAGACCGATCACAAGGTGACCAGCAATCAGTTCATGATGAGTTTAAAGAACAGCTCACACAAAGTGATGAAGGATGGTACGAGACTGGACTTATTTGGAAGCAAGGTCATGATCAACTCTCAAACAACAAACACGGAAGTCTGAAAAGATTGGAAAACCTGGTGAAGAAACTCCAAAGAAACCCAGACCTCCTAGCGAAGTATGATGAAATCATCCAAGAACACATCAAAGAGGGAATTGTGGAAAAAGTGACTGGTGAACCCGTTGGGAAGGAATTCTACATCCCTCACAAACCTGTGATAAGAGAAGCAGCAGAGTCCACAAAAGTTCGTATCGTGTTCGATGCATCTGCTAAACCCAACGAGAAGAGTCCTTCGCTAAATGATTGTTTAGAGACGGGACCACCCCTACAAAATCTCTTGTGGGACGTCTTGGTAAGGAAATCGTATGAAACCAGTGGCATTGGCAGGAGATCTCAAACAAGCTTTCTTGCAGGTTCGTGTTCGACAAGAAGATCGAGACTCATTAAGATTCCATTGCTCAAGCACCAGAATGCCTCAGAGATAGAAGTCCTGAGATTTACCCGCGCCTTGTTTGGCCTAGTCCAGTCCCCGTTCTTGTTGGGAGCGACGCTGAAACAACACTTGGAGAGCCTGAGAGAAAGATACCCAAATGAAGTGGAAGAAATCACCAAGAGCCTATACGTAGACGATGTGATCACTGGGGCGAGACGAAAGACGAGGTGGCTAAACTGAAAGAAACAGCTATTACAATTTTCCGAGAAGCCAAGTTCGACTTACACAAATGGCATTCGAATGAATCGGAGTTGGAAACAAGCAGGGCACCAGATGACGAGAAGCAAAGTTATGCAAAGGAGCAGCTGGGCGTCAAACCTGGAGAAACCAAGCTGTTGGGACTACCATGGAACAAGACCAAAGATACCATAGCTGTCACCTTTCCAGATCCACCAGACGAAACGACCAAAAGAGAAATGTTACGATTTCTAGCTTCAGTGTACGACCCACTTGGCCTGGCATCACCCACAACTTTAGTGGGAAAGTTGTTGTATCGGGAAGTTTGTGATCAACATCTATCTTGGGATCGGAAGGTCGAAGAGAACACTGCAAGACGGTGGTGTAAGTTCGTGAAGAGTCTACCTGGTAGAGTCGAGGTACCGCGAAGTATCCCACCTTTCCAACAACCAATAGAAGCAATTGATCTACATGTGTTTGGGGACACGAGCGGAGCAGGGACATCTGCAGCTGTTTACGCAGTGGTCCAACAAGCTTCAGGAGTTAGTCAAGGATTACTGACAGCAAAATCTCGACTGGCAAAGAAGGGGTTGACTATCCCCAGGCTCGAACTTGTCTCAGCACACATGGCAGCAAATTTAGTTGAAAATGTGAAGAATGCTCTCCAAGATCAACCAGTGAGATCAGTTAAAGGATGGCTTGACAGCTTAGTAGCTCTTCATTGGATCAAAGGAGGTGGGACCTACAAACAATTTGTGGCTAACAGAGCGAGAAAAATCAGAGAGAAGGAATACATCCAGTGGAGGCATGTAGGAACCAACCAGAATCCAGCTGACGTTGGGAGCAGAGGTTGTGAAGGAGACAAGCTACCCAAGAAATGGATGAAGGGGCCAGAGTGGTTGTCAGATCCTAACCAGTGGCCAGTTGAAATGATGACAGAACCAAGTAAAGAAACCGAAACAGAAGCTAAGCTGATCAAAGAAGTTTTCGGAGCTGTCGTGGAGTCCAAAGATGTAATTTGATGAGCTGTTGGGCAAGCACAATCTCTGGACGACAGTGCGCGTCATGGCATGGATAGCAAGATTTATAACCAACTGCAAGCTGAGCAAGTCCGAAGCGAGTCATGGGACTCCTAACAACTGTGGAGACTAACGAGCAACTACAATGGTGGATAAAGAGAGCCCAGGAAAGCTACCGAGAAACAGATGAATTCAAGGAAGACGAGCTGAGACTAAACGTACAACAAAACCCGGATGAGTTGTACGAGTGCCGTGGAAGAATACAAGGAAGTTACCCATTATATTTACCGCCTTGTGCAGTCCTATCCAAGAAGATGGTGGAAGATGCCCACATCCTCACGTTGCACGGAGGAGTTGGTCTCACGATGACGCTGATTAGACGTGATTATTGGATTCCGCGATTGAGACAGTTAACGAAGAAAGTGATCAGAGGTTGCTTTGGATGCAAGAAGTTTCCAGGTCTCCGCATTCCATAGTCCACCACCTGGAAATCTACCTATCGATCGCACCATTGGTTCAATCCCTTTTCAAGTGCTTGGGGTGGACTATGCTGGACCTATACCCCTTCAAGATCAGTCCAAAAAAGTTTGGTAAAGCACATATCTTGCTGTTTGCGTGCAGTCTTACCCGAGCCATCCACCTTGAGCTGCTCAATGACCAAACCACTGAGGGATTCATTAGAAGTTTGAAGCGTTTTATCGCTAGGCGTGGTCGGCCTCAGAAGATATACTCCGACAACGGTAAAAGTTTCGTTGCTGCCGCGAAATGGCTAAGGGGAATTATGAACGATGAGAAGATGCAGAACTACCTTGCCCACAAGAACATTATCTGGCAATTCAATTTAAGTAGAGCTCCCTGGTGGGGAGGACAATTTGAGAGACTAGTGGGGTTGGTAAAGCGAGCTTTGTACAAGTCAGTTGGACGAGCCAACCTTACATGGAATGAGTTTGAAGAAATAATCCTGGATGTTGAAGTTGCACTCAATAATCGCCCATTGACGTACGTGGAAGATGACATACAACTGCCTGTGTTAACACCGAGTGCCATGATGTTTGGTCAACCCAATATTTTGCCAGAAGAAGAAGTAAATTCAATCGAAGACGTTGACATGAGGAAGAGAGCAAGATACCTTCGGCGTTGCAAGGACGTATTGTGGTCTAGATGGTCTGGGGAGTATGTGAAGAGTTTGAGAGAGAGACACAATCTTAACCATAAAAGATCGGAACTTTCTATCAAGCCTGGTGACGTGGTCCTGATCCAAAGCACAGAACGAAATAGAGGGAAATGGAACATCGGAGTCGTGGTGAAACTCATCAAAGGGAGAGATGGTGTTATACGCGCAGCAAAGCTTAGGGCGGGGAAATCCTTCCTTGAAAGAGCGGTACAACAATTATATCCAATGGATCCTGAAACCCCCACACTTGATCTGAAAGCAAGGGAGTTTACACCAAGAAAGGCTGCCATTGCTGCGGCAAAGCGTATTAAGGCCATTGCTAACCAAGAGGAACTAGACACTTGAACTGAACAAAATATATTTGATGCCTTCGGAATCAAATAGGGGGAGAGTGTCGTGATTTAACATTCCGCAATTAGTTAATTTTAGATGTTATGTTGTTATGACGTAAGTTGTCACGTGTGAAGTGGCGTGATAAGTGAACCATGAACCTTGAAATAGGACTTGAATGTGAGAAGTGATCTGAGAGTGTTTTGTATAAATAAAAGCTTAAACTATCTAAACCATCTGTGAGTTTTCTTGTCGCGGCGAAACAATTCCCGACAATATATATATATATATATAAATATATATATATATATATATATATATATATATATATATAATATATATATATATATATATATATATATATAATATATATATATATATATATATATAATCTTCAGGTCACTGCCTGAAGATTCTTTTTACAGATGAAACAAGTTGTAGCATCTATACCCAAGCGATTGCCGGTGACAACCGCTTGTGGGACAAATAGCAGTCATGCGCACATCCAGAGAGCGTGAAGCGGTATAGGGCCAGAGTGCTCAAACTACCACAAGGATAGCGGGCGTTGTATATCGCTAGAGGACACCCACACCAACTTCACAGAGTAAAAGGTGGTAAATTGCCAATAATTTTAGTGACGAAATACTGACGTTTCGAGCGGAGCCTTTCATCAGAGTAAGACGAGATGAAATAAAATAAATAGGGCTTATATATATGCCAAAAGTGTGTCGCAAGTAGAAAGTAGCCAATCAAATGCACGGGAGATAAAAAAAAGTTAAATAATTTGCTATTTTGACAGTAGATCAGCAAACAGACTGAGGGGGAGGGAGAAATGACAGGTCCAATATTCAAGGGGATTAGGCGATAAGAAAGCAGTAAGAAACAAAAACTTGAAAAGGAATGAAAGTGCATAAGATAATAATAAAAACGTTCCAAGCAAACTAAAAGAACAAAAAACTTGTAGGAAATTAAATAAAAGAAAAACGTTCGTTAAGACCAAGAGGATGTGTGGTGCCAAGTTTAAAAATGAGACGCTTCTCTTGCCGTATATATATATATATATAATTGTGGTTTTTGCTGCTCGATCTAAGGCAGGGCTTAGCCAGCATATTCGTTTCCGACATAGATAACAATTTACAATCACACACACACATATATATATATATATATATATATATATATATATATATATATATATATATATATATATATATGTGTGTGTGAAACAGTAAACCTGTAACATATAATTATGTAACTTATAATTATGTAATTACATATAATTACATATAATTATGTAACTTATGTAACATATAATTATATAATGTATAATTATGTAACCTGTAACATATATATATATATATATAATTATAGCATTTTTCTTGCACCACAGGTTCACGAATTAAACAGGAGCATAAGATATTATCAACGCAAACACTAGAGATCTTAACAACGCAAAGAGAGATCTTAATAACGCAACACTTATTCAAGACAACCGAGAAACCTCCCATTGAAACAACCCCGATGACGTTGTTGCTTGGCTTTACTAATACACGAAAGAATTCATCTGGCTCAAGTCAAGTGATTGTGATTGTCACTGTTTCTTTACTATCATTCTTCATGTTATTGCTTGTGGTACTCATTAGCTTATTCATATTAAGAAGGTAACTGAAAATATTGATTAAACAATGATTGGATAAGGCTATGGCCACTTCCACACGTATGCGTTTTCGTTGCGTTTTTATATTGTTCTCGGTCCTCATGGGAGCAGAAAACAATGGGTTCATTACCTGAAACAATATGAAAACGCTATGAAAACGCATCCGTGTGGAAGTGGCCTAAGTGGTTGAGCACGCGTGTTCATCAACAGTTAATAGGGAGATTAAGTTTGACTTTCAATACGAATACTATAGTACCGATATCTGCCCTTCTGCTTCCAATTATTAATTGGCAATTAGTTATCAATTGAATAGCGTTGTGCATGGTTGCTATTTATAGAACCAAAATTCCAACAAACAAATAGAAAATACTCTCAAAGGATTCCAAGTTATCATTTTGCCATTGTTGGGAATGCAAAAATTGAGGCAAACTCAGATAAACGGGTACATCTAGTCAAACTGGCTTCCGAAATTCGGTCGAATTCAGAATCCAATTGTTACAATTAGCTACTGCATGCGCATGACCAGAGCCATCGTTTCTGGAATTAGGAATTAACATCCCAAATGAGCCAACTTGTGAAATGTCGTTGTAATAATGATGTTGATTAAAATCGACCGTCATGTTTCAGTAAAATGGAATTCATGTTTAAATGGAAGCGAAATCTAAGCGTAAAATATTAGTATTGGTATCGGTATCGGAAGTTAAGCTTAAAGGGGAACTCTAGTCAAAAAAACAAATTATACTTTTAAATAAAAGGCCTCAGTATAATGTTTAGAAATGTTAATAGTTTTAAGATATCTGCTATTGTACTCGAGAAATAACGTTTTCATTCTCGTATTTTATGCTTCTGGACGCCGCCATTTTAGAGTTCAGCGTGTGTAGTCTTTTCAATAGTGCTTGTCTCAATGACGTCAAAATTGAAAAGAAATTTCCGCTGTACATCGAGCTTGAGCCGTCGAGCAAACTCTATTTCTCGAATGAAAACGTTATTTCTCGAGTATAAGAGCAGATATCGTAAAACTATTGACATTTCTAAACATTATACTAAAAGGCCTTTTATTTAAAAGTAATTTGTTTTCTGACTAGCTAGAGTTCTTCTTTAACACGAATTGCATACTACACGAAGTTTCAATTGTACTCCTGCATGGACCCAGTTGTTCAAAGGGAGATTGGCACTAATTCTTGGTTAAAATGTAGAAGACTCTTTTGTTTGGTATGTTCACAACTTTA